>JAUEPR010000049.1:0-388394 GCA_030435655.1 Armillaria novae-zelandiae
CCGTGTGATGAGTAAATGGAGAAATTGTCTGCAGAGTATACAGGATGAAAGGGAAAGATATACGGAGGATATGTTGATATCTTTGCAACAGGACATGGCCCTGTTTTATTGTAAAAGTTTCTACGCAGCCTTCGGTCGGGCCCCCACTTTACCATGCGAGTTGGGTCATGTCCCAGATGTGGATGCAGAGTATCCTGAACGTGCCGTGTCCCTAACCAAATCCACCGGTTATTACCATGATGTTACAGACTGGGAGGCATCATATTGAAAATGTCATGTGTATATTTGTCCAATGTAACACTATTAGTTTGTGACTGACCTACAGGTGTTGTGATTGTGTGTCACAAAACCGATAGGTCAGTCACGTGACATTCCGGACAACCCATTATAAAATGGTAACTGTCTTGGTGGTATCAGATAACCAAAAATTCAAGCATTCAGTCCAATTGGGGAATACGTCAGTCACACCACCAGCTAAGAGTCCGCAGAGTGCAACATCGAGCTTGATCTTGACCAGTCTGAAGCACGTGCTTGTGTGGAATGTCTGGGATGGGGGGTTGTGATAGTCAGGCAGCAGGAACTGTATCTGTACATTCCGTGTTAACCACTGCATGGAACTGATGAATGTGGCTGAGACTGTACCTTAATCTGTGAACCACAACAGGGCATATACGGTAAGCTGGTGGTGATTTCCAAGAAGCGTGTCCCACGCTCCTTCAAGTCACGTTTGAAGTAGGTGCGCAAGGCATCCTCCAATGCTTTCTTCGCGCTGATGTACTGTTACGATTTATTTACTTTCTTACCCTTTAACCCTTCACATTGGCACTATATGCATCACCCTCATGACAGCCGCATCAACTTCCATAAATCTTCACCATCACTGTCACTAAGGACTATTTTTAGAATCATCTTTCTAGTATATAAGTACCATGCTTTCAGTTGTAATACTCAGCTTCAAGCTAAAGTTTATACAACCTCATTCTTCTCTCGATTCACTCACAATGACCTGACTGTTGCACTAGCATCTGATCGCGACCAAAACGAGCTGAGACTCTGTTGGACTCGGGTATTACCTGGCATAGCCTAGCAGTTTACTCTAGTTTGGTTTACTCAGGGCTAGTCCTAACAATTAGCTCGAAGCTTCCCTATACCCCTTTGAGTGCTAGCCACCATCGGAACCCATGAGCATCACCCCAGACATCACGACACTCGATCAGAACATCCTAATTGTCGCACTAGTATCATCTAGCGTCGTCTTTGGAGTTTCTATTGCTGTCCTAGTCTACTTCGGCAACAACCTGCGGGCCTGGTGCATTCACACTTGGCCAGCACCTCAGCCAGTCCTACAACCCATCCCCTTACAACCCATCCCCTTCCACCCTAATCCAACCCACAATGTTCCCCTCAGACCCCTCCCCCCCCCATGGGTCCAGCCAAGGACAGAGATTACAGGGCTTCCTGAGATTGCCAACCTCCCGACAGAGGACAATTCCAGGAGCCCTAATAGAGGAACCAATGAGCCCGAGCCCGAGAGCCCCATCGCTGGACCTTCCAGGGCTTGGAACCCCCTTCGCCCAAGACCTAGAACTCCCAGAATCGAGGAGGACCTCACCAGCCAGAACCCATCCAACTCTAGCCGAGAGACCACCCTCAGACAGAGCCACCCCCATGACACAGTCATACCCCCACCGCGGAGTCTACGGGTTACGAACCCCGATCCTCAAGGAAGATTCCCCCCCGACCCTCCATCTGAATCTTCCTCCTCAGACTCGGAGGCCATCTCTATTCACGAGGCCCCGAGAGCAGGCCCCTCCCAACCCATACCAGGTCTGACTCCAGGAGAGTATGTGGAGGTCGAGGGAAGGTTCATCATTTGGCCAGTCCTTCATGACACCCCGGGCGACGAGCAGCGGGCCCGCGAGCTCAGGAACGAGCGTCCATCAGTCGCTCGAGTCGGAAGGCCCAAGCCGTCAAGGCAGTCCTGGGAGACCAGACGACAGTACAACACAAGGCAACGAGCCCTCAGCAAGCACGAAGACCCCCTTCCCCGAAGAATGGAGGAGGTCCTCGCAAGAAGCGAGCTCAACGAGAGCCCCTTCTATCCAAACAGACCAGACAGGGTCTGGCCGGACCTCACCAACCACCAGCGACGCCTTCTCGGAGAACATTGAGCAGAGGCATGGAACCTCAGACGAGGAGGAGAAGACCCGGGCTCGGTGGAGCTCTACAGAGGAACTCGAGGCTATGAACTCACCCCATCTCAACAAGAAAGGGAACGAGTATATGGACCTCGACCTGGAAGAAGAGTACGAGAAGGAACTCTACGAGAAAGAACTGAGGGAGAGCTCGAGGTACTCTTCGAAGAGTTGGGAGCCCTACAAGAAACCTGGGAAAGGATTAACCGTGACCTTACCTATGATGAGTGGATCGGAGAGGAGCAGATACGACGGGATGAACCTGTCCCAAGGTTTTACACCCAAGAATCCGCCATGGGGGCCGAGGCCTCTACCTGATTCCCCTCCCCCCCGAACCAGGAAACAAGAATATTATCCCTGGCCAACCAAAAGCCGACTAGTCGCCGGATCGGGAGAAGCCAGCGGATCGAAGAAAGAATACACCAAAGAAGGAAAACTCCTCTCCCCGGAGGAAGTAAGAATCCGAAGAGAAGCAGTTGCACGGGAAAGAAGCGACATGGAAGAACAAATCCGGAAGGAACAAGAAAAAATCTGACAGCTAGTCGAATACTGTGACCTCGACCCAGTAGAAGGGAAAGGAAAGGAGCTGGCTGAACCAGCCCCCCCAATTCCCTCTAGACCCCACAGAGGAAGAAGACCCCCAGACCCCCAGACCCTGGGACCTCCCTCAATTGGGCACAACCGAGACCGATTCTCAGTCCCAAGACGGCCCCTGAAATATCCAAGACCGCCTGATGATAGATGGCCAACGGGCCCTGCCGGCGACAATGACCTATTCCCCTCTGTCAAACCCACCCTACTACGCACCCCTCTCCCCTTTGAAGGAAAGCATGATGACATAATTCGATTCTTCAGAGACTGCGTCACGTATTTTGAAGTACATGACTCTTACTTCCACCCCACCTTGAAAGTCCCGTTCACAGCCTCCTATTTCGAAGGAGCAGCAGCCAGATGGTGGACCACCAAACGGATGGAATACTACAGCGAACGACTAGAAAGGTTCCGCTACCCAAACTGGCGGGACTTCATGTACATCGTCCAGGAACAGTTCATGGACGCCACAGCAAAGGAGCAACATGAAAAGAAGATGATGGACCTCAGGATGGGGAACGGATCGGCCGTAGTATACTTCCAGAAATTGGAAGGGGAAGCCCAATTGGCAGATAGGATCCATGACACTGGAGAAAGGGGAGCAATGGTCAGGGCACTCCGACAAGGAGTACCCGAAGACTATATCAGGTTCATCATGGACATAGGAATGAACATCCCAACCCAATACGTAGAATGGAAGGCCCACATAACCACTATGCATGAACAACGATCCGTCGCCCAAGCCTACAACCGAACCAACTATGGAGGTCGACGCCCCGACAATCGCCCAAATAACAACGCCAGCAGTGGGCAAAAAGCTGCTGGCGCGACAAGTGGGGCAGGAGATAAGAAGACCGCCACCGGGACGACGTATGGAGGAACGGGAAAACCCATGGACATAGATCAGATGTGAGCCGAAGGAAGATGTTTTAATTGCAACCAGAAAGGACACCTTTCAAGGGACTGCAAGGAACCGAGGAAGGAAAGAAAGAAGTGGAACTCACAGGAGCTGCGAGCATTACTCGCCACTGCTGAGAAAGAGGAGAAACAAGTCGAGGAGAAGACGCCCTCGACCACAAAGATAGAGGAAGTAAAAGACGGGGCCGACAAGTGAGTGATTCCACTTGCTCGGCCGGACTAATTAAAACCCAGGGTGTGTGCTCGTCTCCGACTGATCGGACTTATTGTACTTCTATAGTTACCATGTGTTTACCTACGCATTCGAATATACCCGCTTCAACACCTTCCAGAACGACCACACCAAAAGAATCGCATAACCGTTACGCTCCGCTTGCGGAGCTAGAAAAAGATATAAAAACACCTTCTGAACGCTCCACTTCCCCACCCCCCTGGACCGACCTCCTCCCCCTAGGCTCCTCTGACCATTCAAGAGCACCAATGATCCCCGGCGTGTCCGCTCAAGGTGCAGGAACGCGTCCAGCTGCGTTGAGACTGAACAACGTTCAAACACCGGATGCAAAGGGAACAACCATTAGGGAAGCCGTCTTGTCAGAGGAGGGATCCGACAAAGGAACGGACGACAATGAACACCGGGAAGAAGAGCAGCGAAGACTCAAGACAGCAAGACCTGATGACTGGGATCGTAGGGAAGGGCCCCCCCAAAATCGTCACCTGGCATCAAAAATCGCAAACGCCTGCGAGAAGGGCTGAACGGGGGCCTGCACACCCCAACAGCCACGCACCACCCTCGTTGAAGTACCCGATGAGGATGACGACACGGCCTATCGGATATGGAAGGAGAAGCAATGGCAGGAAGAAGAGAGGGAGAGACGAGAACCCCCTATTACCCCCGCTAAAGACCAGGTATGCATCCCTCCCCCGGGGCACACCTGGTTCAGACCCTTTGAGGTCGACTGGACCCTCCGGGCGATTCGGGAAGCACGTACTGAGTCCGAAGCCCGAGCTGCCCTTTCACTCTGGGTTCATCGGGACCGGGTCGGCGAGATCATAGCCGACCTAATCGATGAGCTCAAGGTAGGAGGGGAGGTCGCAAGAGAACGACTTTATGAATTACGAGAACCTATCCGATATATCCGCCGAACAGAGGGAGCGTTGTCACGAGCCTTGATTCTTCCAGTAATCATTGAGACCCTTGCCGACAGGCGAACCCTGGAGGTCAATGGGCTCGTCGACAGCGGCTGCACTGGGAGCTCCATCAATCAAGCTTACATAGAAGAGCATCAACTACCAACCTCGAAACTGACAATACCTGTCCCAGTCTACAATGCAGACGGTTCCCGGAACAAGGCAGGGGACATCACGGAATTCGTAGAGTTAAGAATGACAATTGGTGGCCATAGTGAGCGGATTGACCTTGCCGTCATGGACCTGGGAAAAAATGACCTTTTCCTCGGCCACGACTGGCTCAAACGACACAATCCAGTAGTTAACTGGAAGTTGGGAAAAATTACATTCGCCCGCTGTCAATGCCACAAGAACCCCTTTCCCTTACCTGATGCCGATCCTGAAGACAGATGGGACGAAGAACTAGAGGAAGGGGAAACCATCCTTGCAGTCGACTTCGAACAAGCCCTTGAAATTCGGGCTTTACATCACGCCAACGAATTCGCCGTGCAAGCGAATGCCGGAAAGGAAAGGAAGTCATTCGAAGAAATGGTACCCCCAGCATACCGAGAATTCAAGGACCTCTTCTCCAAGGAGAACTTTGATGAGCTCCCCGAACGAAAGCCATGGGACCATGCGATAGAACTAACCCCCAATGCGCAGTCGACCTTAGACTGCAAGGTCTATCCCCTCAATCACCATGAACAGGAAGAGCTCGACAAGTTCTTAGATGAGAACCTCGCCTCAGGATGCATCCGACAGTCGAAGTCGCCCTTCGCTTCTCCCTTCTTCTTTGTCAAAAAAAAGGACGGCTCCTTACGACCCGTCCAAGACTACCGAAAACTCAACGAAATGACGATAAAGAACAGATATCCACTCCCTCTGATCTCGGAGCTAATGGATAAGCTCAAGGGCGCCAAATACTTCACCAAGCTAGATGTTCGGTGGGGATATAATAATGTATGGATTAAACAAGGAGATGAACAGAAGGCAGCTTTCAGGACGAACCGGGGACTCTTTGAACCGACTGTTATGTTCTTCGGACTCACGAACTCGCCAGCCACCTTTCAATGGATGATGAACGACATTTTCAAGGACTTAATTGCCGAAGGAAAGGTCACCATTTACCTCGATGACATCCTTATCTTCACAAAGGATCGCCAAGAACATAGAGCAATCGTCAAAAGAGTGCTTCAGAAGCTAAGGGAACATAAATTGTTCCTAAAAGCCGAGAAGTGTGAATTTGAAACACTAGAAACGGAGTACCTCGGAGTAATAATCAGTGAAGGGGCAATCAAGATGGACCCAATAAAGGTCAAGGGGATCACGGAGTGGCCAACGCCGACAAAAAAGAAGGAATTACAATCCTTCCTTGGCTTCACCAACTTCTATCGACGCTTCATAAAGAATTACTCGAAAATTGTACGCCCAATGACCCAGCTGACCGGAAATGCCCCCTGGACCTGGGGTACGGCCCAAAACCAAGCCTTCCAACAATTAAAGAAACAAATGGCCGAAGACGTAATACTAGCCATGCCAACCGAGACAGGAAAATTCCAAGTCGAAGCAGACTCCAGTGAGGGGGCAATAGGCGCAGTTCTCAGCCAACAGCAGGAGGGAAAGTGGAGACCGGTGGCCTTCTTATCCAAGGCCCTCACCGTCACAGAGCGAAATTACGAGATATACGACAAGGAATTATTGGCAATAATGCTTGCCCTTTCCGAATGGCGTCATTACCTAATGGGAGCAGCCAAGACCTTCGAGATATGGACGGACCATCAGAACCTCCAATATTTCCGAAAACCCCAGAAGCTGAACCATCGGCAAGCACGCTGGGTAACGGAACTCGCAGAATACCATTTCACCCTCTCTCATAAGGCCGGCACCGCCAACAAAAAAGCCGACCTATTGAGCTGACGAGATGATCATAGTCAGGGCAAGCAGGACAATGAAAATATCACTGTCTTGAAACCCAAACACTTCAGGACAATGATCATGCCCACAGACGAGGAAGTTCACGCCAAGATCAGGGATGCCACAAGAGATCATGGGAAGTGGGACCAAGGCATTGCCGGATCCCTCAACCATGAACGATGCATAACTGAAGAAAATGGGATACTCCACTACGATGGCAGGTTATATGTCCCAAGGGACCAAACTCTCTGTGGAGAAATCATAGCCCGCTCACATGACCATATCACTGCCAGTCACCCAGGGATTGCCAAAACAAAGGAACTTGTCCAACGAGAGTTCTGGTGGCCGAAACTTCACAAAGACATTGAGGCCTATGTCAAGGCATGCGAAACCTGCCAGCGGACCAAGTCGAGCACACAGCCCAAGGCCGCACCCTTACACCCCAATGAGATCCCCTCCAAACCCTGGACTCACATCTCGGTAGACATGATAACCGGACTCCCCGACTCGAATGGCTTTGATGCCATCCTAATGATCATCGACCGCTTTTCAAAAGAGATGATCCCTATTGCATGCAATGTGGAATTAACCTCAGAAGGCTACGCAAAGATATTGCGAGACCACATATATGCCCGCTATGGCATGCCCAAAGTAGTGATCTCAGACCGGGGTCCCCAATTCATCTCCAACTTCATGAAGGACCTCTACAAACTACTTGATATCACCCCAAATGCGTCCACAGCATTCCACCCACAGACAGATGGACAAACTGAAAGGGCAAATCAAGAGATCGAAAAATACCTCCGTATATTTGTCAATCACCTACAAAATGACTGGAGCGAATGGCTCGCGATCGGTGCCTTCGTCCACAACAACCGTATCCATTCCGCCACTGGCAAGAGCCCATTCATGGTAAATTACGGCCGAAACCCAAGAATTATCCCAGATTCTCACCGCCCAAACCCTTTCACGAATCCCACTGCCCAATCCTTCTCCAATAAAATGAAGGAAATTCATAATGAAGCAAAGACCTCACTCACTGAAGCCGCAGACAAAATGAAGGCTCAGTACGACAAGAAGAAGCGACCAGCTTTAACCTACAAGGTTGGAGATCGGGTTTGGCTTGACAGTTCCCATCTCAACCTACCCCGCCCAAAGAAGAAGCTCGACAACAAACGAGTTGGGCCTTTTAAGATCCTTAATAAATACGGTGCTTCCACCTACAAATTGAAACTCCCACCACACTGGAAGATCCACCCCACTTTTAACGAGAAACTCCTATCCCTATACACGCCGCCCGCCTTTCCTAACCAAGAACAACCCCCCCCTCCACCTCCAGACCTAATCGAAGATGAGGAACAATACAAAGTGGAAGAAGTCCTGGATCACCGAACCAGGAAAGTCAGAGGAAAAAGAGGGGAACCCCCAGTAGTCGTAACCGACTACTATACCAAATGGAAAGGATGGACACGGGAACATAACAGCTGGGTCCGAGAAAAGGACATGGAAAACGCCAGAGGAGCAATCAAAGACTACGAGAGGAAGGCCAGAAAGACAGGCCGACTCACCATTGCCTATGCCGTCTCAGCCAAAAGAGAAAAACACCAATTTCACTCTGGTGGATATCCAACATTAATCATCGAAGGCAAATTTGACGACAATGGAGTAGCCCACTATAAGGCTCAAACAAAAGACGGGACCCAATACTGGATCAAGGAAAGCCCAGACGAATGCAAAAATAATGACAAACAACACCGAAATTGGGAGAAGTTAGTCCAGACATACTGGGAAAACGAAAACCGAGACGACGTTGACCCAGAATGCACACGGGAACCCTAATGGCAGTCAGGACGACTGCCTTAACGAGAGGGTAATGTTACGATTTATTTACTTTCTTACCCTTTAACCCTTCACATTGGCACTATATGCATCACACTCGTGACAGCCGCATCAACTTCCATAAATCTTCACCATCACTGTCACTAAGGACTATTTTTAGAATCATCTTTCTAGTATATAAGTAGCACGCTTTCAGTTGTAATACTCAGCTTCAAGCTAAAGTTTATACAACCTCATTCTTCTCTCGATTCACTCACAACGACCTGACTGTTGCACTAGCATCTGATCGCGACCAAAACGAGCTGAGACTCTGTTGGACTCGGGTATTACCCGGCATAGCCTAGCAGTTTACTCTAGTTTGGTTTACTCAGGGCTAGTCCTAACATGTACATTGGCAGGTCGTGTCCGTTCGGGTCTTTACCAAAACCCCAGTCACATCTTCTACTACAGAATGTATCCGTGGCGACCAGGCCCGTGTCGACCTGTATGACTTCCATGAGGGCCTCAACGGAATGAATCTTCCGATCATAACTGCTTTCAAGGTATTCCAGGAGGCTTTCAGGATTGTCCTCGATGGTGGGATAACCACTCTGTATGAGTGATGGCTGGTGAATGAGTCATTAACATCTTTCAATCAATATAGAATGCCTGCACACGTACTAGTCCACCAGTATACGAAGCGTGTCCAAAATGGAATGCGAAGCCTTGCTGTAGGGCATTGAAACTGTCACTCTGCTCAGCGAGTGGATGTGATAATAGGATCAGTCTCAAAACCAACCTATTCTGAAATATGGCCTTTTCGCTGTCTGTTGTCTGAAATCCCACCTCCAATGCCTGCAAATAAAATTTTGATGAGCAAGCGTGAGACATTCCACAGGCGCTTATGCTCTCACAGTCAAATGAGGCTCGCAGAAATTACTGATCCAGAGGTATCTCGGATCTCTCCCCCAATTGGCCAGTGGCTCTGAGGTCAATGGATCAGTCAGCCTGCGTCCGAGCCAGGGTTCCATGAAGACCTCACACACGGGATCCAGGGCTTTGATGACAGGACCGGTGAGTGCATCCAACATGCCGGGCAGACTACACTTCTCAATGATTAGGGCGAGGAATAGGAACGGTGAGATGGGCAATGGCGGCATGCAAAAGGTGACTGTGCACACGGCAAGGAGAAGGCCCTGGGCTCTGCACTGGATAGTTTGTCGGGTCGTACAACCAGTCATGGGTAATTTGGCTGTAAAGTAGGCAGAGCTGTTCGGCAAAGTGACATAAAGGTCAGTATCTCTCAATGCCCTGATCAACGCTTCTCTGAAGACGATTTTGTTGATACCTCCCCCATAGCTTCTGCTGGGATCAATGACAATCCTCATCTGGCCAAATCTGGCTGGCTCACTCCAATTATCACAAGTGATGTCTGCCGACTTGAATTGGGGTCCTGGCCAGTTGTCAATGTGTCGCTTGAATACCTGCTTCTCCTCATCCCACCCAGTCTTTGCATAGAACAAGCACAGGGTCATGACTGCGTCCGCGAGGGCACCGATATCGGGGCCCTTAAGAATCATCGTGTTGTCCCCCATCGTGTCCATATGATCGACCATTTGCGTATAGAAAGAGGGGAAGTGCTTGTTGCGAGCGAGCTCAGCACGATCAGGCGCTGGCCAGACCCGACCCATGTAGTAGGGGGGTGGAAGAGGGAAGGGCTGCGGTTCCACTGGCCATATAGGTGATAGGCCTCATACAGGAGGGGCACGTGGCGAGGGCGACCTCGATGAAGCCGGATGCTTTGTGGAGCGGCGGTTCAATGAGCTGTTCTATGGCCCGGTTAGTACTGTTCAACCCCCCCGAACTTTGTTACTCACCTTGTCTAGCTCCCGGGCTCTGTTGGGAATGCCAAATGACACTGGACAACGCGGAATACCTAGCTCAATGGGCATCTCTTCACCAAGAATATCAGCAGAAAGACCTCGGCATGCATGTAGGCAAGGTAGGCCATTCTCATCACCAGTGCCACCCTGGCGTCTCATAACGAAGCTGAGATTGTGCATAGCCCGCTCAGCAAAACAGGCATGAACAGCATTTCGTGCTGCATCTGGGATTCCATTTGGGCCATAGTCAGCCACGTACAAATTCTGGTTCAAGATGTTGTGACAGATAGGTGCAGTGGTTGGTGCTGGACAACGTATAGGCATTGGCTTGCTCCTTGGGCACTGAGATACATGAAAATGTACCAATGACAAGGGTGAACTGGCCAGGTGTGGCTAAGTACTTTCTCCTGCGGTGGCCATCAAACTTGGATTCTAGACTAGCGTACTGAATCATGTACAACAGGTTGAATTGAGTCTCTTTGATGGTCCTGTTAAATGAAAGCAAGGCGTTGTCCGGTTTGTGGGTCATCAGCTGGAGGAAACACCATCCCATGTTGTCAAACATGAGATAGTGGAGATTATCAGTCTTCAGGCCAGGAATCTGGGGATTCAAAGGGTCGGCATTGTGTGCAAGAAGTTGACTGTGAATGTCCTTGTATGTGTTGTTGCTGGTAGGGCGATATGTGATACATAGACCAAGTTTTTGCATGTGTCCACGGAATGGCTCGATATCCGTCAGTTCGAGGTTGTAGGTGTCAGACTGGGGCAGCGTGTATCCTCTCTGTACGTGGGGGTAATTGTGTTTTTTGGCCTGAACATGATGGTGGGGACTGACAAAGGGGTATATGAGAATGTGGCATATGGGTGCTTCCCTGTCACCCAATGCCATGTGCATGATTGAGGCTTTCTTACACCCCGTAGTGTTGGATCCAACAAAAGCCGTCGCGCTGGACTGTGGAAGCTCTCCCAGGAACGCATTGGGGTTAAAGCCATGCGATAGCAAGCCGGCTACAGTGGGTGCTGGTCGCATATACGGCTGAGGGAGTGTGCTCGAGGTGTTGGCAGTCGTGTGGCTGGGTTGTGGGTAGATACCAGAGGCAGTAAGCCTGTAGAGTGGTGATGTGGTCGGAAGGCTTGGAACCGGATTGGTGCTGTGAATGCTGAGTTCTGCATTGGTGGTAGGATTCGGATGTGGTTCTGGTGCAGTAGGTTGCTCATTCTCAACAGCTGGTGCTGGGTTCACTTCTTGCCGATGTTGTGCTGTTTGGGAATGGCTGAGAAGTCGTGTCAATGGCACAGGGTGGGATTTGGACATGGTGAGGGAACAAAATGAATTTTCATTATTTGTCTTGTTCGTTTTTTTCAAGTGTGCGGTGGCAGAATTTATTGACAAATTTTGACAGACATTAAATAAAAATACATTATTGGCTACCCAAAAGCATGTCCCAGGCCCGGGAGCGATCCATGTGACTGTTGTGACAGAATGTGCATTGATGTGCTTCATTGGGAACGGAATTGTCGGAATCACTGTTCCGACAATCGGTGCCCTCGCACGGCCGCGCCTGCCCTCGCGCGATCTCACATTTAAGTCCAGTAAAACCATACATATTTGCTCCTCCACCTATTCCCGGAGTTATCGTATCACCCCCCATGTATTCCATGTGCAGGATCCCTAGCATCTTCAAGTTCCACCAATATCTTTGGAAGGCGTCGGATTTCCACCTTCCTAGCACTTTTACTATGTCTGGGTTTATGCCGTTGACCAGGTAGTAGGTGGTTCCTCCGATGCGGAAGCAATGCCCTGTGAAACGTTCCAGGCCTATCTTTGTCCATATTTGGTTGCATCTTTTTAGGAATGCATTCCTCATGACACATTTTCTTTCCCCTGACTGTACTACATAGGATGCGATTGGGGTGAATTGTTGTATGTCGTTTCGTTCGAGGTGATGGTGAAGGGCTTTTATCAGGTCCGTCTCTCCATGCTGTTTGCTAAGTAGTACGTCCTCTCCTTTTACTTGTTCTATTTTCGTGTGTGGTAAATGGAGTATCCACGAGCCATGGATAGAGTGTGGTTTATGGAGATCTTTGCCGGTGGGGTAGTGCTTCGGATTGAACTTGTCTACCTTCTGGATTTCTGGTAGGAGTTCTCCTAGTCGTATCTGGGCATAGAAGGATGCCATTGCCAGCGCATATACTGCCACATCGAAGTTGTTGGTTAGGTCTAGATGGTTGTGTAGGAATTCTAGCATTTCTTTTGTAACTGGTGGTCGCTCGGGTAGCTTGTTGCCTTCTGGTGATTGTTTATCCAGTCCCATGCAGGTATACTTTAGTCGTACCGAGGTTTGGTAGGGAAGGTTGTGTTGGATATGGAAGGCACGTACGCCATGGAGTTTTGATCATATAGCATCTCCAGTCATTCTTCCTGCAAAGGAGGTTGCAAAGGCACACAGTATGTGGTCTGCTGCTGGGAATCTGACATCCGCTGTGATGTTGTTTAGGTTGCAGAAGTCAAGGTATGCGTTAAGGCCGCTGCAATGTTTATTTCTGGTGTTTTCTGCCCAGGCTTTGGCTATTGTGTCGTTGACCATGTCTTCTCCCAATCTTTTCATTGTCCCTCGGCCTTGTGGTTTCCCTACTATTCATTAGGTAGGTTCTTTTGCTGTGTTTGTTGCGCACCTGTACTTATAGTGGGCTTCCTTGGTTTGTCCCAGCTCTGGGTTGCGCTCATTCTACTCTTTCTGGCTTCTTCCAGTATTCTGTCTAGCCTTCCAATGTCCATGTTTCCTTTGGGCTTGGGTATCACGTCATGGTGTTGTAGGGTGATGAGGGTATCTGGTTGGAATTTGTTTGGTTTTATTATTAATTGGTTATGCGTGCCATCTGATTTTAGGTCGGTGTCTATCAAATTAATATTCTATTATCATTGTATTGTATAGAGTTTGCTACAAATCTTCTAAGATGTGCCGGTACTCTTGGTGGTAATGGAAACAGGTCTTTCCTTGCCCCAAATTTTCCTCTCGATGGGTCATCTGCTAGGTTCTCCTTCATTGAGATCCATTCAGTTGTTAACCAGATCTTTTCCTGTTGCATGAGCGTAACTATCCTTCTGAGGATGTCGTTTTGCTGTGTCCCTCTTGAGCATCCCGCTTTGAGTGCTCCAACTACTCCCTGATTATCGGAGCATATTTTGATGTGGACGTTTGTGTATCTGGCCGATTTCAGGGTGCATAATGCTAGCTCAATTGCTACCATTTCTGCCCAGCCTATCTCCCTGCCTTCGGTTTTCCAACCCTCGTGCAGTTCCCAAGCAAGCCACTTCCCATTTAGCACTAATCCTATTCCCCATGACGATGAGGCATCTACCATCAAGGATAAGCCGAGTGGTTCCGGCGGTTTTTGAATATTGATTCCTACGAAGTCTTGATCTAATTTCTCCTTCCACCAGGTCATGTCCTCGTGGAGCGTTTGTGCAATGGTATGTTGGATGAATTTGTTGTCGGGGGACTTGAAGGATCCTCGAAACCTGTATAGTGCCAGCATCCTCGACCTTCCCTCTGGTACTACCAAACATACGTGATTTAACGTGCCTATGATTGATTCGGATTCTTCCAGGTTTTTGCGGTTGCTTTTTGACCATCCCTCAAGCTTTTTCCTGTATTTCGTTTTCTTCTCTTCTGGTAGTTGCATGGTTTTCTTTGCTATGTTCCATAGGAAGCCGATGTATGTGAATTTGATGTTGAATGGCTTGAATTTCGACGGTGCCCAAGGCCAGCCTAGCGTTTCTGCTACTTCCCATATCAGATCCTCATTGTAAGTGTATTCATGGATGCAACTGGTGGCGTTCATCTTGGGGTATCGGAAGAAAATGAAGTCGTCCACCCATTTCAGTAAGGCTTCGACTCCTTTGGCTAACAGGATTTTCACCATTGCATCTGCGACTCTTTCCCAGACTCCTGGTGATGGTGAAGCTCCAAAATTCAAGCAAGGGTCCAAATGTATCTTGTTTCCGAGTCTAACTGCTGTGAAGGGTCACGCTGAAGGGTGTACAGGCACATTCCGAAAGGCCGCTTCGACATCGAAGACTGCCACTTCTGTTCCTGGTGGTGCTTTCGCTATCATGAGGTAACACTCAGAAAATGTGCCCCAGGCGCATTGGAATTTCTTTGAATCTATTACAGTGTTGATAGACGTGGTAGACGTGTCTAATTCTATGGGAATACTCGTGTTCTTGTGTTCTTCGTATATCTGCAGCTTTATCTGGGTATTCGTTCGGGGGTATGAGTGATTGACAATGACGCGTAATTTTCCTGGTCTGGTTTCGGCAACACTGAGTGGTGCTGTTCGGTAATTTCCTGGTTTCTTGGTCAATTTGTGATTTTCCGCATTTGTAAGGCTCACCTATCAAGCTCTGTAGTTCGTCGGGGTCAAATCCTCTGGACAATCTGCCCAGGTGTATTTCTTCTGCTTATTTCTCGTATAGGAAGTTCAGGTGTGCCGGGTCCATGCAATGATTTTCAGGTGCGAAGGTTTTTGTTAATTTGTATTTTTCAAGACCGATAAGAAAGCCATTCTTGATTCCAGCTGGGATGTCTGCAAATTCCTTGAGGACGCCCGCATCTTCGAGCATGTCCCTCCATACCCAGTGTCGGAGGGGCGTGACTATAGGGAAAATCTCCTCCTCAGTGGGGTTTTTGGGTGTTGTGGTCGGTTTCGCCGCAGAGAGAGCATGCATGTTTGTACTCGCATGCCGTGGCCCTGCAGTTTTTGTTGCCATTGTATCCAATGCAGTATCCTTTGCCGCCTTGTTTGTCTTGCCATCTTCCACCTCAAAAGCTCAACCAAGGGCCCACTTGTCTCTTTGGGTGTTGGAAGAAACCGTGTTCATCTGACCCACAAATCATGCATTTCAGTTTATTCATGGTCGGCATGTTGTTCGAATTTTTTGGCTGGCTGTTTCCGTAACTTGCTGGTGCTGCTCTCTGCTGCAGTCGAGATGTTGCCACTGCTGGAGGGATGAAGCTGGTGTTCGGCTGTATCATCTGCAATTTTGCTACGCTGTCTATGGCATGTGCCGATAGTGCGAGCGACCAGCTCGCTTGATCGATTGGGTAAAGGGTGAGGACATGACGCCTGTTCCAAACCATCATTCTGCATGTGTGATCGAATTTTTGAAAGGCAGGGAAGAGCCTTCGTAAGCCGTTGAAGTTAAGCCAGTAATTGAAGTACTTGACGTATTGGTCTGCTATGAAGAGGGTGACTCTGCCGTTGGGTCCATCACCCATATCTAGTTCTTCTTTGATGACCGTCTTGGCCCTTGCTGCAGCGTCGATCCAGGTATCCACTGAAGCGGAGAGTTCATCAGGCGCCTTCATTTCGTTCTCCTTGATCTTCAGCTTCCCTCCTTCCAGGATGATGTTGCTGGATTTGGATCAGAAGGCCTTTCCCATTTCCGCTTCGCAGAATTCCCTCGAGAAGCATGTGATGGGCGTGTACCACAGCATCCCATTGCGTAGGCTTTCGATGACTTCTTCTGGGACACATACCGCTGATGGGTCGAATGTTTCATCTATGTCCACGATACCGGCATCCAGCTTGTCAAGATGAACTCGTAGTACATTGAGTGTTGATGTAGTCACCACTGGTTTGTGGGTAGCCTCCTGTTCTGTTAATGAACCCAGTTCCTCGAGCCTGTCCTGTTCCTTGATTCTACGGAAGCCCAGGGGGGTACTCGGGACCGTGGTTATCGTCTGGAGTGATGCTCGCTTGCGGGAGAAAACTGGGGCTATTTCATGTATTAGCCATGTGTCGTGTGTCAACTGTATGATATACCTTCTGGGAGTTTGAATTTAGATTTCTCCTGTGTTTCGACTGTGCCAGTTTCTTCTCGCGTAGCCGTGGAGGTCTGTAGTTTGAGATATTTGGTGCGTAATTCCACTACCTTCTCAAAACCTACTTCGCCCATGAAGTTGCGAACTGGAACAGATTTGTGAGCATCGTGTTTGCTCTCCTCGTGTAGAGGGGAAGGTCGGTACGGTTGTTGGCCGTCCGAAAAGCGAGTCTAAGGTAGACCCCCCACCTCGTGTAGAGGTCGGGCCACTGTAGGTGGGCTTGTCCTGTCTGTGTAAGACGGGCTTGGTTGTGAGAGCTCACGTGTATGCGACTCTCCTGAGGGGTGGATGTCCTCGTCTGTGTAAGATGGGCTTGGTCCCAAGACGCACGCATATATGCAGCTATCCATAACTATGAAATTTGAGACTCACTTTCTGCTGTTTCGTTAACGAGTTTGTCCATGGCGGCTTCCAACTCTTTGAAGGCTTTGTTGCTCTTCGCTTGGAATAGCTCGCTGGCCTTCACAAAGTCCTGGACCTGTCGGGCGCTCGCCTCATGTTCCTCCTCGACCTCGTCCTTGCCCATGCGCACCAGGTTCCAGTTGGCATTTGCACCTGCTCTGATAGCATCAGCCTCCTTCTGTGCCTCTGCGATAATCCTCTCCACCTCTGCATCGATGGTTTGTTGCCCGTCACCTCTGGTTGGATTCTTGCCTTCGACGTGGTTCCCTTGGCCTACTCTGCTTGCCGAAGCAAGTCTGGAGGTTGTGGGTCTGGATGCCTTAGGTTCGATGTTCCTTCCCTCGGGTCGAGGCTTCGTCGTGACGGTCCCGTGGGCATTTATGGTGGGTTCGATGACTACGGCTGGTTTAAGGGCTGTTGCTCCCCAATTTTCCAGTTTTTCAATGATCTGGAGTTCGGGGTCCAAGGTAGAGGCTGTTGTGCTGCCTTGTCCGGATCTAGTGCATTCTCCCATTCGGGTGGCCTCCAGTCTCTTCTCCTCTCTAGCCTTGACCCATGCTTGAAGAGACATGGTGATACCTCCCGTGTCGCCTCCGAGAGCCAGCAACTTTGAGGTGCTTGCTGCCGGGTACGCTCGTCCTTTGCCTTTGGGGTCACTGTGTGTGCTCTTATGCTGCTTCTCAATCTCTGGGGATGGCAGTACTGCTCTGTCTCGTCCTCGTTTCACGAGTACCGGGTGTTCTGGTGTAGAAGTTGGGTCGAGCGGCGGCAACGGGAGAGCCGGTCTGTTCTGGCCTGGGGATTGATATGCGGCAATGGCTTGGTATGCCTCATCGTCACCTTCGAATTCCTCCCAGGGCGACTCATCTGCCGATTTCTCCTGGATTCCACCAGCCTCCGCCATCTCAATTTGCGCAGTAAGTTGCGCCATCTCTGACACGTTAGGTGGCCCTCCTTGGTGTTCCTCCTCTTCCTCCATGGTTTCCTCAGCTTGACATTCCTCTCTGTCCTCCGCTCTCGCGTTTCGTTTGCTCCGTCGAAGCGTCGCTGGATCGACTTGTACGGCCTTTGGTTTGTTGACTTTTCGTAGATTTACTGACATGTTTTCGTACAGTGGCTTGTCTAGTCTTCGATTTTATTGAAAGAAGGCCTTTCTCAGCTAGGCGAGCAGAGAGAAACGAGGAGACGGAGATTTCTCAGAGGTATGCTCGTGGTACGAAGAGAAAGGGGGAACGAGATCACGTGTTCTCTGCAACGCGTCTGAATCCGCGCGGACTTTATTCCAATCCAAACCGACCTTCATTCCGCTTCCAGGGCGAGAGGAGAACGAGAGCGTGGGAAGAGAGACCTCAAATTATTCCCACGATACGTCATCCGCTTTCTGCTATAATTCGCCGAGTCAAGCTTCGAGCACTGAAGGCAATTTAAACGAATCGACGGGCATTTGAACATACACAAGCGCATCTTTTCACAGAAAAGAAAGGATACACGGTCTCAGGTTGGCGCGCTACGTTCGAGGATCGCTCGCTATTGATGATATCAAGATGAGGTGCATCAAGGTGCGTTCACTTTTTTTAGTCGCTAACGACGGTATCGGGTGCCAGCATACTACGACTTTGATCATCAAGGAACCGCAAGCGAGTCGGCGCCATGTGTTAGGCTTTGAAGGCAGACGATGATAAATCATAACGAGGGATTGTCGGACCTTTGCCCGCTAGTGAGAGAGGGACCAGTCGTAAGTAGTAATGCCATCTTCTATAGACGTGTCGAGACTAACCTTTCTTCCCAAAGGAGGTCGATAGCAGGTCTGTGTGTGTGAGCATCCTCGGGCTTGCTATGGCTCTCCAAGTGACTGGCGTCGTTGAACTTGGCTTCATTCACCATCGTCACATTGTCTGTTTCATGACGCGACAAATCAGGACATTCATACACCTGACTTTAATTCAGACTTTATCGTGATAACAGGTGATAACTATTCTGCTAGGTTGCATGGTCCCGCGACGGCAAGATTCATCAGTGAGGTCCCTTCAATCTCAGTGGTGCTTCTAACCCACACTATACTTGGTCGATAAGTGTACTAGGATATTTCTGGCTCTCACTTGTGGATGATCCCTGTGAACACTTAATTCTCGTGTCATTCTGATCCGATGCTTCATGGAAGCCGTCTGCGTCGGTTAACCCCTTTTATACCTTTTAAATACTCAACGTTGATACAATCCCCACGATGCCCATTTCTTCCGGAAGTGCTGTAACGGTAACAGATCAGTGTTGCGAAGATTTCATAGAAACATGACGCCCGGTGTAAATCAAGGCAGTGATGGAACTGTTCGTTCAATTGAACTTCGTCGAAGGTGTCATTTGCTAGGATCCAGAAAAAATATCTGACATTCGCCAATTCAGATATATCACCAGGATGAATTGAATCAAACGCCGGGACTAGCGGCGGTTAGCGCTTAACCATGACACTAATATGTTCCCATCACTCCCAAATTTGGAGAATTGGGCAGGTTCTGTCAAGATAAAAACATCAAATGTGGGAGTTAGATGAACAACTCTGGGAAAGCTCTCCACAATGTCCTCCTCTCTCACTGACAAGACGCTGCCTGTACATGTACTGATATCAGCTAAGCTGGACTTCTCGGACACTGCAGTACTGATTAGAAGCTCCAGGCACGACACGATATCGACGGCAGTAAATTTTGGGCTGTTATCATCGGCATCGACGATTACAAGACGTCTCCGCTCCGTGGTTGCGTATCGGATGCGGAGATGGTGGTCAAGTATTTGAGCGAAGATCTACGTGTTCCAGGAGACCACATACAACTCCTTCTCAGTGCGGATATCAAGGGATGCACAATATCTGAAAATCAACCAGTCAGTATTTGCTGTGACTTTCAGTCGAATTAACTGACGAAGGAATATCCAAGCCTACCCGTGCCAAAATTGTCAACGCACTTCTTCGTCTATCTACTAATCCTGACATACAACATGGCGATAATATGGTCATTTATTTCGCCGGACACGGCACAAAATACGAATGCGATGGATATTCTCAGTACAAGGGTCCTGCTGCGTTAGGTACCATCGAAGCTCTGTGCCCCATAGACCGCGGCTCCCAAGATACTACCAGTACAAAAGCATCAGACGCCAAAGATGACGAAAGTTCAGTTACCGGCGACGCTCACGCCGTCCCTGATATCAGCGACCGGGAAATCAATACCATTCTCACCGAGATAGCCCGTAACAAGGGGAATCGCATCACTTTCATCGTCGACTGCTGCCATTCGGCCGGTATCACCAGAGCACTAATGACTCAGGAAAGAGTGCGTTCTATCACGCCGCTGCCACCCAGTTCAATCCCAGCAATGTTCAGGGCTGCAGCTAACACCCTGAAATGCCTTGAAGGATACCGGTCAATATCAGACCCGCAGTGGAAGTCTAATACGGACTCGCACGTAGCCTTGGCAGCATGTCAGGACTACGAGCATGCAAAAGAGGAGGAAGGAGGAGAGGGCAGGTTCAACGGTGTTTTCACTCGGGCACTTATTTTGGCTCTCAAGGACTTGAATGACGAGTCAATGACTTATTACAAGCTCGTTGAGGGTTTGCCTCAGAACGCTACTCAACATCCAGTCATCGCTGGGGAACACAAAGATTCGCGGCTTTGGTTCCAGGTACAGCGGCGCTTCCTGTCCACGTAGTACGGCTAACCACGTATGTTCAGGATCGTGACAACAGCGATATCGAGGTATCGCCAGATCAGCTCTCGATACCCGCACCGGATGTAGCGTCGAGGACGGGCCTTGAGGGTTATTCCCAAAAATTATTCCGGTTCCTTTATCGCTTTATTGAGCTTTTCCGTTCCTAACAAAGAGGCTGTTGGAATATGGCAATCAGGCATCATGCCGATCTTGCTGACTCTAAGGAAGGAAGAAATGTCTGGAAAGTTTTAGTAAATAGTTTTTTTAGTATAAAAGTAGGTACTATAGTGTACATCTGCATGCTTTTTCAGGGCTCAGACAAGCGCGATACCATTGGATTGACACCGCGCTTTCATACTGGGAACGAACCGATCTCCCGTTTCACGACAGAGGCAAAGGGCAGCTCTCTTTCTCTATTACAATAGCCACTGTGCATGTCCGGTATCACAGGAAATATTTAATCAATATGGCTAGAACAATGGATCAGGACATATGTGAGATGACGATAGGCAATCAAATACCGAAGCACGATTGAGCGTTATCCGCGAGTCAGCGTCGCGGCTCAGTTGTCCTAATTAACAAATAGCAGCCGACAAACCGACTACCTGGTGGTCTGAGAAATGGCAGAATGAATAACTGGTTTTGGATTGGAACTGGTCTCTCCGCACATTGTGCAGAGTGGGTAAGCGCCTGAGGGATATAGGCAGAGGGCCCCGATCCGATTGTGTCTGAATATTAAAAAAATTTCTATCTGGCTGCTCACAAGATAGCAGAGCTCAAATTGTAGGAACCCGAAAGAATGCGAGTGTTGACGATTCGATAGATCAATGCGTGGGCACGATTGTGTTCAAGGTCATCGTTATCAGTAACTATTAACGTCATCGTTCATGCAGGTTACTTACGCTCATATCCGCCCGCCGCAAGCCTTACACCACGCCATGCTGCATAATTCATTCATAAAGTAGACGGCATATGTATATCATTGTCAGGGCCTGATATGATTGAGGGCGTGACTTGAACAGCAACGCGCCTTCTGGTACTATACCTCGATTATACAGTGTATCACGCGATGAGACGCCACCACTTCTTACGATTTTGTGATACCTCAGTTATTTTCTGTCAGGTAAATTCAGCGATTGGCAGTGGTGCCACAACAAAGAGGCACATGTAGCTCAGAGCCTGGGGCATTTACCTAAAGCGCCGCCAGTTCTCTGTTAGCCGCCAGTGGCTTCTATATACTGGATCAGCTGCGTAACCTTGCCTGCGAATCCACAGGGCAAATACGATCATAGGGGAGCACCAGATCAGTGAGTCGCATATAGGCTGGCGTTCTTTCTTGACGTTCTTGACGCCCTGGGGAATGTCGGAGGCAGTGATGTTGCGGGAGAACTGGAAGTGGCTTAGTAGCGGAGGCTATCTCGTTCCACCGTGGCTATCTTGATACCCTCAGGGGCGGTGTTCTGAGATCACAGTTTCGCTCTTCCGAACCGATCTGGAGCAATTCGTGGACACGTAGCCCGCATCCATTTTCCCCCCGAGATCGACTCGCTTCAGATCTCCGAAGTCGACAATCGGAACTAAATAGGCCTAGTCCGGGTCTGCATATCCATGTTGATTCAGTCCTGGACACAGCATCCAACAAATGTGAGTCCTTTGTGATGGGTGGACATCTTCGTCATCTGTAGCACCGGATGCACAGAATGTTTCGTTGTGAACAGCCCTGTTGACGAAGCTGTAGGCTGCCGTCCACCAGGAAAGATGGGCGCCCTAAATTTATTCAAACAGACATAGCATCAGAAATGAATAATCCATCAACGAAGAATAAAACATTTACCATAGAGAGCGTCCAACGGTAGCAGGGAAAAGGTCCGGAATAAATCCGAGACAAGAAGTTCTCCAACTTCATAGGATGGCGAACGGTGCCGTTCCCTATGTGCCCACGTCGCCTGCATGATGATAAAAAAAGGTTTGGTGAAGAAACATACAAGCATCAGGTACACATACCTTTGGTTATCGCATTGGGGTGGTGGTAATACTACGGTCACGGAGTTGTCCCGCCGAGGGTAAGACTATCATGCATGCATGCCATGGCTGAAGTATATGAAGCCGAACGGAGTGAGAACTGAGCAAGAGGCGAAGTATTGGGGTTCGTTATTCCGACTATGAAGATAACTGCCGAAGGACGAAACAGTCAGGAAGGATGACCAAGCGTCACCGCATGAAGAACTTTCAGCTTGTACCTTGGCCTGCACGAAAGCTCAAGCTCGCGCCCAAGCTCTTCTAACCGTAAAAGCCAGATACACGTATACCTTGCTACCCAGAAATACCAGATCAGATCAACGAGGCAAGTGAATACACCCACCCTCAAAATAGCCGCCCAATGATGTACTAATCGGTCTGTATCGCACGTAGATCAAAGCGTAAAACATACTGCTAAAGTTGTCACAGTGATACCAGAGTTAGCATGTCCTCGTTTCTGGTCTTCGCGAAGCGAACCTGGGAATCCTAACAAGTTCAACGTCATATAGAACGAAAAATGGGAAGCATTTTTCCACTCACATGCTTAGTATCGCCTTCGAAAGAAGCGCCCATGGGAATGAACGTCTGAACACGCCGGAACTGTCTGACCTGTCATTTTCGGTGGATGTATCGAACTGGCTTAAATGAATACAAAAGCCACTATCTGTGTAGAAAACTTGATGCTTGAGGACCTTCGCTCCGGGTGAGTACGAGGAAGGGCTGTTCATTGTACTTCTGCTCTAGCCTCTAGAGACATGAAGAGGCTTGAAGACAAAAAGGATGAGGTCAGTCTGGATTAGTCAGTGAAAAATGGCAGTGGCTGAGGACATAGCTGCCTGTGGTACACTGCAGGTTGCTGAGTCAGTAGTAAGTACGGCGTGGAGGTGGACGAGGAGGTAAAAAAAATTGAATCTCTAGGGTAGATTTTCGTTCGAACCAGTAATTCTGTAACCTGTCAGTGATTTTTCGCATTGACAACTTCGCCCTTGATGATCGTGACAGCGGTGCCAGTGGTCAATGGGTGGAGTCGGAGCCGGGCACCGGAGCAGACCGGTACACGCTTCTAAGGCAAGCTCGAGCGTTCCGATATCGTGGGAATAATCCCGCCTTACTCTCTTACGACGACGTCGCCCTCATCTGGCAAACTCCAAGATCATGTCGACGTATTTCTGTATTCACTACGCATGTACAAATCCTCATTCGCGAATGGCGCACGTCACCGGTTCAGTAATCTCTCGTGTTGGCCAAAAAAGTACGAGCCTTCAACGATTGTTGCTCTGTTTGTCATTCGGCGTTGTCGAACTGTAGCCGTAGGCGATGAGGAGGGACGAAACGTCTTTGGTGATGTAATTATATCTATTCCAGGCATACGTAGTCATAGCATGAAAAGAGGAAGAGATATTTTAGACGTCTAGTTCTTGTCTGCGAGTCTTCTTTTGTTTCCCTTTTCTGTTTTACATTGACTTCCTTGAAAAGCAGCTCTTTTCTTCACCACTTTGACGGAATCTGTCGTTGGAACCCGCACCTTTCCATCATAATTTTCTTCGTGTACTATTTGTGCCTTTACACCTCCTTCCGACTTCGGCTTCAGGTGAAGGTAACGAGTCAGTACTACCATCCGTTTCATGCGAAACAGAGTGCATTCCGGTCTTCCCCAGGCATGTCGGACCAATTTTAGGCCATAGTCTTCGATACTCCGTTGACACTTAAGCTTAAGCACTCAAGGACTCATCCTTTCGTCTGCGTCAACCACGGTCTGCTCGGCTATGAACTTTACTACAAATAACATCATTCCTCATTACCTCAAAAATGTCTCGGTCATCGGTCTATCTGTACTGCGATACCGCACATCGACATTGGTCCTCACGCTATTTGTGGGGAGCGCGCATACGAAACGACCCTTTATACTGCCTCTGTTGTTATGTCATGTCGCCGTCTCCTACTTCTGAAATTGTCAACGCTCTTCAAGTCGTAACGAAGGGCGGATTGCGGTGATTTAGCCTCGAGGTTGCAGAGACATCTATCCTTCCGCGGTGCCTGGAACTATTTCGTTGTACCGCTTGTACAACCCAACAACACAGGACCGTTTTTACACTGTGAACGCAAGCGAGAGAACCACCGAAGCACGATTAGGCGGGTATTGCAGGATACGTCATTCCCGTCCAGTGATTGCAGTACGTCGAGTTCATAGTTCTGGTTGAGAATTTTTTCTACCGTGTACTTCACTCTCAGATGGGAGCAATTTCGTGTCGAGTTTCGGGATCGGTTTATCTGTCAGTGCTTTATGACTGCGAAATAATATACACCAGTTTTTTCAAGCGAGATATGGAGAAACCGTACACAAAAAACGGATATATTCTGACCCGTTTTTGTACCATCTTGAAGCCTTGACTCCAAATACACCTCCTAAAATCACTTCTAAAATTGGCAAAAAAAAAAAGGTTTTTCAAAAGACATGCGTTTTTCGCAGTATGTCTTCTTCACAAATGAATTTAAAAATATTCATGAAAAGGGAATAAAATTGAGGCATTTTTGGTACCACCTTAACCCCATTTTCAAGTACTCAATGTTTACCTAGCTCAGTGCAACTCAGTGTGTTCAGATCCGATTCTGCCGATGTAAACAGTCTGGATGCTATACTTCCCTTCACATCTTTTCATTACTCAATGGTCATGAAAGTAGAGATTCATATCTTTACTAGCAAGTTATAAGAGTTCGATCTACTCTACTAGGGATCATCAACTTGAACTCCAATAAGGAAACACATTGCAAGTACAGTTTCGCGTCTCGATGCAGCTATTCACACTGATGCGGCCACCTGGTGGATACGGCCCAGAAACCGGCCAAACATGGATCATCTGAGGCCATGATGTCATTGGACCTACAAGCTAGCCAAAACCGTCTGACCCGTCAAACTTTCTTTCGTGTCATGGAAGAAAATCTCAAGTTCGACACAGCCTCTATCCAAGATATGAAGCGAGGGCGTCAGTTTTTTATCGCCATGCAGACAATGTGAGCGTATAGGAACGGTGCCCTTCCTCGAAGAATCAGCGTTGGAAAAAGTCTTGTTCCAGATTTAGTAATACGGGAAATTTCCCTAGGCGCTTTCATCCCCGATTCTTTCCGAGACAAGGAGGAAACGACTGTGGAGGCTTGGGGGTCACAATAACGACCATTCTCCTGCCAACGAGTGCGACTAGGGGCTAATTGGTCAGCATTGTGTAGCTAAAAGCAGTAATCGACTACTTTTTGGGTTGTGAACGGGACTCCACATCTTACAGAATACAGTCAGCTGACGCCGTGGACTTCCGGTGCTGCGTCAATATCTTCGCTTCCTTCCTGCTTCGACGACTCCAGGCTTAACTCGTTGAGATCTACGCCGTCTTCTTTGTGATTGCGTGTGGTATGCCTCTCTGCATTACAGATAAATAGGAGCTGACTCATACGTTAGTGCATTTGTCTACCTTTCCGCTGTCGCTCGTGCTCTTCTGCTGCCTTTTTACATCTTACAGCATACAGTTAGCTGGTGCTGCATCAATATCTTTGTTTCCTCCCTGCTTCGACGACTCCAGGCTTAACTCATTGACATCTACGCCGTCTTCTTTGTGATTGCGTGTGGTATGCCTCTCTGCATTACAGATAAATCGGAGCTGACTCAAACGCTAGTGCATTTGCTTAACTTTCTGCTGTCGCTCGTGCTCCTCTGATGTGTTCACAACCTTTCGTCGTCGTCTTGTGACTACGTTTTTTTGTTTGGATAAAAGCTGACTCAGGTGTTAGCGTCCTGTTTACTTTGTTGCCCAGAGTCTGGTGTGCGTTTCTGTTGCTTTCCATCCCTGTCACTTGGTGACAACGTTTGATGTCCTTTTTTGCTCCTCGGGAGTATTGTTTGGATTCCATATGCTTGGCGTCCATAAACAACATGACTTTTCCTTTGAAAAAAAAACCTTGCCGCCGTGTACGTCTTTTGGATGAAGCTCTTCTTCCTTTGGATGATTTTGAGTATTCGCCGTCAACGTATCCTGTGTATTTTGATCCTTTAGCCGATCTTCATCGTGATGTTTTCGAGACCCCCGAAAGAGTGTCTGGGTGGCTGCGAGACATCTTTTTCGCAGAAAGTGGATGGCTTGACATTAAAGTCATGTACTCTGAAGGTGTGTTTCTCGTGGAAGACGTGTCCTATGACATTTGGCTGCTTATTACGTGTGATGAAATTATAAACGAAACTTTTCATCCATGTACGTATTATAAGTTGAGTTACTCTACTTTTCGTACTAGCCCTTCCTGGTTGTATCGAACCGCTGACGAATTGAGGGACTCGTGTGAAGGCATTACTGCTCGAGAAATCACAAGAGTTCTGGGAACGTGGCGAAAAGCAAAAAAAAAAACGTGAAGACATTATCTCTCACTTGACATCTTCTTTTGTTGCATTGGCTTGGAAGGTTATGTGGGCGACAGATTGTGATCTCCAGGACTGGTGCAAAGAGCAAGGAATTGAAGGCTGCCCTGCTGTTAACAGTAGGCGTTGGATGTGTTTTCAGCTTTTTCAGAAGACTTATGGAGAATTAACTTCTCTGGATTTATCATTCGCTTCCCTGAATTCTCTTAATGTTGCAGCGCACCAAGGACTTCTCAATGCTAACAGACATGTTGACATATATCTCCTATGTGAAGATGAGTCGAAGCAAGAAGAGATGAAACAAGTGTACTCAGGAATCGTCGTTGGGCGCTTATTCCACGTTCTCGCACTTGGACGACTAAAAATCCACTGGTTCTACAATATTGACTTTCAATGCCTGTTCAGTACCGGTCCAGGTGAGGCACTAAGCTGTGATGCGACATAATAGTTTTTGATGTAGGTTAGAATGGCGATGTATAAGTGCCTGAAGCATATCACTGAATAACGAAGCTGTACAGTATCACATTATATATTTTCCACGGAGTACATCGGGTTCATTCTGGACACAGAAGATCACGTGCGCTAGAATGAACGGCGGCACCCCGGACCGCAGATTATGTGCTGTAGCGCTCTCTGCCGTAGGTGGTGTTACTTCATTATTAGTTTTAATATATATTATTAGCCATCCCTGGCTGAAAATAATCAGAAAATCGGAGAAAGAATCGGGGACCCGGTGCGTGCACCGCTAACAATATCGGATCGGGATCCGGGTGTCTACCTTGCATGAGCCACTTTCATTGAATGGTCGACCCTCGCGTTCGGTATGCTAAAATCGATAAAACCTCGCCCCTGCACCAAGGTTCCCGAGGAGAAATATCTTCTTCTGTTAATTAAAGCAAGCGACCCTGATGCGCTCAATCATTCCTCGGTTTATGATTGTCCATCATTATCTTTCTCGTGTCCAGATCCACTGTTGTGAATCAGGTGTGATGCGCAGGATAGACTTCAGGCTGGGAAGTTGAGACAAGAATAACCTGTTATTCTATGGATCTTACAGAGCCTTTATTGATACTACTCAGTAGTCTATCATCAAGAATTTACTGCAACTTTCTCCGTGCTTAAGGATCATCAACTCTGGGCATGAAGCCAGATTGCCCCTTCCAGAACTTTCCGGCAAAATCTCAACATTTCCACCACATACGCCCAAGGCTTATACGACGACGATTCCTTATTGCTGTAATTATCAGGCTGAATGATACGTGGTGAGCATTGAGTACATGAACAGGAAGTACGGTCATACCTGGAACCAAAGCCGCGAGTGCTTGAGTTTCCCAGCGACTACCGGATGTTGGGTCGTATTCTGAGGCAAAGTCTTGACGAGCTTGAAATAAGTCATTGACTTATCATTCAAGTCAGCCAACTTGAGAGCGGAAATGAGTGCTTGAGTGAAAACACCATGGAACCTCTTGTCCCTTTCATTCCCTTTCCTCTCTTTCGCCTCCTCGAATTCCTTGCATGCTGCCAAGACTACGTGCGTATCCATATTAGGCTTCCACGTCTCCACTGATATCGATTGATATCCATCAATACGGTGTTTCAAGGCCTCATCTGCAGCGCTAAACATATCTGAAATTGAACTAGATGCCTGTAGCGGCAGTCATAGAGCGCGGCACTTCTTCCTTTAGTGCTCTGGTGATACCGGCTGAATGACAGCAGTCGACGATGAACGTGATGTGATCTCCCTTCGTTACGGGCTATCTCGGTAAGAATGGCATTGATTTCCCGGTCGCTGATGTCAGGGATGTGAGTGTCACTGGGACCTAAGCTTTCGGCATCGTTGGTGTCGGGTTTGTTGTGACTGGCAGTATCTTGGGAGCTACGGTCCAAGGGACACAGAGCATCGATGGACCCTAACTTCGTAGCAGCTTTCTCCTGGTACGGAGAATAGTCAGCGCATTTGTACGTTGTGCCATGTCCGGCGAAGTATATGATGATATTATCGCCATGTCGTATGTCGGGATTCGTAGATAGATCGAGAAGTGCGTTGACAATGTTGGCACGGGTGGGCTTAAATGTTCCTTTATCAGTTAATTCGACTGCAAAGTCACAGCAAATACTGACTGGTTGATTTCCAGGTGCATCGCATTCCTCGATATCTGTACTGAGAAGGAATTGTATGTGGTCTCCTGGTACACATATATCTTCGCTCAAATACTTGAACACCATCTCCGCATCCGATACGCAACCACGCAGTGGATACGTCTTGTAATCGTCGATGCCGATGATAACAGCCCAAAATTTACTGCCATCAATGCTGGGTGGTGTCTAAATTTCTAGTCAGTACGGTGGTGTCCGAAAAGTGCAGCTTAGCTGATTTACAGGCTGCGTCTTCTCAGTGATAGAGAAGGTCATTTCGTATAGAGAGCTTTTCCTGAGAGTTTCCTCACAACTCCCCCATTCAATGATTTTATGTTGACGAACGGCGCCCAGTTGAAATGTGGTTCAATAGAACGAAGAGCTCCATCATCAGTCCGATCTTAATTTGCGCCCATTCAGAATCAAGAAGAGTGACGAGAATGTCCGTAATCATCGCATCATTAATTAATTGAGAATCATTATGCACATCCTGAGATTGACATCATGATCTTTAAATGCGCTCAGCGTTGAGCTATTTGCGATACACAGCCTGAGGCTCACTAAATACCGCTCAGATCTACGAGCGTACTATGCATAATTTAAATATTTTGCATTATTGCTGTGTACGGGAGAGAAGACGTACCTCCTCAATGTTGTTAACGATCCGTTACGCTGCCTGGATACCACTTGGCTAATGAGGAGGTTCCTGAAGGCATCAATTGTTGCCTCTATACAAGTAGAAGCCACTAACTACACTCTTGATTCATTCACGTCGCTACCTAAATGCTGTTCCTGACTTTCTCATTGATTCTTCATCCCCGATTGGCCCAGATCGGTCCCCTTCAACTTTGCTAGATAATCCTTTCCGTGATTTGCTTATGCAGAACTCGCATATCGACGATCCTGGCACCTATCACCTTAGGCCACCCGCCCAGACAGGAAAGAGCTTGAGTTATGGTGTCCCCGGATAATGAGAGGAGTAAGAGAACCGATGCAGAAGCGCATGTAAATGCTGTGTACATGACGTAGCTTCGGATGTAACAGCACCGAGGGTGATAACAGCCTTGGGCGCGTTCAAACCAAGTCCACCCTTTTCCCTCTTGATGCATTGCATACGTCGTGTCAGTGACAGCCGGTGAGTCGTGTTGCTGTTCGTGGTTCTTGGTCATAATTAGTTATTTGCGAAACAATTTTCCCTTCTGAGTTCCCATTTCCCGGTTTTTTTAACACCTTTTTCCAATTCACTTTGTCTAATTCAATCGTTTTTGAATTATCTATCAAGATTTAGATATTATACATAGTCCTTACAGGTTGAGTTCTACCTGGGTCTTTTAGTTTGAGCACAGCATCTCTGAGCGCTGCAGGCTGGCTGTGAAAATAACAAGAAATGATGACAAAGAAGTTCGAAGCTGAAAGGCGAAGTCGAGCCAGGCACTTGGTCCGAATGACACCAGCGTCTCGGCAAGTCCCGCAGTGCATGCGTTCGGTGCGGATTCAGCATGTAGTGCCCAATGGCGGCTTGATGAACAACCTCCATAGTGCTGCATTTCCACTAAAACGCTTTTCACGCTGCTCTCTTGCGATAATGGCCCTCCATAATTGCCAAATAGGCCACGCATCTAGCATGCAGATGCACCGTTTTTTCTCAAGCTGGCGACACGATATGGGATGGCGGAGACAGATTGAGTGGAAGAGTTCGAAGAAGAAGTCAAAGACAGGACATTTTCTGATGATCCCCGGTGTATCGAAGAGGTAATACAGTTGTATGAACTAAACGTGCTCCATCATCGGCACTCAACATCATACCCTGGAGGCATTTTCTCCCTCAAATGTAAGCAATGAATGGACTGATCTCGGAACAAATGTTCACATCGATGAATAGACGCTGGTCGTAGACGTGAAGAATGAAGGGTAGATTTGTATTCGTTTTTGAGTCCCTGATCTTACCCCTTGTGCCAGGTTAATTCATACAGATAGTGTCGGTCGCGTCGAATGGCTCAACATCAGGTTTGTTCTTTCAATTATCAATGAGTCACTGGACTAACGCACCTTAAGTTATCCATCGAAGCTCAAAGTTTGTTCTGAGGATCTTCCAATCGAACAAGTCTACCTCAAACCACACCAGGCGTTAAATCCACCGCAAAATGGTATTTGGCCTAAAATCTGCAGAATAAACCTTGTACGTGAAAGCAACCAGTTTCAAGTCGCCACGATGATGATGGCTAGCCTGTGTGCCCCTTGGCCTTTTTCACGAGTTTGAAGACCCAAAGTCCTTGTCGTCGATGTGTTCCATCAACCATCAACCATCAAGCTTCAAGTTTCAAGCTTCAAGAGCGATTCTGTTTCCTTATGTTTTGTTCGTGTCTTGCAGATGACCGTAGGCTTGTATCACGGATATGCTGAGAGCAAAAGGTTCGGTGAATGTCAGCCAGGTAAATGGAATCGAAGGCTTGTACGATGAGGGTGGACAGGCAGGCAGGGATACTGCGGTCCATCGGTTCGTCCACGTTGAAATGGCGCCCCAAAGCCAAATCAAGATCGACGTTAGATCTCCGTGGTATCGGACAAAGGTCCGATGTCGCGGGAATAATCCTGTTTCCAGGATCGCGCCAAAACAATGCTGGATTCGCTATCCATGCACGATACCGGATTTTCTGGGAATGACATGCGTCACCTGTTCTGAAATCTCTCATTTTGACCAAGTTTCGTGTGTCACGTTGTTTGTCATTTGGTGGTAGTCGTAGTGACGAGAAAGGAAAGAAAGCCCGGTGATACCGCCACCGCCTACGGTCTATGAAGGGATTCTGGCATAGTTTTAACGTCTGGTTCTTCTTTGTGGACCTTTTTGTCTTCGTTTCTCTCACTCTGCTGCACGTCCACTTTCTTCCCACAAGTTTCCATTCGGCTCTGTGGCGCTCTGTCCGAAATCATGTGTGACCCAGGCGACGGCCCTGCGAATCATAGAGATTTTTCAGGCTGTTCAAGATACTAACCCTTTAGACGTAGGGAATGCCTCGGGATAGTGGTTCAGTCTGAACTGGATCATTGGACGCGACCCGCGTTATCTATATTAATTAATAACTAACGGCAACCCGGCAAAAAACAGACGCAAATCTAGCTTTCCTCCTTCTCTTCTACGGCCAGCCATCTATTCATCAAGGTGAACGTTCATTGCGAGCTTGATATAATCACGGCTTACACTCTTAGGAGAAACCACCTCCTGGGTATGTTGCACGCCGATGACGAAGCGTGTATAGTTCGTACATCTGTTTGGCCTCTTGAATACACTGAGCATCATTGGAGAATGCTCTGTATTTGGCTTCTTCGAAAACTTCCACTGAATCTATCTCCGCGAAACGAGCCATCCGGTAGCGTGCTGCCAGCTCTGTCTCTAAATTTTGTAGCTCTTTTATTCTCTTGCGGATGGAATTCTTTTCTGCTTGGCTATTATCACCCTACTTTTGATTAGGCATGTTGATCTCGGTGACTTCAAATACTAAACATACCGGGACTACGCCGCCTGGAACAAGCGATCGAAGCGAAGGTTTGTTCATAGTCCATCTAGGACTAATACCCAGTATAAGGACCGCGATGCCACGGAAGTTATCCATTCCAATATATGGTCCGAGTGGCGGGATGTCTGAGGCTCTGTTGTACATTACGACGACGGATCGCAGGATGTATTTCAGAGTCATAGACAACAGCATTTCGGTTTTCGATCGAGGATATGTCGAGGGGCGAATAATTCAAGAGGACTTTGGTATATCCAACGATCTGCGCGTCGTAGCTTGAGAGGGAACTCAGCCAGTGGAAGATAAGGGAATGTTTCGAGTTTCATCTTGGACGCGAGTTTTGCACGTCCTCTGCAGTTGGGTTCCATGTAGTACACGCTCCATACACATTCACGCCATCCACAGAGGCGACCCAGCGCCAGTATGCAGTTCTGCCATCTCAGCATCTGCACAGATACTAATCGATGCTAAGAATAATTCCAAGATGGTCACGCCCAAAGCAACGAGGCTGTTTCGCCTTGCAAGTCAACTGCAAGTACGGAAAAAACGGTACGTCTGCATGCTGGATGCGTGGCCTATCTAGCAATGTCTGGATGGTTACCACCGCGAGAGAGCAGCGTGAAAAGTATTGTATTGGAGATGCAGCACTATGGAGGTCGTTCATCAAACCGCCGCCATTAGGCGCCGCATCCTGAGTCCGCACCGACGGACGCACTGCGGGACTTGCCGAGACGCTGGTGTCATTCGGACCGTGACCAAGTGCCTGGCTCGACTTCTCAGCTTCGAACTTCTTTGTCATCATTTCTTGTCATTTTCACGGCTAACCTGCAGCGCCCAGAGATGCCGTGCTCAAACTAAAAGACTTAGGTAGAACTCAACCTGTAGGACCGTGTATAACATCTAAATCTTCCACAGAGAACTCAAAAACGATTGAATTAGACAAAGTGAATTGGAAAAAGGTGTTAAAAATGCGACCAGAAGGTAAAATTGTTTCGCAAATGACTAATTATGACCAAGAACCACGAACAGCAACACGACCAGCTGTCACTGACACGACGTACGCAATGTATCAAGAAGGAAGGGCTAGACTTGTTTTCAACGTGCCCCAGGGCTGTTATCACCCTCGACGCTGTTACATCCGAAGCTACGTCATGTACACAGCATTTGTGTGCGTTTATGCATCGGTTCTCTTGCTCCTCTTATTATCCAGTGACACCATAACTCAAGTTCTTTCCTGGCTGGGCTAGTGTCCTGAGGTGATAGGCGCCAGGATCGTCGATATGCGATTTCTGCATAAGCAACCCATGGAAAGGACTATCTAGCAAACTTGAAGGGGACCGATCCGATGAGCCAATCGGGGATGAAGAATGGATGGGAAAGTCATGAAAAGCATTTGGGTAGCGGAGTGAAGGAATTAAGGGTGTAGTCAGTGGCATTTGCTGGTATAGAGGCAACAATTGATGCCCCCAGGAACCTCCTCATTAGCTAAGTGGTATCCAGGGAGCGAACGGACCGTTAACAACATCGGGGAGGTAGATTTTCTCTCCCATCACAGCAATAATGGAAAATATCTAAAATCTGCATAGTACGTTCGTATATCTTAGCGGTATTTGGTGAATCTCCGGCTGCATGTCGCAAATACTCAACGCTGAACGCATCTAAAGATCATGACATCAAAATGATGCGATGAATACGGACATGCTCACAACTCTTCTTGATTCTTCTAGGGCGCAAATCAAGATCGAACTCGTGATCGAGCGCTTCATTCTATTGAACCACATTTGAACTGGGCGGCATTCCGTCAACATAAAATCATTGAATGCGTGCGTTGTGAAGAAACTCCCAGGAAACGCCCTCTACACGAAATGACCCCCTTTATCACTGACAAATCGATGCTTGTACATCAGCTAAGCTCGACTTCTCGGACACTACGGTACTGACTAGAAATTTTAGGCACCACACAGCATTGACGGCATTAATTTTTGGGCTGTTATCATCGGCATCGACGATTACAAGACGTCTCCGCTGCGCGGTTGCGTATCGGATGCGATGATGGTTTTCAAGCATTTGAGCGAAGATCTACATGTACACGGAGACCACATACAACTCCTTCTCAGTAAAGATATCGAGGAACACAAGGCGCCTGAAAATCAACCGGTTAGTATTTAGTGTGACTTTTCAGTCGAATTAGCTGATGGAGGACCATTTAAGCCCACCCGTGCCAACATTGTCAACGCAATTCTCCATCTATCTACTAATCCCGACATACAACATGGCGATAATATCATCATATACTTCGCCGGACATGGCACAACGTACAAATGCGATGACTATGCTCCGTACCAGGAGACTCCTGCTGCGAAGTTAGGGAACGTCGACGCTCTGTGTCCCTTGGACCGCAGTTCCCCAGATACTACCTGTACAAAAACACTCCACACCAAAGACGCCGAAAGCTTAGGTCCCAGCGACCCTCACATCCCTGACATCAGTGACCGGGAAATCAATGTCATTCTCACCGAGATAGCCCGTAACAAGGGGGATCACATCACAGTTCATCGTCGACTGCTGTCATTCAGCCGGTGTCACCAGAACACTAAGGGAAGGAGTGCCGCGCTCTATGATGCCGCTCCAGGCATCTAGTTCAATTTCAGATATGTTCAGGGCTGCAGATGAGGACCTGAGACACCGTATTGACGGGTATCAATCCATATCAGTAGCGACGTGGACGCCTAATATGGACACGCATGTAATCTTGGCAGCATGTAAAGACTTCGAGGAGGCGAAAGAGAGGGAAGGGAATCAAGAGGAGGACGGGTTCCATGGAATTTTCACTCAAGCACTCATTCCCGCTTTCAAGTCAGCTGGCTTGAATGACAAGTCAATGACTTATTACAGACTCATCGAGTTCTTACCTAGGAATCCTACCCAGAACCCAGTCATCGCCGGGAAAAACATGCATTCGCGACTTTGGTTCCAGGTACGACTGCGTTTTCTGTCCATGTATTAAAGCTAAGCACGTAATTGCAGGATTATGACAGCACCAATATCGAGGCATCGTTAGATCCTCTTCCGGTACACGCACCTAGCGGAGCGTCGAAGACCGGCCTTGACCATTATTTCTCAAGCTTATTCTGGTTCTTTTGTCGCTCTATTGAGCTTTTCCGCTCGTGGTTCTAATGCAGAGGCGAAGTATGGCTCTCTTTCTCTGTAACAATAACCGCTATGTATTTCCTGTATCTCAAGTAATATTTCATCAATATGGCAACAACCATGGATTAGAACATACGTGAGATGACTATAGGCAATCAGGTACCGAAGCACGATTAAGCGCGATCACCGAATTCGGAATCAGAGATGAATAATCCATCAACGAGAATAAAATGTTTGCGGTGGAGATCGTTGAGAGATCCGCGCAACGATCGGGAGGGGAAAAGTTCCGGAATCCGGAACACAAAGCCTGCCGATTGCCAATCTTTTATAGGACGACGAACGGCGCCCACGTCGTCTGCACAGCGATAAGAAAACCTTTCGTGGGGAAACGTTTAAGCATCAAGTTGAACATCGCATTACAGTCGGTGATGTTGGCACCATGTGTTCAAACACGTTTTCCTAGCGAGTTAGGAAAAGCATTCTTCTATTTTCTTTCACTTAGTAAACCTTGACTCAGGAAATCGCGCCAGCTCGCATAGCAAGGTAAGACTACCATGCATGCCATGGGTGACGTGTCTGAAGCCAAACAGAATGAGATCTGAGCAAGAGAAGTCAACATGCGAAGTACCGGGGTTCAGTATCCCGCCTGTGAAGGACAAGTTCCGAAGGACGAGACAGTCAGGACGGATGACCAAGCAACGTCATATAGAACAAGAAGTTGGGAAGCGTTTACCATACATATGCTAGTGCTATCGCCCAAGTATCGCCTTCGAAAGAAGCGTCCAGAGTGATGAACACGTCGGAGCTGTCTGACCCATCATTTGCGGTGCATGTATTGAATGAATACTGCTTTTCTTCGCCCTATCTATGTAGACAAAATGGCGATGTCCTTCTTTCCGGGTGAATACGAGGAAGGGCTGTTCATCGTATTCTTGCTCCACAGACTCGAAGCTTAGAGACGCAAAGGATGAAGTTGGTCCGGATCAATGAGCGTATGATGGTAGCTAAGGATAAAGCCGCATGTGGTATAGGTTGTCGAGTCAGTACGGCGTGTCTTCAGTCCTAGAATCTCGTTATCCAACCAGTAATTCTGTTAGTAATTTTTGGCATTAACAACCTCGCTCGGGAAACCAGATTGAGTTCAATGCTATGAGGATAGTACGTCGACCCGACATCAGCCCAATCAACCAACGTCGTCAAAGTCTACCTCGAACCTCGGCACTGGGCAGTCGTTCTCTCGACACGCTATCAAAATCTACGTCCGGCCAAAAGTCCATGCAAATCTGGTGCCATGTTGACCTGGGTGTCGCAGAGAGTCCTTATAATTATGATTTGCGGTGTGCTGGTGTCATGCGGCGCGGATGAAAGGGTGAACGATGTCACTGCCACAAGCTCGACGGCGGTATCGGACGAAGGTCCATCGTGGGAACAATCCCGCCTTACGTCACCCTCTTCTAGCCACTGCAAGAATTTGTCAAGAATCCGCCATTTATTGCGAATAGGGCGCGTCGCAAAGTACGTGTCCTCAATGAGCCTCGCTCTGTTTGTCGTTTGACATTGTCTGACTGTAGGCGATGAGTAGGGACGAAAAATCGTTGGTGATGTAACAGTGTCCGCAAGCATAGCATGAAGGGAGGAAGGGATAATTTAGATGTCTGTAAGTCTTATTTTGCTTCATTTCTCTATTTTTCATTGACTTCCTCGCAAGGTCCCGCCACTGTCATCTGAGTTCGCGCCTTGCCATCACAATTTTCCAGGTGTACTATCTCTCCCTTTATACCTTGGCTTCCCTCCGGCTTCGGCTTCAACTTTATTAAAACAAGGTGACGAGCCAGCACTACCTTCTCTTTCATGCGAAACAGAACGGCTGCCGGTCTTTCTCACGCATGTCGGACGCTTTTTTTTTTGCCACGGCCTTCGATATCCCGTTGACACTTACGCACTCAAATGCTCATCCTTCCGTCCACGACCACGGCCTGCTCGGCTACGACCTATATATGTCATACACGTACCTGGGTGAAATATTGCTACATGTAGACCCGGAATCAATAAAGCTGGGAGTACGCCGATGTACATCAATCAATGGGAATTTGGAAGTGGACGATGAGGTGCTTGCATTCCTCATCGCGTCCAGATACAACAGACAATTGATCATCGCGCTCGCCCCTGTTACGCGTTGTGGCAGATAAGACCCGAACAACGAAGGCATGACAAAACCACTGAATTGATGGTTAGCATTGAGCAGCGCAGCGGACACGTCCAGAAAAATGAACAAAACAGAACCGAAGGTGAGTCAAGGAAAGATATCTGGACCCTCAACTGTTGAATCTGATTCTGGGGAATCGAGCCCTACCGCAAAACAACGACTCCTTCCGTTTGGCGATGTCTGGATAATCTTGTCGACGGACATTCTTTCTAAGAATCACGACGTCAATGCTTTGCCACTGCAATAGCCGGACACGACGAAGCTTCCCGATATGTGGATTGGTGATCCTCTTTAAGTTGAAACAAAGGATGGGTTGCGGTGAACTGGCCTCGAGGATACAGAGAATCTTCAGTGGTGTACGACGTAGGCCCAGAGTCACCGATGTAAGACGGTATCTACTGATGGTGGGGTTTCAGTATAGCACAGAGGTGGAAAATGGGTTACTGACGACTGGGTTCCCTATAGGATCTTTAGCGAATCCAACAATATATCGACGTGATACTAGGGTTCAATGCAGCGACCAAGTCACCAAGATGAGGATGATGTCGGAGTATGGCTCTGGGTATTATTCCCACCATCCGGAACTTTGCCTGATAACACTGAAACCTACTCTTGCTCGTGAACTCGAGCGTGCTCCATCGCGTCGTTCTAAAACGGACCAGCTCCGACATCCATTGACCACTTCCCGCCCCACGTAGTTACAAAAGTCTTTGATTCTGTCTACCTGACTGACATTCGCCGATCCCTTCGCTCTACATCTGTGCTACCAGCCTACCGTTGCCTACGAGACATCCACGCATTACCGAAGAATATAAAGAAACAGGACCTCTCTTGATGTATCGCAGGGATGGCAAGAACCTGACAAGCCCCTTTATTGTATACTCGCGGCACTCATATCGGACACACCCTATAGCAGGTTTTGTAGATTAACCGCAGATAAAGTGTATCCCAGGCCCCCGCCAGTTTTTACGAGTGCGGGTACACATCTTCCTCGTTGGGCCACAACCATGAAACAGGTTACTCTCGGTATGCCTGAAGTCAGTTCAGGATCGTGTTCAGGGCTTCTGGGAGTTACGACGGAGACTTCACTGGAGATACGAGGCTTTCGGAAAGCACTTGTTCTCCTTGCCAGAAGGATCATGATCTCTCGCCGTCATGTTAGCCGGAACTGACGCCATAGCCCTTTCCGAGACCTAGCCCCAATCCTCGACTCCAGCACCCGACGTGTTGTGGTCCCTGTCATTGTTGCTACCAATGATCCCATCATTTCTGCTCGCCAAAGCAGGGCTCGTGTTTAGGGAAAATATTGAGGAGTAGACTCAATCGTTGAATGAAATGATTTCTCTGCAGAGCACATGGCGACATAGGTAAGTCCATTCCGATATGACCTGCTTATCACTCATTAAGTTTAGGTTACATCGCCGAGGGGATACGCCACAAATCAGGTCGCCATAAATTTGGCTACCGCTACCAATATCCTCTTGAAGACGCGATAGCTCATTCCCTCGGAGATTGGCACCTTGGCCTTGACGCGTGCCTCTGGTCGATGAAATAAGGGCTTCTCTTAGCGACGTGAAACACCTACCCGGGACTTCGAGCATGCCGCTTGATATTCCACTGCCGCTGTTACCTTCATTTGGTTATCTACTATCCTTTAGCCGAGCATTGTTCAATACACTAGGCGCTTGTTTCGAAGGCGCTCCTAGCATGTGTATCATATGCAGGCAGTCTTACCTTGGAAGGGATAAGGCGGCTCCAAAGTCATTGGCTGTAGTGTTGGTAGGCATTCCCATTACTGGACTGAGCACGATACCCAAGGTACGTGTTCCTGGTGTTTCTATGCAAATGCACGACATTTTCTGCTAACCGTTCTGACTTGCATGCAAGAAGAATGCTCAAGCGCGTAGCGATATCGTCGCGTTTGTCGTCCCAGGAACGGTTCAGACTGGAAAACTTCTTCAAGGTTTATTACAGCAAATTTCCTTGCGCATGATTTGACGATCTCTATCGTAAAGATTTCGCTCTTCGTTGATGGACTATTTATTTCTGATGATGCTGTAGTTTGTACCATGCGTTCATCTTTCTTGGTAGACAACGGACAGCATTGTCAACGAGACTATTAATAATGACAGTTTCTGCATATCTGCGACAAATTATGAAGATGTTTATCATTGCGAAAGACTCACGTTGATTGGATAGTATATTCAGGGACTGCAAGATACGGTGCCGAGCCTGACGCAGGCGTAGTCCCGATTGTTGACTGCGGAGATCTGTCAGAAATTGATTTTGTTTCGAGTTCTAGACTGGTGATCTAACGCCACCGAGAGGGTAAGCGACGGTATAACGAGATCGCCACCGCCACTACATCTACGTGCAGCTGCTTCCGACTGGCAAGGCGTGAAGCGCATGGACGAAAGTGGCCGTTTCCATTCTCTGTGTACAACTCGCAGAAAAGGAAAAACACTAGCCTATATGCAAGTCGCTGGTTGAGTACTACCTATGATCGCATATGCATGGGTTGGGTTCAAGATCGCAGGTGCGCCAGATCCTTGTCGGAGTGTTTTCCTTGCGAGCACATTATCAAACATCATAAATGCATGCCCATGTTTAATTAACACCCGTACGCGTCAAGATCAGCCAGCACGAGCAAAATCAAGTGGTGGGGACTAGACCTTGTTTAAACCGTGTAGCCATTCAGAACTAATCAAAAGGAACCCGTACTTCTTCTCGATTCGAGGAAAGAGGCAGCGTTGCGGACAGGGTCAGGACACGGAGCTGATACAGCGTGTCGAGGTCTTTCACGGAGGACAGACTCAGAGAAATGGCGTCTTGGGTAAATGCCCTAGCATTATTCTCGTCGAAAACTTCTACTGAGTCGATACCAGACATTCCGTAATCATTGGCTAAACGAGCTTCAACTGACACTCAAGCTCATCAAGACAACGCATCATTTCTGCCGGTCTTTCCTCTTCCATGGAAGCATGTGGAGGAAACTATCAATAGGAAATTAAAGCAAGGTGGAGCTTCTCTGCATATCGATGTTATCCTCTCCATTGAAACTTAAGAATTGGCAGCCATAGTTGGAGAATAACAATAAGATCTCTCCCAAGGAGATGAACACCATTCCTGAGAAGTCGCTGAAAAAAACTCAATAACTCAACAAAGCGCTAAGTCAGAATGCTCTTTGGAAAATAATCAAGGCTTCGAAGCCTCACCACCGCTCGGCACCCCGCACTTACACCAAGACTAATCTGACGACACCTTGATACTGGCGCGGTTAGCTTTAGTACGCGTGCAGGAGCTACGCACGCACCTGGAACCAAAGTCGCGAGTTCTTGTGCTTCCCAGCGATGACTGGATGCTGGTTATCATTCACCGGCAACGTCGTGAGGAGTTTGTAATAAGTCATTGATTCGTCATTCAAGTCAGCCGACTTTAAAGCGGGAATGAGTGCTTGAGTGAAAACACCATTCAACCCGTTCTTTCCCTGAGTCCCTTCCACCTCTTTAGCATACTCATAGTCTTTGCATGCTGCCAAGGCTATGTGCGAGTCCATATTAGACCTCCATGTCCCCTCTGATATCGGTTGATATCCGTCAATGTGTTTCAAGGCCTCATCTGCAGCGCTAAACATGTTTGCAATTGAACTCAGCGGCAGCGACGGGATCGAGCGCACTCCTTCCTGGGACATTGGTGCTCTGGTGAGACTGGCTGAGTGACAACAGTCGATGATGAGGGTGATATGATTTCCTTTGTTACGAGCAATCTGGGCGAGAATGGTGTTGATTTCCCGGTCGCTGATGTCAGGGATTTGGGGATCGCTAGCCTTTACTGAGCTTTTGCTATCGTCTACGTCAGTGTTGGGTGTTTTCGCACTAGCGGTAGGTTCGGCGCCGCGGTCCATGGGGCACAAAGCTTCGATGGTGCCTAACGCAGCAGGAGTCTCCTTGTACGGAGAATATTCAGCACATTTGTATCTTGCGCCGTGTCCAGCAAAATAAATGATGATATTATCGCCATTTTGTATCTTTGGATTGGTAGATAGGTCGAGAATTGCATTGACGATGTTGCCACGGGTGGGCTTAGATATTCTTTCATCAGTTGATTCGACCACAAAGCCACAACAAGGACTGACTGATTTAATTTCAGACTCGGTGCTTTCCTTGATTTCTGGACTGAGTAGACTGAGTGGACCGAGGAGGAGTTGCATGTTGCTTTCTGGGACGCGTAGATCCTTTCTCAAATATTCGGCAACCATCTCCGCATCCGATACACAACCATGTAAGGGAGAGGTCTTGTAATCATCGATGCCGATGATAACTGCCCAAAATTTACTGCCATTAATGCCGTGTGGTGCCTAAATTCTCTGGTCAGTACTGTAGTGTCTGAGAAGTCGAGCTTAGCCGGTGTTAGTACACGTACAGGCAGTGGCTTGTTAGTGATAGAGGAAGACATTTCTCGTAGAGGGCTTTCCCAGAACTTCCTCATAACTCCTTCATTCAGCCTTTTTATGATGAAGGAACCCGCTCAAATCCCCAAATATGGTATTGATGGGAGCATGTTACTAGTGTCAGGACTAAGCGCTGACTCCTGCTAACCCACCTAGTAATGCATCTGAATTAGGAAGTGTTAGCCACATTTTCAGAGACTCCAACAAAGTTCAATTTTGGTTCAATTGAATGATGATCTCCATAACGGCCTTGGTTTACCCCCATTCAAACCAACACCAAATGCGAGAATGTCCGTATTAATTGCCTCGTAGCACACTATTAGAGAGTTAGGCACATCTATCCCGTATCAGAGATGAACTTGGATACCGCTCAGCCTCGGACTACTTGTAACTGCGACGTACATGTTAACTACAATATCGCTCAGATCCAAGTTGAGCAAATGCCATAGTATCAAGCGCCTACTATGCGAAGCTCAGTATTATCTTGAATCTGTGTTTACCCGGATGGCTTCATTGTATCTTGGCGGTTGCTGATCTTGCTATATGTTCGTCTTTCCAATTTCTACACAAGCCTGTCCTGTTCTCTTGGGCTATCAACAGATCACAGCCTTTGCTTTGACACCGACGTCCACAATAAAACCATCCATCCTCCTCCCTTTCTTCGCTGCTTTCTACGTTGCGAGATGCGAATATGTGCAAAAGGTTAGTATCGATGGTACAGAGTATACCGTTTCTGCTGTTACTTCCGGCAGCCCCGATGGAACTAACCACAAAATTTGGACAGGGTCGTATCAAGGGAGTGAAATATTCTGACCTTGCCTGCAGGCCTGGTGCTCTTGCAGCCAGTAAAATCGCTAATATCAATCCCGGAAGCTCTATTTCATTATGTAGACAAGCGCTAGCGGCTCACTGATAAGTATTCTTTTCATTGGCTCAATATTCGAACTCATTGCGGCAACCATGCACTGAATGTAATCCAAAGGGTGCAGAATAGCTCAAAATTGAGGAAGCTGGGAAAATAGACGGCACAGGGGTACAGGCCGCTCTCAGTGCGTGTACATTTCCAACTTATCTGGATAATCATCTTATATCCGATGCACTCAGTGGTACCGCTGCTAACGTAACCCTCTCAAGCAACTTCGCTTCCAGCAACTACATCATCCGCCACGAGATAATGGCTCTTCACAATGCCCAAGTGGAAGGAGGCATACTGTTCTACTAGTTGTTGAGGGCCATCACATTTGTGTGGCATTATCTGAGTCCTATGGTCTTAATTTTTATCACATCTATGTTGCAGTATATACATGATATTGGAATTTAATCATATGTTATGGTATTATATATATTATGTTGTAGGTGTATGTCTGTATAACTATGTTTACATTTGAATGGTGTATATGTACAATTCAGGTATTTGATCATTCCATCAGCTAAATCAATTTCATGGATATTGCCTTCATACTTTGTATTATGTTTGTTATCTATATACTGTGCAGTGAAATGAGTGTGTCTAAAATATATTATGCCTTGTAAATTATATCTCAATTTTTGACTGTGTATCTGAAGTTCAATATGGGGGTCTGCAGGTGTATTACTGGATGATACTAACACTGCTAGCAACACTGCATGGAGAATTCAATATTCTTAGCTGAAATATTGAATTCTATAACTGTATATTTTTTCAAGAATCTTGGCCAAAATATCAAAACATTATTCTTAATATTATTTCAATAATCCCGAAGAAATATTGAAAAAATCCCAAATATTGAAAGATTATTGAGAATATAACTCCAATATTTTTGTGTAATATATGAAATTAATATACAGTTATAAATTTTAATATTATAGGCCAGAATATTGAATTGTCCATACAGTGCAATGGCGGGGCAGATTCAAATAAGTCTTTTTTGTAAACAGGTGCATAACAATATGTACATCTCTGTTTTAGTGTCTTGTTTGAGCTGACATCCAGGTACTCTTGAATAGTTTGCTGCTTTGATGTGTTGCCATTGTGAGAAGGTATGATAGAACAATTGAACGATTCAATTACACTAATATTGTGCAGATTAGAACATTCTACTATTAATTTGTTGAATACAGTTGAGCTTACAAATAGTTTGCTTACAATTGCTTCCACACTTGTGTTCTGCCCAAATACAAATACATTTGAATACATGTTACACAATTTACAATGGAAAAAGTCTCTTACCTCTTCTAAAGTGTATTCATTTGCTGCATGCTTTTTAAATGAACCTACAAGTAAACCCAGCCATTCTGTATTCATTTGTGTGAACAGAACAGAATACACATCTAGATTTGAACTCCATATATTAAATAATACAAACAATACAGCATCATATGCACAGCTATTATTATACCATTTACAACCCTTAGGTACAAGATTTTCTGTTATTACTGGTAATTCTGTATTATTATAAGGAGGTATATCTTGCAACTTGATAGGTTTCTGTATGTCTGAATTGCTGGTGGATGGAACCTCAATAGGATCAGAAACAGACATGTTTTCCTTAAATAAATAAGAACATACAGGCAAGAATATAATCAGTCATTGTAAGAATAGTGGGAGACAATGCAAAACACAACAGAAAGTGAACAAATGTCATAGGAGACGGACAGGAAATCCGAACGGCCAAAAACAAAGGAACCGGAACGAATTTCACCCGACGGACGATTAATTCCGATCGGCCGAACAAAAACGCTAAGAAAAGTAAAGGATTCCCAGGATATTGATGAATCTTTTTCATTTTTTCCCACGGTTGGGCTCATGCACCAAGTTCGGCAATCACCGAAGGAATCATTTTAAGTGGCCGATCCTCTATAAGGACCGATTACCTATATACATAGGACTCGGAATGTTTCGTGCACCCAGCTACAATCACCTTGTACCTACAACGACACTGATCCTGGCATTCTGATCGACGTAAGCGTGATACCTTCTCCTAACGCTAACGACCTGTCGAACAGTTCCCTAGGCTTACAGCGACAGCCAGAATGACACGTACACTTTCCCTGGACCTGTAGTTGTTGACGTTGCGGTCCGCGGAACCTACTCCAGTTCAAAATGGATCTGCAGACCGAAGAAGCACACGGCTATTGGCAATACCGCTACTCTCACAAAGAGGAAAGCTGTATTCTCACGTGATTTAGATCTCTCTTTTGGCAAGCGTTGGTTGCTTGTACTTGCATGCTAGCTGGTGTTTCTCGCTTTGACACGCTGCTGGTCTATACTTTGTTCCCTGTGATCCCTGGCTTTGTTCTCCTGTACATCTTTTCTCTCACTGTTGTTTGCTGTCTGGCATGCTGGTATTCTATCAATTAGTACACCGCTGTGATCTAAAACGGCGAGCCCACTGTACTATCATACACTCATGGAATGTATTGTTGACGATTGATTGAGGTTCGATTACCTGCTGAAGATCAACATAGTTGTTGGGAATTCTGTCCACGCCAAGTTTATCCATGGAACTTGCACGAACAGTGTAAAACACTTGTAAGCGGACCCGAAGCTGAATTATCATAGATTGTATGAACCAGCTGTAACGGAGACACCGCTTATCTACTGGCTACCTTCTACACGAGCTGTCAGTTGACTGCCATCTGTATCGTCTCGATATCCATACAGGGCTCATTCCTCGCACTTCGTGTGATTTGACTTCATAGTGTTGCATGGCTACGGGCTTCCACCGGCCTGTACACCGATACCTGGTTCGATATGATAATAGACAAGTAGATACAAAATAAAAACGAGTGTTCTAGTTGATTGAATAGAATCAATTTCTATGAAATGTAACTTGTAAGTTATTACCAGACGAAGTAGAAATATGTCTAACCCGGAAAAACGGTCACTGTGTTCAGGCAGCAGCCATACATCACTCAAAAAGGACCATCGATGTCCCTTCTCCAGCGATAATACCTCAATCCGTTCGTGCGCCTCTGTTTCCATCTAAAGAATCCATTCCACATTCATTCCACATAGCCAGAAGCTGCCGACAGATTCGAAGCTGTTGGAATTTGGCAATTTGGCACCGTGCCGATCATGCTGAATAAGGAGGAAGATTGAGGAAAAGTATAGAAAGTTCTAGTAAATAGTCCTTTAGTATAAAAGTAGGTACTGTACTGTAGATCTTCATACGTTTGCAGAGCTCAGCCAAGCGCGATACTATTGGCTGCACACCGCACGTACATACTGAGAACGAAGAGAACGAACTTGATCCCCCGTTTCACGACAGAAGCGACACGATAACAAGCATTATGCATAGCTAGATGAGCAGGGCTAGGTAATGGTAGAGCGTCGGAATCGGGTGTATTGAAAGATGAATGCCAGTGTGAGATTAATTTGTGTACATATGCGCGGACTTGTGATCATCCACTACATCATGGCTATATATCGACCGTCAGTGCTTTGGCTTTTACTTTTTTCGTTTTCTTTTTATTCATGTTTAATTCCAGAGTGGGGACGACACAAACGAAGTGATATTGTACAACCAACCCATTTTCTACAATTTCTTTTGGTACACCATATTGCATGCCTCGCATCGCAGACCGCTGGTAGCACTGCCACTGTCAAGCCACTGTTTGGGTTCTTGGTCGAATTCACTTACTTGATTGTCCAGGCTGTTGGGAATAGACATTTGCAGGTATGGTGAACTCGAGGGGTATGGCTCGAACGAACGTATATTGATGGACGAATACGTAGGTGATGGTGGTACGAAGCCAAGAAGCGGTCGATCGTTACGAAAATCAAAATAGAGTAAAACAAAAGACGACGGGCCGACGGCCTGATGACTGTGAAACCATTATCCTCAACACAGCCATTTATTTAGAAGGTGCTCCCTACAGAGTTCCCGGAGTGTTGTAGTCTCTTGTAGACAGACAACGATATAGACCTATCGATGGAAGGAGGACGGTCTGAATTTGGTCTGAGTGTAGTCCCAAGTCTGTTGTTTACATAAGCGGATCATCTGCCTTCCGGTTATGAATTAACACTCTAAACTTGCCGCCATCATCCTCAAATACGGTAGCTTGGCGAGCAACCTTCATGCCTCCATCATGTGCTGCATTCTCACCACCGTGCTTTTCATGCTATCCGCTCGGTATTTGTTCCCTGAGTTCGCTAAGTTCGCTTGCAGATGATAATATATGTACAGACATTGCCTAATCAGGACTGTGTGTACTGTGGATGACTTGAACGTGTCTTTCGCGTGTGCTACACGAGGCACAGATGGCGTGCAAAACTTGTGTGCAATGTACACCTCAAGGCCTTCTCCCCTCTTCCATCACCATATACGGCCGAACCACAGATATCCTGCAACCTCTCTAGTAGTTATCTTCTGGCACGATGGATCTTCCATATACTATCGGTCCTGGAGGGACGAACGGTCCCTCACTTCGACCATTCACTGAAGGTGGCGAATGCCCAGTACGTTTAGTATCCCCAATTACCAAGGTTAAAGTGCCTGACCGAATCTAGGGTGACAATGACCAAGAAGGAGAAGAGTGGATGCGCAAGGAGATAGACAAGCTAGAAGCAGTGGAGATGGGGCTGGCCATAAAGTATGGGATAGACAATGTTGGGGGGATAGATTCGGTGGAAGTTTTCGAAGAAGCTAAAGCCAGGGCGTTCCTTGGTAACCCTGAGTTTGTGTTGGATGCTGAAAGGATGGACAGACTGGGCACGCTTCGTGCCGCCGCCGCTCAGCGTGCACTGTACTTCGGGAGATCTGAGGTAGTTTCTCCTGTAAATGCAAGTCGTGATCGTATTTATCTCGAAAGGAATATCAATGTTGATGAATAGACACGTTGGCCGTAGACGAGAAGAACGAGGGGTAGATTTGTATTCTGAAGGTGTCTCCCATAAGCTGGCCATAATTGTTTGCGAGCGCTTGCCTTGTTGATCTGACATGGTATTTTTTGGGTAGATGGGTATACATGTATTCAGTTTTTTTTTCCGCCGATAGAGGAACTGGATCGCAAGCTTGAGGTTTTTGCGCCTGGCCAAGCATAACAGATATTTCTGCAGTTGGTCACCTTTCCTGATTTTACTCTCTTTCCGAGTCGTTCTTCACAAGCATGATACTCACCCTCTCAGGCCCCCAAGATTTTTTGCATGCCAATTCCTCCTGCTCATATCTCATTCCGTTTGGTGTCAGGTACATCAGCCGTGCGTATGCGGAGTCTTGCCTTGGAAGGGATAAGGCGACTGAAAGTCGGTGGCTTCGGAGGCTGTAATAGAGTCAGTATTCCCATTATTGCGATGAGCAGAGGTACATGTTCCTGGTGATTGAATGCTTTCTCATGACAGTTTCTTGATGGATGATGGTCATGTGCGCATAGGTTCAGCATTGTTCGTCATCCTACGAAGGATTGGGCTTGAAAACCAACTTTAAGGTTTATTACGGTAACTTTCTCTGCATGTCCGTAAGCAATCCATTTTTCGTTGATGGGCTATTCATTTCTGATGCTGCCAAGGTGAATCACCTTTCTTGGTAGACAGCAACCTACAGCATTGTCAACAGCCTACAGGGTTATTGATAATGAAAGTTTCTGTGTATCTGCAACAGGTGATGAAGATGTCCATCATTGCAAAAGATCCGCGCTGGTTGGTCCGTAATATGCCATCCTGGCGTAGGCATAGTCCGGATTGTTGACTTCGAGACTTCTAAAATCTAGGGACCAGGAGCGGGACTGAACTACTTAACGCCGCCAAGAGTCTCAAGGTAAGCGATATGATAACGAGATCGCCACCGCCACTAAGTCCAAATGCATCTGTTTCCACTTCTTCAGTGCACTGCTTCCGACAGGGCGTGAAGAGCAGGTACAAGTGTAGCCGTTTCTATTCCACGTGCACAATTTGTCGAAAACGAAAAACAGTAGCCTATATGAGAGTCACTCGTTGAATGCTGCCCATGATCACATTTGCACCAGTTGGATTCAAGGTCCCAGGTGCGCCAGATCCTGGTCGGAGTGCTTTCCTTGCAAGCAATGTCCACATTTTTGTCATTTTTAAACATCATGAACGCATGCACATGATTCAATCAACACCCCACCAACTTTGACCAGTACGATACAAAATCAAGTGGTGCCAATGTGCTACGTTGGGGGCTGAATGTTTACTAATTGTTTAAATTCTGTAGCCGTTCGCAACTAATCAAAAGGAACACGTACTTCTCGATTCGAGGCAAGAGGTAGCTTTGCGGACGAAGCCAGGACACGGAGCTGATACAGCATGTAGAGGTCTTTCACGGCTGACAGAGAACTGGCGTCTTCTTGGGTAAACGCCCTAGCCTTAGTCTCATCGAAAACTTCTACCGAATCAATATCTCCAGACATTCCATAATCATCTGCTAACTGGGCTTCGAGCTTTTCGAGGCGACAAATTGTTTCTGCAAGATCTTCCTATTCCATAGAGTCAGGAGTCAATGGGGGTTCTGAGGTACGGTAAAATTTCTCTGCATACCGGTGTTGTCCCCTTATCTGAAATGGGATCGGTGGCCATAGTAGGAGGAAGATATGATTTGTCTTTGAGTAGAGGACTGCACTAAATGCTGGAGGGATTCTGAAGGGAACTTGCCTGATACAATTGCCAAACTGCAGGATGATAGCTGGCAAGGAATGGTCGAGGTCAAGCCGACGTTCTTCCGGAAGTGGCGGTGGTTACCGCTATATTGGTAACCCACGAACGCCACGTCATAGGCAAAGACGCGGGGGCAGAGTACGTTAAAACTATTTATGACTCCACTACTACTTGCTCTTATGCTAATCTATTTTTCTACTCTATAGAAGGTGAAACTCTTGTGTATAGTACTATGTGTCCTTTTCATGGTGCTAAATTGCTGGTGTCGTGTTAAATGCGTGGATGCAACTTCCATCACACGTGCAAATTTCAGAATAGACCTGCAGCCAGGAGAAGTGATGAATTGTAATAAGGGGGCTGTGCGCAAGTAAGCCAAAGGCCTTACAGAGGCCTTCTATGTATTACGACAGATAATGGGACTCGCCGTATCCGAATAGCTGTATAAGATCAGTTACATGACAAACCCGTTCCTTCTTTTTGTCATTTCTCAGACCACCGCGTAGTTGATCAATCAGCTGCCATTGTTAACTAAAGTAAGTGATACTGGTTGCGCTCGAACACTCTTTGGTAGTACCTGAGTGTCTATGTTGATCTCCTTATGTCCGGATGCAGAGAACAGAGAGCCCAACCCTTTGTGGCCCATACTTCAGGTACTGGAATATTGCGCTGTCAACGCCAAACCTCGCTTTCATGTGGAGTCTTCGAAACTATGTGCTATAAGCATTGATCCGGAAATTCTAGCCAAGGCGTGAGAAGGGTCTGCCATCCTCGTATATTGTATTATCCCAAATAGTCAGCGTACTACGATGATGACGGAGTTGTTTATGAAGCAGTGGATCGAGGGTTGAGAAGGGTCAAAGTATCTCGGTGACGAGTAAGTGTGAAGGGACGTACGCGGCCAGGATCAAGTTGTAGGAATAAAATAAGATATGCGGTTGTGAAATCTAAGAAAATAATCTGTACCAGTAATTATTTTGGAGTCCGTATGACTGGACTCATAGCTTCAACACTGTTTCCTTTATGGAATTTAAATTCGAAGTTGGGTGAACTAGGGACTCCTCCATCACAGTAACATTCGGAAGGGCCTGTGCAGAAAATATCAGTCGATTCAGCAGAGAATGACACGAATTGATAACTTTCAAAATTCAATGAATTGATATGGAGGCTTCCTACATAACCATTAAGGGTTGATCGCTGTGTTCCTCTACCGGGCCCAGTGCTGTAGTCGGATTGAATATAAGGTCATCATAGGAGGTTGTCCATAACGGTAGCAGAGGATGGGGTGCGCTGGTAGATGCTCAGTACAGCGCGGAGGCAGACGAGTCTGTGGGAAGAATTACGGCTATCCTCAAGTCAAGGCATCATGGTGGGTGCTGCTTTTTGGTTACTCGACTATAATACAGGCTACTCCAGGCCCTCACGCGTCTCTAATACATGGACTCCATATGTCATCAACTTCAATACTAGTAGCAGTCAAACTTTGAGGTATGCGCTGCCACATATCTTCACCGTGATATCGGAAACCTTACCTGATTCACTGAACATCTACAAAACTCCCGTGTTCGAAAGATGCACCTCCGCGTTGATAGTTGAGTACGACCTCACGCTTTTGGCTGACTTTTGGATGCACTATTCGGAAACACTGCTCTGGTGAGTTTATCATCTTGTTGTTTATTCTGCCGGACTATAGTTGTGTGATCCTTTTCGTATCTGTAGCCCAGTATCCCTTCGTCTACCATTTGCATACCCAATCCTGGCCTTCAAGCTCGTCGATATCGCTGGCCACCGTCAAATTCGTGCAGAAACCGTCATCAACTCCTTCCTCCCAATCATGCATTATTCCCTTAGCAGACCCCTCTGGCTTACATTTGTTTATAGGATGAACGCACAAGTGCAATTCCTGTATTCACGGAAGAACCCAAGCATAGTTGCAGATGGAAGTCTGGGACAGGGGAAAAAAGATGAGATAAAGACGTTCGCAGGATATGGAGGAATATTTCGCTTTACAAGGGTGACAGGTGTAAATGAATCGTTGAAAGTTAGTGATTGAGAGAAGTTCTACGAGAAACACCACATTTGAATTACAGACAAGAGAGATATGCCGAGAATTTTCGGGATGTATCATTCTCACGCTCCCGATTCGGTGCGGGCCCTCAACGTTCAATGATCGTGTCACACTGGCAGGACGCGTCTTCGTTTCATGCTTGCATAACGATCGGCCTACTGGCATTACCTTTTCCTCAAGTTTATACGCCTGTTTCCAAGTGCTCACTGTTGGAGGATCAGGTGTCGCACATTGTGGTGCGGTTGACGTCGGGATCTTCGTTTGTCATGCCAGGAAACCTGTTCTCCTTGGCCTCGCTTACTACGTGGTATTACTTCTATTAGGTGTACAAAGTAGATAAATAGCGAACTAAACAACGATGACCCTCGTTTGCGAGGGTTCCCCGCCATATCCAGGTGAATGGCTGGACACTAACCGCTCATCTTAACACTCACAACGTGTTTGGCTAGCCTGACACTGTGTTCGAATCATATCTGGTGAATGTAAATGCTACTTTGCTCCGCGTCGTTTCATCACTCAAAATGATATCGTCGCGTCTTCACAGAAGTGTTTTCTACCTTCTGTAGCAGATCTACGCTATCAAGGATCACAAAGCCAGATGGAGAAACTCATCGTGAGTACAGTTTCACATCGTGGAGGATTTTTTTCATACGGATCCATTTGCACAGAAATCGGCCCAGGATGGATCTTTTGAGGCAATGATGGCACTTGCTTCACAAGCTGGCAAAAACCGAAGGGCCCACCAAGCTTTCTTTTGTGTCATGGAAAAGAATCTCAAGTTCAACACTACCTCTATCCAGGATATGAAGCGAGGGCGTCTTCCACTGGTGCCTTCACTCGATCCCAAAGACGCACTCAACCTTAGCTGCACCTCAATACTTGCACTGGCTACAGCCATGCAACACAAACATGTTCTGCAGCCTGGGGCCTCGTTGAGACTACTTCCTCTATGCTCCCCCTTATGCGCGCATTACCATTCTGGGTATCCCTCTTCTGCGAGTACATTATCTTACCATCCCGAACACTCGAATTCAAATCCGCTGATTTCCACAAAGCCGTGATACTCATTCTGGCGTGGGTGCCGGACCGAGATAAGCTGGATCCGAAATTCTTTACAGATTATCTTCCATATCTGTGGTTCATCCTCCTGCTGGCTATACGAAATACAACCTTGATGGCGCCCAAACAGTCTTCACTGCAGTCGACCATACGCTTCTCGAATGTAGATCGACTTCGCTGAAAGACACTCTCATTCGTCGACTCGCGGAGAACAGTACAGTCACCGCTAACCTCATCGTCCAATTCATAGTGGACATATTTGCTCATGTCCCGAATGAATCCGACGTGAAATTTCTAATCTATCAATGTTTATCGACTGTCGCATCCTCTACATTCCAACTCGCTAGTGGATCCTTACCCATCCACACCGCTTGTTGAAAAACAACAGCATCCAATGGACATTTCGTATTCTACGATTCACTACTCGGCGCACGCGATTCACTTATGTGGTACTGCATGTAGCCGCGGATTGTGTGTCTAAGTGTCTGCTTTACATCCTCAGAGTCATGGAGGATGGGCATTCACACATCAGTCAATTCCTGGGATACAATATCCTCCGTTATCTACTCCAGGCGTGCCGCAACCTGCACGCTCATCCTGAGCTCATGGACCGGAAGTTGAAAGTTCTCCAGACCTCCATGGAAAATCATGCCGTGAAGATCCTTGAGATGATCATATCCCATTTTCCCTACCTTTCAATACTAAAGCGATCCCGCAAAGCGATCTTCAAAGTGCAGCGACAGGACATGGATGGCTTCCTTAATCCCAAAAATGGCGATTGGATGGGCCCCCGGGGTATTTCGCGCAGCTTGGACTGCCTTTGTAAACATCGCTTCGTATAGATCTGATATATTCGGGGATCTATTCGATTCATTTTGTGGCAACGCACAGGTACGTAGGCCCCGTGTCGATGCCAACCGTTATTTTAAGCTCCATCAGTGTTCTGGAACGACAGCGGAAGATCCAGTTAGAAAGTGTATGGTTTGTTCCCGGTGCCTATTTACGTTGTATTGCTCGCGGACATGCCAAAAAGACGATTGATCATCTGGCAACCACCGTTCCCTCTGCGCTGAGATCAAACAACTCGTAACCGGTTCGTCTATTTTCCTTTTCCCTCGGTATTTTTGTCTCAGATAAATCTTAGATCGTAGCTCCTTACCCATGTCTTTGAGTGATCGGAGTGGGATCGAGGACATCAACAACAGCTACGTGGAATATTACAAACACAAGTCTCCAAGTCCCGATCGGGATTGCGACCGCGATGTGTTGCGTGAATATATTGCGGAGAATGGAGAGCCTGATCCCCATTGGCCCTTGATCTGGATACTAGATCACCGCGCTGTTAATATTGAACCTGACGTTGACCTCACGTCCTCGGAAACGTACGTTGAAGATATCGATCCGGAGATGTTAACCAAGGCGCGAGAGGGGGCTGGGACCCTGGTATATTGGATTATCCCAGATGGGCGGGAAACAATAATGGGACTAGAATTGGTTAGTTCATAGATATCAGTTTGAACGAGCTTGCTCATATACCACATACACTGGAAACCCCGTCAGACGACAGCTATTGATGCCGTGGCTTTATTAAGGGATATCGCAGCGAGCAGCTCATCAGAGGATGTCGATATTAGTACGTAGGTGACGTGACTTGATCCACAACGAAGTCTTTCATTGTCTCCGATCTCGAATCCTATAAATAAAAGATACATGCACATGGCTTGAGAGTTTTCTGCTCGTGAACATTCGCGTAATCCTTTTTCTGGTCCCTGGTGAGACGAATCAGACATGAAAATAGAGATCGAATTAACTGTGAATCTTTTCGTGGCGCTAGGTTCTCATCCGAACTCGAAAAATATCAGCGCACTAGACAAAAGCTTCGCCAGCCCAGTTATCGGGAGGTCCTGCACGCATTTACCTCATCGGTTTAATCTTTTCTATCAGTAGCCTTTCACCCCATTTCTTCCGTTATTATATCATCGTATATTTTAGATGGTCAACCCACATCAAATTTCTTCGTTCGCCTCAGTCACATTCGTGACGAGCCCGAAACCAAGAGAAGTAAGAACGTAACTTAGCACCAATGTGACTCTTTAATCAAGTCGGCCGCCCTCTCTGCGATAGCATATACCGCCGCCTGTGTATGCCCCGCAGGTACGTACGGCTGCAAGTGAAATAAAAAATCAACAAAAGCGTTCCGTCAAACCAGTCTCAACTCACCAAAACAGATGCATCAACAACTCTCACTCCCACCACCTTCTTAAGTTTCAAATCCGGGTCCACGACTCCCCAGTCCGCGTCGCGGGGAGACATACTCGCCGTACTAACAGGATGATACGTCGAGCCCGCCGCATTCCTTATGCTCCCCTCCAGATCGGTGATATTCGTTGATATTCCGAGGACGTAGTCATCCCATACAGGCGCAGTGAGGAACCGCTTGCGCGCCTGCTAGGCCGTGCTGCATGACGGTCATGTCCTGTGGATGTGATAAAAAGTTCGGGTTGATGAAGTGGGGGAGAGAGAGGATCGGTGCCGTTGATGGTGATAGTCCCTCCTAGAAAGAATAAGTTGGATAAGTGAGGGAAGGAGGCGAGGCACGTACGAGAGAGCGGGCAAATTAGTATGATTCCTATTGTGAGGTAGCTTCCTGTAGCGGGGATCGTACCAGAACCAATCCCACCCTTAAGACATACAATCAGGATACGAATGATAAAACACCGCTTAAAGAACCCTACCGAAAAAATCATTTCATAATGCCCCGTATTCTCCCCCGAACATGGTTCCTCCTCCAAGACACCCTCTTCGACCCTGAAGAAACCCAGCTGGTTGGCACTTGTACTAGCAATGAACCCCGTTCGATTAGCTTGCCACTCAGCTAGGGCCTCAGCTTGAAATGTCGCGTTCCGCCAGTACACAGTTCTCGATTGTGTTAGTGTCGTTGACAAACCAGGCGGCTACCCCATCGAGGGTGATCGGTGAGGTTCTTTCCAACGTCGGGAAGGTGCACGGTAGGGGTAACGCCCACCGTGCTGAGTTCGGTAGCGTTTCCAATACCGGAGTTGAGTAGGATGTGCGGTGTCCCAACGGAACCACCTGAAAGGATGATTTCCTTGAGAGGGTGAAAGGGTATGGATCGTGGCTAGGATCGTTAGCTCACACTCGCAGTGAGGTATTGCTCAACTTACCTCCAGTATCCTGTGTGAACTCTACGGTATTGAAGTGCGGCTTGTGGTCCGAAGTCGTTTTGTTGGGTGCCAGGATACGCGTGACATACGAATGTATCAGCACATGTAAATTCTCTCTGTCGATATACCCAGGTGCAAGGTACGACGTCTCCGAACTACTCCTCGTCCCGTTTCCCACAGTCGTTTGCTCCCATCCTACAAGTCCAATATTAGCCAACCCACCAGACATAAAAATAACCACACCCACCAATGCCCAGATGATACCCGGAATTATAATCTAAATTGAACGAAAACTCGCCCTGCAGCTCCTGCGTGGCTTGAATGACGCGTCCATCAATCGTCTTCGGGTATCCAGGCAACGAGACAGAATTGACACCGTGGAAATTGTGCACCTGCAGGGTCAAATTCGCCTGTTGTGTTGTGATGATCTGCAGGGGCAACAAGTCGCTCGTTCTACAACCGAAATATTCAGTACACTTATCCTTCAAGATTTGTTCGGAGAGAGGTACAAACCTTTAGAATGTAAGGCAGTATCTCGTTCCCATCCCCACCCCTCGTCGCCGGTTACGCGCGCATATCGATCGTAGTCCTCAGATGATCCGCGGGTGTATGCCATGTAGTCTGCACAATGACAGTTAAAAACACGTAATGGTTCAACGAGCTTGACTCACTAACGGCGCTACTACCACCAAGCCCAAAACCCCTCGGGTACGAAATGGCTCGTCCATTCAACCCAGGCATAGGTGTCGTGGTGAAGTTCCAGTCTTGAGGCGTGTTTGGCGTCGCCTGTGGGCAGAAGAATGGGACTTGGGTAAGAAGGACGTCGGCGGTCCTGTTAATATAAAATGGCCTCAGGACCATGCGCGGGAAGAGCGGAGAGGGACGCACGATTGACCTGCTTCAAGGACGAGCACGGAGGTATCCTTCTGCTCAGTCAATCGATTCGCAAGGACGTTCCCTGCAGTACCGCCTGTCCCCAAATTAGCAAGTGAGCGACGGAATGGGTCCAGCACATACCTCCCACAATTATATAGTCGAAGTCGAGTTTTGGAAGGTCCGCGAAGTTCTCATATATCGCAGCAGAGCATGCCACAGGAATAAGAAACCCTAATAGTCGTAGGGAAAGCATTGCATGTGTGGGGAACGAGCAACTGTGTGCTGTTTATAAGTGCTTCATTAATGCGATGCGTTAATGAGATGCGCTGAGAGTGAATACGTACCGTGATCAAGGCACGAATTCGAAGATGGAACCGGGATTTTGTGTGGATACCTCGGTAGATTTGGACCGAGCGCCACGTAATATAACGAGCGGTGGACGAGCGTTCCAGACAGCTCGACAAGGCAACTAGAATGCTATGTGTCCGAGAGGAGAGTGACGGTAGTCTTTCGACGTGGAGTTGTTATGGTTGGAGTCGGCGCCTTGCTATCCTGGGAAGCAGAAAGAAAATATCCACCCTCATAGTCGCCCAGATTCGCAGATTGTGTTCCAAGTTCTAATTGCGCAGATACATAATGGTCTGAGCCTGAATCATCCTGGTGCGACTTCGGAAGAGTTGTGGTGTCGGGATTTAGCTTTCTCCTGTAATAATGGTTTTGACAAAGCGATCATTAACAAAGTATATAAAGTCGTTCGGAGAGGCGGGCGTACCTGTTACAGAGACGGTTCGTGCTCATCGGGTTCCTGGAATTTAGTTCACAATGCATCACTGATGGTATGGTCCACTGATGGTATGGTCAGCAGCGATAGTAGAGGAAGCTTAAGCGGCCTCAGGAGGGTGTACTTTAGGGGCTAACTTCTGTGCACACATGCTGCACGGACATTGTATGGAGCCTTAGCTCATTAAAGCAGTGCGCATACCAACGGGCTAGCGAAGAAACGAGTAGCTAGTTCTTGAGCTCAAAGACCGCACACGAAGGATAAAATGCTCACATCCATTGCGCCCCCGTCTGGGTCTACGACCTGAGTGATCCAAAGTTTTGACGCATGCATATATGTAGGTCCCAACGTCAGATACAGACACAAATATATACAGCAGTTTCTCCCAGAGTGTGTAGCGAAAAAAGGGACCACCAGTACGCCGCTTGTACACGGTCGTGGAGCTTTGCAAGAATATCCAAGTGGGTAGTGGGTCCTCTGAATGAGCCAGCTGTCATGGAACAGAGGTTGAGCAGGATGCAGAAAAATCGCAGTAGGTGGTTGTTTGACCCCGGACAAGTCGACAAGCGTTTCCCAAACCCTGGCAAGTGTCGCTCTCCGGCTCGTCTGCTACCTCGTCGTTATCCCATTCTATATTCGCCGGTGCTCAGAGCGTGAGGACAAGTTTTCAAGAAGCAGCTTGAGACTGAACATGATGGTGGAGAAACAGGAAGGCAATCGCGTAGGGATTAAGTCGCCGCGTCGTGGTGCACGTGATCTTCGAATTTGTTATGTACCGCGATTGATTTGACTTTTGCGACCACATACTCCGACCCTGCATTATCTACCTTGTCCCTAACATTGGTCCCCACGTCTCTTCACCATCACTGACTTCTTCATCGACAGTCCATGACCACCTTCGATACACATTTTTTACCTCAAGAATTCTGAAACTAGCTCTGCCAACAATGTCTCACCCATCGCCCCCTTGCGAAAACCCCAGTTTTGACCACCTCCCTCGGCCTCATACTCCACATCGGTAGTCGGAGCCGCCTTCTACTGTTTTGGACGCGACTGCAGCTCGCTGTGTCTGGACTGAATCAGTCCTCAAATGTCTCTGTTCACACCGGGGTGAACCGCGAGCACGGTATCACACCGCTTCCCTTCAGGTTTGTATGGTGACGACGACTATTCCCGCTGCCGCACTGTTCAATAATGGTGTGTTGTGGTCACGGTTTCTTGTTACCTGCAGTTTCGTTGTAACTTGTGGTAACGATGATGGCTCCTGCCGCTGCTTCGGTGTTGTGACGGAGCCTTCGTTTCTTGTTACTTGCGTTTCGGTGGTGATATTCCGATGTTTCTGTGCATGCTGGCCCCCTGGAGAAACCGGCTGCATGTGGCTTTTGTACCTATCTAGGCGTACCCATCCCTGCACATAGGAAAACTGTCGTCCGGCTGTTGCTCTCTTCCTATACTACTCTGGCCGTTGAGGTTCTTCGTTGGTCCGAGCGCCGTCCGCCCCCTGTGCCTCGAAATGAACGTTTGTGCCGCTAGTGTGTACTTCGAACCCTACAAAGATGCGCAGAACCCCACAAAGATCCTCTAACCCGCGAGAGACACTCAACGTGATTACAACAGCATGAGCCTTTGTGGCCACAGCGCATGGCACAGCCATGTCAGGGCTGTGGGCCCGGCCGTTCCTTATTGGGACCTTGTGCCGGTAACAATACCAATACCACCACCACCGCTGTTTACAATTGGTATTGGATAGTCTTGCTATAATTCTGTCAAACCTCACTCTCCTTGCCAATCTATGCCATAACTTTTTCACTTTTGATACTCGTTTGTTCCCTCTCAAGAATCTGAAACCAGCTCTGCTGACCCACTGCCCCCCTTCGAAAACTCCAGTTCTGACCACCTCCCTCGCCTTTATACACCACCTGGGGAGTTAGAGCCGTCTTCGACTGTCTTTGTGTGACTGGAGCTCGCTATGTCTGGACTGGATAGGTCCTCAAAGTCCTCTGCTCAGACCGGGGTGAACCACCACCGCGGTATCAAGGCCCCTTCCCTTCGGTTTCTGCGGTGATGACAACTGCTCCTGATTGTCTGTTGTGACGGAGTGGTTTCTTGTTACCTGTGGATTTCTGGTTGTGACAAGGATGGCTCCTGCCGCCGCCTGCACTGTTGAATAATGGTATTGGTATTGGTATTGTTACCGGTGCAAGGTCCCAATAAGGAACGGCCGGGCCCACGGCCCTGACATGGCGAGTCATGCGCTGTGGCCACAAAGACTGGTGTCGATCACACTGTTGAGTGCGTTTCACGAGTTAGAGTATCTTTGTGTGGTACGAAGTATAAATATGTCTCGTTCATTTTGGAAGCACAGGGTAATACAAAAGAAGCAGTGGAACCCCGGCAAATAGCAAAAATACTATATTATCAACGTATCTAGCAAAACGACACAGCGGGTCGACGTGACTCGGTGTCAACGAACAACTTGTGCGACAAGAGCCGTAGGACGACGACGATTGCAAGAGGGACAAAGACTTGTCAGGGGTCGAAGGCGAAAATGTCGTGAAAGAACTCGGGCGACACAACAGTCAGTGGCACTCGCATGCGAGCGGATACAGGTGGCGTTGGTATTGGTGACGATGTACAGTGAAACGAACGACGACGGTACGACAATGCAAATAATTATAATGTAAGTGCACGGACCAGGGGCGGCGCTGAGGGAGGAATAATGGGCACAGATACACGGAGAGCAGTCTGGCTACGAACATCGAGGCGCAAGCGGCAAGACGGCACTGCGTCGCAGCGCCGTAGCGGCGGCTGGAGGTGTTCTCACCACCACCATCGAGACGAAACAGGAACTGGAAAGACGAATAGCATTAGGATGCGAATGCAACAGTGTCACAGGCGCCCAACGTGGTGGTACGCAAGATAGCCTTAGATGGTGTGCTGCAACGGAGCGATTTTTCGTTACTTGCATTTCGTCTGAACCCCACAAAGATGCTTTAATCCCTCAGTGTGATTAGAACGACATGAGCCTCTGTGGCCACAGTACATGGCACGCCATGTCAGGGCTATGGGCCCGGCCTGTCCCTCATGAGGACCTTGCGCCGATACTAATACCAATACCAATACCTCCCGTCGTACTAGTCTCTAGACAAAAGCCTTACAAACCCCGCTGCTTCTACGCTAATTGGACAGCCAAAGAAAGTCTTTGGACATTCTAATCATTAGTGTTTCGTTAACATTGATGTAGCTAAAACAACTATACTCGTCTACTACTCTATATTTTAGGAAATGAAGGCTTTTAATATAGTCAGCCAGAATTCTCTCCCTTAATTAAATCTGCCGCCCGCTCCGCAAATGCATACACCGCCGCTTGTGTATGCCCTGAAGGTATAAACGGCTACAATCACAAATCAGAAACTCAAAACCATAACCTAAACAAACTAAAAAAAACCGCACCAAGACGGACGCATCCACGATCCTCACTCCCACCGCCTGCTTGAGCTTCAGATCCGGATCGACAACTCCCCAAGATGCATTGCGCGGCGACATACTTGCTGTACTAACCGGATGGTTCGTCGTGCCCGTCCCATTCCGAATGGTCCCCTCCAAGTCCGTAATATTCGTTGACAGCGCGAGGACATAATCCTCCCATACAGGTGCTGTAACGAATTTCAAGGCCTTCTGTATGGCGTACTGCATGATGGTCATATCCTGGGCCTCCGATAAAAAGTTGGGGTTGATGAGCGGTGGCGTGAGAGGGTTGGTGCTGTTTATAGTTACACTTCCGCCTTCACGATAAGGATTCAGCCAAAATACAGACGAACGGAAGTGGCCACATACGAGAAAGAGGACAAACCACGACCACTGTCATTACCATGTAGTCCCCAGTAGCCGGGATCGTACCACCGGGTATACCGCCCTGCATGTACGCATTCAGCACGTACAGACGCCCACCACGCATTCCGGACTCACCGCGAAAATGAGCTCAAAGCTCCCTGTCCGTCCGCCTGAACACGGATCTGTCTCCAAGACACCATCCTCCACACGGAAGAACCCTTGATGATTCGAAAACGTGTTGGATACGAACCCTGTTCGACTCGATTGCCACTCCTCTAGAGCCTCAGTTTGGTATGTCTCGTTCCTCCAGTACACGTTCTCGATCGTGTCGGTGTCGTTCACTGTCCATTCAATATTCACCATGGGGTGATCAGTCAGGTTCTTTCCAACATCCGGAAGGTTTACGGTCGATGAGATGCCCAGCGCAGAAAGTTCGTCCGCATCAGCCCACACCTGAGTTAAGCAGGATGTGAGGTGTTCCGATAGATCCGGCTGAGAGGATGATCTCTTTAAGATTAGCAGGAGAAAGGGTTTGGATGGTGGCTGGAACCTTCATTAGTAGCAGTTCACTTTTCGAAGACACGGCGAGCCTAACCTCCAGCATCCTGTGTGAACTCAACAGTATCAAAGCGCGGGAGACTGCCTGAGTCGGAGGCGTTTGCTGCGAGTATCCGAGTCGCATACGCATGCACAAGCACATGCAGATTCTCCCTGTCGACATACCCAGGACCTAGATACGCCGTCTCCGAAGTGCTCCTCGTCCCGTTCCCAATAGACTTCTGATGCCAGCCTTCAATGATCACTATATCAGTCTACTGCTAGAACTTGTCAATTTTCCACTCACCGATACCCAAATTATATCCAGAGTTGAGATCCAGATTGAACGGGAACTCATCTGGGAGCTCCTCGGTAGCTTGGCCAATCCGCCCATCGATACTCTGAGGGTATTCGGGGAGTGAGACGGAATTCATTCCGTCATAATTATGCACCAAAGGATTGAACTCGCCAGTGATATTGTGATGGTCTGCCGGTGCGACAAAGCGTTCGCTCTATAATCATCCATAGAAATTAACAAGGCCTGGGATAAGTCCTGTGTGCCCGACCTTTAGCATGTACGGTACCATCTTGATCCATCCCCACCCCTGGTCCCCAGTGACACTGGCATATCGATCGTAGTCTTGGGACGAGCCGCGTGTATACGTCATATAATCTAAGAGCATGTATGAGCATCCTACCGGCAAAACGATTGGAGTGAACTCACTAACAGGCGCTACTCCCGCCCAATCCGAAACCCCTACCATAGGGAATAGACCGTCCATTGAAGCCGGACTGGGGGGTGGTGGTAAAATTCCAGTCTACTAGCGTTTTGGGCGTTGCCGACGTGCAGAAGAACGGCACCTGCGACACTAGGACATCAGCCGTCCTATGAACTACATGAGCCTTAAATATGAGGGAGGGGAAAGAACATGCATACGATTGTCCGGCTTCGAGGACAAGCACCGACGTGCTCTGTTGTTCCGTCAAGCGGTTAGCGAGGACGTTCCCTGCCGTTCCGCCTACGAACAAGACCGTGAAGTAATCTATGACATGACTACAACTTCAAGTACGCACCTCCCACAATGATATAGTCAAAGTCCTGCGTCGGGACATCTGCAAGTCTTTCATATATCGCTGCTGAGCATATAGGCGCTAGGAAGAGAAGACGGAAAAAACATCACACATGTGGAGAAACATCATCCACACTGCATGCTTTTATGAGCAAGATATCTCAAGGAGCGCAGTAAGGGATGCCGTAAGAGGTAGTTGTGATTCGAGTATGCTTAGCATGGAACACTAAGATTGCAGTGCTGAAGCTTGGGATAAACTTGGCGCGAGCGGATTTTGCGTGGATCCCATGTCGGAGTAGCAAGACAATGAAACAGTGAGGGAGGAGGCGCTCCGAAGGGGATTGAACTCGAATGGGCGCGCTCCAATTTCCCCGAAAAGGAGCGCCAGTATTGATAAGCCAATTAAGACAAAGCTTCATCTACACGAAGGCTGCCCCGTAGCAGGTAGGACGAGTGACAGTCCAGTCTAAGGTGTCTCTAAGCCACTTTCTAGTCTGTGTTATAACACCAATGGTCCGGGAATACAATATTAGGATGGCGGGCCGCTGTATGGGCATCGACGACTGAAACGCAAGCCCGAAATACCGACGCGGGTATCAAAATCAGAGAAAACCTGGTACGAAGAAATCACCTTGTGATAGAATCATCTGACATGACTGCTCAAAGGCGCTATGCTGCTTCAGCTGAACCAGCCAAACGAGTGCCACCGCAGTCATCTTTTAATTTAGGGTATAAGTTTGACAGACCCGAGCGCTGTGGGAGTTCTGGTAGTTGGATAATCCGACGAGACCGGTACCGGGGAGGGTGGGGTTCAACTCCATGGTCATAGTGTCGAAGTGAGCGGTACTACAAGCGGCAAGATTCGGCGGAAGTTTATTTGGAAGTGATCATCATCCTCGCCCTTTAGATAGCAAATTTAGTCCAATAGAGAATAAAAGAGTTACCCTTCAAAGAAGGTCAACAACGAATGGCTGAGCAAGGGACCCGAAGAAAAGAAAACTCACAAAGACGAACAGACGTCCAAATTATCTTAGATTATTTTCTACCTGTTCTTGTGTATGCTTGCAACACTTCTATTTAGCCTTGTCTTTTCATAGCTGACATCGGCAAGGGTTTTCTTCCTTCCTGGCCGTCTACCAATACGGTCAGATAGCTCCAAATAACAAGCAACGCGACACGCTCACCTGAGGCGCTTGCTTCCTTGGTTCAAAAACGCTTATTTCATACAACATCTGGCACGTCCTATTCCCAAATTCTTTTGTCGTGATCTTGCAGCATGTTGACCATAAGAAAAACAAGACCAGCGGCCTAACCTCGCTTTTCAGGAGTCAGCATTACGACTATGATGTTCTCCTAGCAACAGTACCAGATCATGCTCGTGGTTGTTGTTCGGTATCCTGTTGGGAATAGGCACCGGCAGGGGGAGTGAACTTGGTATAGTGGCTCGAACAAAAATATATTCCGAGTACCGATACGGATTTGGCCGTGATATGAAGAGTAGCGCTGAGAGGGCGTTGAGAATTAAGCACCAAAATTAGGCGGAAGATAATTTGAGGCCATTGATTTTCGCAAGTTACAAGGTGCCACTGGAAGAATAGATCGGCATCTCCCGGCTGCTCCATGCCTGCAGTTCTAGGCACTACGGCGCTTGCCGGCATCACCCAACATGTAACCATCCTTAGCCTTTATACTATATAGACAAGTTCTGAATTCAGGCGCCCTAATTAGACTCCTGCAAGCGTAATTTTATCTCTGTTATTGCTTATAATTGACATGTTGTCGTTGAAGAGGTATTTAAATCCGTCCTGGATTATGGCTGCAGTTCTGGCTCTAGCGGCTAGCCTTATCTGGATCAAAGTTGCATTTTCGCATTTTCAGCTCGAAGTTCAAGTCGAACATCTCCCGAGAATCATTCGTAAACTAGGCCTATGAGTCTCAAAACTTTGAAGCTGTTGGTGTCTCCCCACCATCTACCATTACAACCATAAATTTAGGTGGTTTGCCAATTGGTACCTCTCTACACTCGCTTACACAGTAACACAGACCCACAGTAGGGTAGTATTGGACAGCTGCGGAAGCTACAAGACTGGAGAACCTTTTAGTATGTTGAATGCTCATTCCAGACTCTCCGACTGACAGCTGAAGCGTTGCTCACAGAGACTTTCCAAAGTAGTCGCGGTACCGCTTTCTTATTTCCTCAGGCAATCTCTGACAAGTGTAAGCTCCTTGCTGATGCCGATCCCTGAATAGTACATCAGACATCAGATCACGTTATCACAATCTGGCAAACATGTATGATCTTATGCTTCTTTGATCTACATAGATGCGTCTTCATGGAAACCATCATTGACACTAAGTAGGTCACTTGGATCAAAGTCATCCTATGCCAAGTTGACCAGAAGGGAGGGAGAGGGAATCGGTGTGGGGCGATTAACCTCACTCTTGAGATCCGCTTCTCCTGCCGATGAGCCACCTAGTAGTCTCCCTGACTTCGGAAACACGAGATAATCTCTTTGGAGGTCAGTCGCATCAGTTTCGGATTCTGTCGAGTCCTGAGAGAATTCAGTTACTACACCCAGTCAATCACGATTCAAACACTGACGAATGCCATATTATTGAGATCAAATTCATCCTAAAAGCCAATGCTAAGCTGGAATTTTCCTAAAAGAGACACACATAACACACGCACAAAGGTCTGTCAGAACATCTGCATGAAACAGGGATCTAGAAGATGTCGACGCGGAATCCACAGTCTGTTTGAACAATAGTATTTTTAGATGATTAAAGGGCCAACAGGCAGAGACGCGTCTTTACCTCAACTGGTGCAGTTAGGTCTTGAGAAGATCCTTAATAAAGGTGTCAGCAACAATCATATATCTAACGAAGAATAACCTATCGCGGTCGGGTGCGCGTTTCTCGTCTTCTTATGAGGTCGTGTATCAGAGTCATCGTTCAACGCTGCTGCGATTGCTGAATCAAAGTCCACTCCCCGTGTCTTGTTGTTTCTCGTGGACCGGATGGTGGATGCATGAATTGATAGGACCTAATGTAACGTGTAAAGAACTTCACAACCAAATGTCCGCAAATTAACCTCAGCCTGCCAATGAAAGTTCAAGGATAGTAGACAAGTATGACCTGGAAAATAACGCCTACCGTTGCTTCTGACGGCTCCATTTTGACAACAGCAGACGCTGGTAATATCCCTTTCTAAGCAGGATAGGCTTAAAAGCGCAGGAAGGCAAAGAAACTCACGGATGTACTGATTCCACCGTGTCGTCGTCATCATTGATTAAATTGATGTTATCTGACACCGCTTCTTCCGTCGACTGTGATTTCAAAGTGGAGGGAAGTGTGCGCCTCTGGAAAGAACAGGAAAAGTAGAGTATTACTAACAACGGAACCCTGTATTATTCCGACCTTGATTCCAATGCTGATATTTGCCTACCTGAGGACCTTTGTCCTCTGCCACAACCTCGCCACGAATCTCTTCAAATTGCGTTCTCGTATTCGACGGCTTCCTTCCGGCCTCACAGATCGGTGGCCTCAGGCTGGTCACCTGCCTTCAAGGCTCTCGCTCTTGCATCATCCAAGCCTTTTCTCAGTCTTTCGTTCTCTTTGTGCAAGGTGTCGTAGTCTCTTTCTACTGTTGGCTTTTCTCCCTAGTTTTTTCAGAGTCTCCAAATGCTGGGTCCTGGATTTGTCCCTCTCGTGCTTGAGATCCTCGATTTTCAGTAGTAGCAGGGACAGCAAAGTCTCCGTCTGAAGGTGGTTCGACTATAGCGGCAAGAAAAGGTGGCGATCGTCAAGTGATGGTAAGATTGAGGGGCGGGTTTATGACGACATGGCACGTGGCCTTCGAATCTGTCTCCCACTACCACCCACAATCAACCACAACCAACCGTACCACCCCCTGGCTAATCCACTAGATAAGCTCAGGTTTTATGCATCTCATAGACGTGCAAATACTGAACATTCAAATACGGATCACCTGGTACTACCGCAATGCATACTTATCCGCGACTTTGTGGACGGTTCGATGACCGTGACTGACTGTGTCTGCTGTATCGCGCTCAGAGCATTCATTCTTATCTCTTTCATTGGAAATTAATGACAACGGGTACTTTGGTAATGCTGGAGCTGAAGTCGAGAAGATACGAGCTGTGTAACTTCTTCCCCTTTAGATATTTACTCTAGCAAGAAGGGCTTTATTTGGAATCTTTAAACTCATACACCTGCATCTTCTGTGTACAAATCTTTCACCTTCATTGGCCGACCCTCTTTATCAAATCAGCTGCCCTCTCCGCAAAAGCATAGACCGCTGCTTGTGTATGTGCAGCAGGTATAAAAGGCTACATGGTTGAAAAAATAAGTCGAAGCGGAAATGAAGGAGGCCGGCGAAAGCTCACCAAGATAGATGCGTCTACGATCCTCACCCCTTCCGTGCGCTTAAGTCTCAAGTCCGGGTCCACCACTCCCCAGTCTGCACCAGCCGGGGACATGCTCGCAGTACCAACGGGATGGTCAGTCGGTACGGCTATGTCTCTAATGGTCTCCTTCAAATTTGTGATATCGGTGGTGAGCTCAACGATATAGTCCTTCCAGACCGGCGCCGAAACAAATCTCTGTGCACCCTGTACGGCATGCTCCAGTGCCTCCAAGTCCTGAGGGTGCGAGAGGTAGTTGGGGTTGATGAGCGGCGGATCGAATGGACTTGTACTGCTGATTGTGACATTTCCACCTGGCAGCCGAAGATCAGGGGTTAAATAATGGAAGGGGGAAGAAAACCTGTACGAGAAAGCGGGCACAACATAACGGCAGCTATGGTAAGATAACTGCCTGTCGCTGGAATGGCCTCCCCAAAAATCCCGCCCTGAGAAAGGTTTGTCCGGGTTAAGTTAGTTGAAACTCACTCGTGATGATCTTAACTTACAGAGAAGATCAGCTCATAATGCCCAGTCTGACTACCGGCACAAGGCTCCTCTTCGAAGACGCCTTCTTCTAGACGGAGGAATCCTAGATGGTTCAACGCGATGTTTGCGATGTATCCAGTTCGATTGGCTTGCCATTCCTCCAAAGCTTCCGCTTGGAACGTTTCATTCCTCCAGTACACGTCCTCTGTTGTGTTCGTATCATTGACCGTCCAGACAAGACTCAAACTCGGGTGATCGGTTAAATTCTTTCCAACATCGGGTAGATCAACCTTCAAAGCAACGCCCGCCGCAGCAAGCTCGTCGTCGTCTCCGACACCAGAATTGAGTAGGATATGGGGTGTCCCTATTGTACCAGCTGAAAGTATGATTTCCTTTAGGCCGGGAGGCGAGAGGGTGTGAACGGTCTCTGAAATCGTAACATCGTTAGGATTCCAAGGTGCAATTATAGGGATAGGTATGTACCTCCCGCATCCTGGGTAAACTCGACAGCGCCAAAGCGTGGAACGCCATACAAATCCGAGTCATTCGCTAGGAGAATCCGCGTGACATAAGAATTCACGAGTACATGCAAGTTCTCGCGTCCAATATATTCAGGGCCAAGATACGATGTCTCAGAGCTACTCCTCGTCCCGTTCCCGACAGTCGTTTGCTCCCATCCTGCCATTAATTAATCGAAATAGACGATACCTTCAGCGGTGCACTTACCGATACCTAAATGATTCCCGGAGTTAGAATCTAGATTATACGGGAACTCGTCCGGTAATTCTTTGGTAGTCTGGATAACCCGGCCATCGATAGTGCGAGGATATCCAGGAAGTGTGACCAAGTTTACACCATCAAAACCGTGTACTTCCGGGTCAAATTCACCAGTGATATTGTGATGATCCGCAGGCGCGACGAAGCGCTCATTCTGTGCCATCTTTAGGTCAGTTTCTCATATGGCTCGGTAATAAAGAACGAACCTTTCGAATATATTGTTGCATCTGGTCCCATCCCCACCCGAGATCCCCGCTGACGCGTGCATATCGATCATAGTCCTCGGACGAACCACGGGTGTATGCCATAAAATCTGAACAGCATTGAGTTCATCATGATACTGATAGTAAAACGTTAGTCGGTCGAACTCACTAATCGCACTGGTCCCACCCAGACCAAACCCCCTTGGGAAGGGAAACGTACGTCCGTTCAGTCCAGGCTGGGACGTTGTTGTGAAGTTCCAATCCAAAGACGTGCGAGGAGAAGTCAGCGTGCAAAAGAACGGTACTTGCGTAACAAAGATGTCCGCGGTCCTGGGTCGATTGTCAGCTTAAATTGGGGCGATAATAGGTACGCATACGATTTCCCCGCTTCAAGAACTAGCACAGATATATTGGGCTGTTCGGTCAAACGGTGGGCGAGAACGTTTCCTGCAGTGCCGCCTGGAGGAGAGGGTCAGTGATTACGAAGAGAAAAGGCTGGGATGTCATATACCTCCAACGATGATATAGTTAAAGTCAAAAGTTGGAAGGTCTGCGAATTTTTGGTATATCGCGGCTGAGCATACAGCAGGCAAGAGAAGGAGAAGAGGAGGAAACATGATGTGGGTTGGGAAGAAACGACGTCTGTATGCAGTTTAAGAATGAAAAGCTGATCTGGGAGATGATATCGATAATGGCGCTAAGCACGGGCATCAGAATGTCAAGTGCCAGAACGGACAAGGCGAGTACAGAGATTTTTGCCACGACGGGAATTTCGTACCGGAGTAGATGAGACCTAGGATATTGGGTGTATATCTTATTGGAGCGGCACCGACAGGACGCAGGAAATGATACTAAGACCGCCATAGAGCGAAGGGTTAATTTGCCATGGGAGGATGGCAGGACCGGCCGAAAGGGGGAGTGGAAATCATTTTGTGATTTCTTTCTGTTTGGGGTTGGATGCCTTCTCTAGTCATCGCGATATATTGTGCTGTCGAACGCTCTGCAGCGGCGTCCATCATGTGCCGAGCTCGAATCGTAGACCATATACGCGTTTCAAACGCGCGTCATCCTATGTCCGCTTAGTGGTGAGAGAGCCGAAATGGAAACGAGCTTGACAGTGAGAGAACGTCGGTTCTACAGTCATCATCACGGACAAGCGTCTAACTAATCGAGGCTGGCATCATCACAAAATGAGAAGAAATGACTAAATAAGGCGACTAAGAGATACACACCGTTCAATTTATCCTTGTCCTGTCTCCGACTGATACGCAAGAAGAGTTATACATGATCCATCATTTCCAAGTTAGCTCGAGACTTCAGATGCCACTCCTTCGCCGATTTCTGATCCACTTAAGCGCTAGCAAGCAGCAAGATGTTCGAGAACGAGCTATTCAATATATTCGGTTCATGCCTCGGAGATTCAGTCGCAAAGGGGGGATGGTGTTCTGGAGGCTGATGTGAAAGAAAGCCGGCCTGAGAGGTGCCTTTGTGGCAGAAACGGTCAATTATCGTGGCCCTTCCATCTGGTGGCAGTAAACGATTAAGTTAAAGTTTGGAAATTGTGCGGAATTTTGCGGCGATGTCAATGCACGTGGTCTGCGATTAGAAACACCCACCGACGCCCACAGCAGAAGCTCCCGTCAAAATATCTCTGGCAAATTCGTGGAAATTACGCCTGAAATATGAACCATTTGGGGTGGTAAAATATGCTATCGTAGAAACCACCCTCCGACCGAGATCGCCGATGTCGCCGGTTCCGCTTTCAGCAAAACGGGCCCTTTTTGCTATTTATGCGCATTGCGAGTTGCGATGCTCTACGGACAGATCGCGGAATATAAGCATCTAGATCTATCATGCCTTACTTCTTTTGGGGCCTTACGCTCTCAACACTAACGCCACAACGAAACGCCGCTGAACTATGCCTCATAATCTTACCAGTGGCAACCAGTAACCACGCCGTTACGATATGCTCTTCATTTGATCTGATGACCGGTCAAGCATGTTCACCATGCCATAGTCTCCATCGCCATCAGCATCCACAATGAGACGATGTTGATTCAACATTTCATCCCTTCGGCGATCCACAACCGTGGCCTCCAAGCTCATCCTCATGTAACTGATCTCCGATCCGACCCTGACAGGAGATATCAGTGAACGTCTCTTCACCCACGAGTAACTCGCGTCAAGCCTATCAACACCCTTGGAGTCGGTAGTACTGAGATCCCAGCGTCGTCAATCTGCCACATATGAACAAGACGGAAACCTGTGAAGAAGATGGAGTCGTACTGTTTTCGCCGAGTGCATACCCTGCACGTGCTGCTCCGATATTCTATTCGTAATCTAGTTTGAATTCGATCTGACACAGGAAGGATAGGATTCGTGCGCTAGAATTGACTATTTTTCCGGAACTTTCTTGGAAATGTGGTCTATTTTCGGGGGAAGTTCGACAACAACACATATCTTGAGCATACCGAGCTCCTTGAAAAATGAGCTCGTTCCAAGATGGTGGTTTTTGCGACGGCTCTGGCATACGAGGAATGTTGCTCGTTTAGTATAATACGCCACCGTCCTTTACTCATTACCATTTTTCAGGGAAAGATGTAAAATATGCCGCGGCTATGTGCCTTTTAGAGACTCCTCTTATTCGCGAGTCGGTAATAAAGAGTGTCGCCGTTCGTAAGCAGACTAATCTTCAGGATTATGTTCCTAGGTTCCATGTGGACTAGGCTGTCGCATGTTCTGCTTTGCCTGCAGATCAGTTCTGATTCTCAAGAGCAAAACCTGCAGCTTTCATAACGCCAATAAATCGCGTCAAGGTGTTTCTATTTCAAGTTGGTTTCTCATGTGCAGGCGTGTGTTCGTTCTGCCTTTCATAAAATTGCATCCCTGAAATTGTGCTCATCTCACGAACACTTTCAAGGTAAAGAATGGTTACCAGAATATCTATTTCATGCCCGGTACATCCTTCGATTTTTCCACACGCAAATACCCGTGTCAATGAGATACGCGCCGAGTCTTGACTACGCCCTCCTTTCATGTCTTATAAATTCAAGCGATTTTAAAGCTGGTCGCACGACGTCCCGGTACGAAGTATTTCCAAGTTAGTATTTCTCCTTTTTTCCGCAAGAAGCCTGCATGTGCTATGAGCTTATCCCACTGAAATATGCAAATAGCATCATTTTGTCTGACTCAACAGTTCCTCCACTCGGGCCGTTATTTCTATCTCAGCTAATTGGGCCACTTCGGAATCTGTTTTTAAACCACACGCATCTTGAGCGCGGACCACCGCCATGTCTTCTCCCATTCTTGCAGGACCTCTCGGTGAATGCTGCTTTAAAGCAGTAAGGCATGAAGGAACACCCGTCGGAAGGACCGATATGATTGCCGGCATTGCAACCTACGTTTCGGAGCCCGGGTCCACCGAGACTGTCCAAAAGACGAAAGTCATTTTGTACTTTGCTGATGTCTACGGCCCATTTCATATTAACAACCAACTCGTTCAAGACTACTTTGCTTCTCAAGGTTCCTTCTTCTTGACCCAGCTTCGGAATATTACGCATAATGGCCATTGTTGATAGGATTCGTCGTCGTTGGGATCGACTACTTCCTCGGAGACTCGTTTGGTTTTCACACAGAGCAGGACTTTGATAGGGAATCTTGGATGGAAAAGTCAAGGCAGCAAGCACTGGGGTTAACGCCAAGATGGCTGAACGCTATTCGAGAAAAATACGGCAAGTCATAGTTGCTGAACTGTTTTCCAACTTACTTGGCTGAACAGGCGAGGATTCGCAGTACGCAGCCGTATGATACTGCTTCGGTGCTCCCTTCGTTTGTGATCTCGCCATTCGTGGGGTCATCGTGGCTGGTGGGTGTTAAAGTACATCTTTAGAGAGATTTTTTTGTCAACGCATTGAATACTAGGCGCAATTGCGCATCCAGGATTCCTTACTGAAGATCACTTCAGGAATATCAAAAGTAAGTCTACCCACCTCTCTGTCTGATCTCATAAGACTGATACCTCCGGGTTCAGAACCTCTATTTATATCATGCGCAGGCGCGTTCTGAGGGATTTGGATCTCAATCGCTTCGCCGCAGCTCATTGTTAATAACAGAATATGATATCACTTTCCCTCTCGAGAATCGTCGACGTGCTGAAGATATCCTGGTTGAAGTAAAGGCCAGTTACTGTTTCCAGATTTTTTCGGGGGTCGAACATGGGTTCGCTTTGAGAGGCGACCCCGGTATCGGTGACACTCGTGGGTTTATTCGTTTTTAATCATACCCTTTCGAACAGCTGAGATGATCAATAGGCTGGGCAAAAGAAGAGTCGGCGCGAGGGATTGCGAATTGGTTTCAGCGGTTTTATGCTGAGGACTTGTAAGTAATTAGCCAGATAAAATCGGTGTCAGTCCAGAGAAGAAGTGAAGTAGTAATCGAGTCCGCTGTGGTTTGAAGAAGAACAAAGGAAGATGAGAGCACGGCGGAGAGATGTGAACGAGAAGAAAAATGACAACACCGGTTTGTCTCAGTCTACCCGTTGGTGGAACAGCAACATCAATGGGTATCCCGCCCTGATTGTCATCATAAACGACGACCAACAGATAAAATAGACACCCACAGTGAATATCAATTCATAATTACCGGTCTGATTGCCCGCACAGGGCTCCTCCTCTAATAAACCGTCTTCTACACTGAAGTAGCCCAGCTGGTTTGACGCAGTGTTAGCTAGGAATCCCATTCGATTCATCTGCCATTCTGCTAGTGCTTCTTCTCGGAACGTCACGTTCCTCCAGTACACATTCTCTACGGTGTTTGTGTCATTAACAGCCCAACTAAGACCCCAAGGCAAATGGTCCCTGAAGTTCTTCCTAACGTCAGGAAGGTGCACCGTCGAGTTGATACCCAGTAAAGAGAGCTCATCCGTGTCCCCTACACCTGAGTTAAGTAGAATATGAGGAGTCCCGATGACTCCAGCAGAGAGCTGTGAGCCACTTTTGGTTTATAGAGGATGAAAACAGTGCGTTTTGAAGAACCCAAGGTCGGAGCTTATTCGTGAATACACGACGCGATACACTCTGAATTGTGAATCAGACAGACAATGCCAAATCTGAACGGCGAGAACGATAACGGCAGAACCACAGGAATCAACATCCTAATATTAGCCCCAATGCTGGTTGCCTTGTAGCGTTGATTGGAAAGGGCCAAATTCGGTGGTTTCCAGAGGGGATCTGCGATCAAGCGGAGCATCCAGAGCTGGGAAGCACAGATGCAAGCCAAACAGTCACGTAGGAGAGAGGGATTTGGGAAGCCCAGCAAGAACAGCGGCAAGGTGCCACCGCTGTCAATAAAAAAGTGCCATACTGCGTTCTACATCCGTTGTCGCTGTTAGGCCTAGCGACGGAGCTTTGACAACGGCAGTTCTAGTAGGTTCGATTGATTGTACGCGCTTGCATAACCACGAGCAAGCTCTGAGCCCTTTTCGTCCTCCAGCGTCGTTTCTTCCTATAGCGGATTGCGATAAGCGCGTGGGCATTTGGAAAGGATGTTCGCTCTTCCTACATTTTTTGAGTCAACGTCACGTGGAAATCAACCGACATACTAATTCGGGTACGACAACATCCATAGCTCCGGTGGGCGAAGGTATTTCTCTCCGATGCAGCTAGTTTCGGTGAATAAAGCTCACGCACAAGCTACATTGGTGGAAGAAACAGGCTTAGCACGCTGTCTGAGCGGACCTGGAACAGCCTATCGCGTTCGTGATATGTACGAGGAGTGAACGATAATGACTAACGAGTGGGATGTTTGTGGTGGTGAAGAATAAACGGTGTTTGAAGTAGAATGCGGATGCAAATCGTCTGGATATAGTGAAAAGGTGGCCCGGGTTCGATTCCCCGTGTCTGAATCTCTTGCTAATTTTATTCTACCACAACGTTATAGGTTTTTGATTTGATCTGATGTCCAGAGATAAGTAATATGAATGCGGAATCGCCGCAGTACTAAGGATAATGGAGTAAAGGGGACAAAAAATGATGAGATAAAAAATCATAAGAGAGGGGAGGTCTGGCACGAATCTCCTACAGCTGCCTTTCTAAAAGGAGCTGGTCGCCGTTTATCGTCGTCCTCATAAAATCTCACTGGACTTGTAACCAAACATCATCAGCTTGGTGCTACGAAACAGCTGTCACCATTCAAGCTGATTTCCCTCCTTTTATGAGATCTGCTGCCCTTTCTGCAATCGCATACACAGCCGCTTGAGGGTGCCCAGCCGGTACATATGGCTACAGTTCACAGCAAATCAATACACTCCCAACAACGATGAACAAAATGTGAAACTTCACCAAAACTGACGCGTCCACAACCCTTACCCCCTTCGCCCGCTTGAGCTTCAAATCCGGATCGACAACTCCCCAATGCGCATTGGGCGGGGACATACTCGCGGTACCTACCGAGTGTCCTGCGGGCCTTGCTTGAGCCCGAATGCTCTCCTCCAAGTTGCCGAGATCCGTATAAAGCTCGAGAATATAATCTGCCCAGACTGGTGCTGCGGCGAACCTCTGCGCACCTCTAATAGCATGCTTCATCGACACTAAGTCTTGCTCATGCGAGAGAGTGTTGGGGTTGATAACTGGTGGGGAGAGGGGGTTGGTGCTATTGATGGTGACGTTCCCACCTATACTGGGTCAATAAAAAATCAGAAGAGACGACTTTGGTGGCGTACGAGAAAGCGGACACAAGGTATTAATCAGTGCTGTGAAATAGCTCCCGGTTTCAGGAACGGGTATAACGTCCATCCCACCCTGAGCGTATCTGTTATTGAGAATGATTACAGTCACTTGAGTGAAAACGCACACTGAAGATCAATTCGTAATGTCCTGTCTCATTGCCCGCACAGGGATCAACCACCATTAGTTCGTCTTCCAAGCGGAAGAATCCCAAATGGTTGGAGGGAGGGTTAGCCAGAAACCCGGTCCGATTCAACTGCCATTCTGCCAATACCTCCTCCCGGAGCGTCTCGTTCTTCCAATACAGGCACTCTATCATTTGCGAATCGTTTACAATCCAAGTTAGCATCATGCTCATTTGATCACTTAGGTTCTTCCCAACATCGGGGAGGTGCACTGTCGGAGTGATATCTAGCAAAGCCAGCTCGTCAGCGTGACCAACGCCCGAATTGAGGAGGATGTGAGGGGTCCCTATGACCCCGGCCGATAGAATGATTTCTTTGCAGGCAGAAATGGTATGCATCGTTTCTGGCACACGTCGTCAATCAAACCTAGGGATCAAATTAACGGAACGGACGTACTTCCAGCATCCTGAGTGAACTCGATGCGATCAAAGTACGGCATCATGTCTTCGTCCATCACCGTCGAATCGTTTGCTACCAGTATACGTGTGACATGCGAATCCACGAGGACGTATAAATTCACTCGGTCGATATACTCGGGGCCAAGGTACGACATTTCCGAGCTACTCCTTGTCCCGTTCCCGATGGTCTTCTGATGCCACCCTTGAAAGAGCGGATATAGTCAATCGACTATGACTTCCTCGAAATTCGCACTTACCAATACCCAAATGGTACCCCGAATTGTAATCCACATTGAAGGGAAACTCGTGGGAGAGTTCCCTGGTTGCTTGGATAATCCGTGCATCGAGAACACTCGGGTATTCAGCAACCGACACTGAGGTGATTCCTTCAAAGCCGTGCACTGCAGGATCATACTGGCCAGTTGTATTGTGATCGTCGGCGGAAGCGACAAACCGCTCATTCTGCAGAAAGTCAGATGCTAGGCATCGTGGTAAGTGCTGTACTCAACCCTTCGAAAATACGATTGCATCTTATCCCATGTCCATCCTTCGTCCCCGCTGAGACTCGCGTACCGATCATAGTCCTGCGAAGATCCACGAGTGTATGTCATGATATCTATTAAGAAGATATTAGCCAAGAGCATATACCAGCGAGAAAACGGGACTCGCTAGTAGCACTGCATCCACCCAATCCGAAGCCTCTTAGGTAGGAAATGGCCCGGCCGTTCAAGCCAGGTTGCGGGACTGTAGTAAAATTCCAGTCCAAAGATGTTGCCGGTGTGGGTGGAGCACAGAAGAAAGGTACTTGCGAGGTCAGGATATCCGCGGTACTGGGTTACAGCTGAAGAAACGGAATAGCTTGAAGGGACGAAACAGCCTACGATCTCCCTGCTTCAAGAACAAGGACCGATATATCACGTCGTTCGGTCAGACGGTTGGCAAGGACGTTTCCCGCTGTTCCACCTTGTAGATTATGTCAATAGGGATGGCAAGGGAAAGTCGATGCTACGTGTACCCCCTACGATGATATAGTCAAAGTCCTGAGTGGGGAGATCGGTGACTCTTTCATATATTGTAGCTGAGCATAGATTCAAGAAGAACAGGAGAAGCAGAGTCATGGCGAAGAAGATGGAGAAGTAGTCGCATGACTCTGGAGGTTCTGAGAACCAATAAATAGTGTACCCTGGGAGACGGTAAAATTTCCTATGTCAATGGACGAGATGGTTTGAACAGTATGATGTGCTCCTTTCGATGTGGTGCGGATCCACCGCCACAGTAAGGTCCGCGTTGCATAACGGGTGCATAACGGGCGCACTATACCAACGAGAAAAGTAAACATTTGTTTTTCACCACTACCACCTAGCAGGATTCAACCGTGATGAAGGACTGATGGTAGTGCTATTTATATTAAGAGCAGGAATGCCTTCTTGGCTCATCAAGAATAGATATTGAATAGGCAGAGCCTATCGCGACTCTATGTGATGTACGTTATCGTTGCTAGGCCACAGTTCTGGAGACAAACGCCGGATTTTGTGTGGATAGCATTTCGAGGAGGTAAGGTAAAGGAGGACCAGTGTCGAGGTGCGCATATATGGAGCAGGAGGAAGAAATCGAATGATTAGGCGCAAGACGAGTTCCAGAAAGCTGGACGGTGAATTTCAACTAGAGAGGAATCCAATGAAGAGTTTCTTTGATTTAAGCTGGGAACAGCAAGATGGGCGCATCCTATCCGTGATTGATCCGTGATGTGGATAACGCAAGAAGTCAATTCGGCAAGGTCCCTCTGCGGCAGTAGGATCGTGGACGACAGTGTCAAGCTGTAACGCCAACGCTTGTATGGAAATGTTTGGCAGATACGGTGGATGGGTGCAGTTGTGGTGACCGTATATAATCGATAATAGACAAACGAATCTCCGAAGCCAATTAAAATTTGCACGAAAATTTTGATAATGCACGTGGCTGTGGCTTGCCATCGGAAACTGTCCAGAGTCAAAAAGGGGCTGTGATCGTCGATCCCATCACCAGTATAACCGCCACTTTCGTTTGCGCGCAGTGATGCTGCTGAGTCATTCGCTGTAGTACCTGATATCTCTAGGATGTCTTCTATCCCCATCAATGCTCAATCCACGAAGGAACATATTTCGGCTGGTCCTGACGGAGGTAGTACTTAGTCATCCATGTTGACTTGACTTTTGTTGAAGCACTTGGCATGCCAACTGCCAGTGAGGAAGAATATGCCTGACTTGAGTTCAAGCCAAATGCAGCCATCGGCCCAGAGAACAATCATAGCTATGTGCAAAAGCCCGGCTGGTACATGTTTTCAAGTACCGAGCCGCTCTTGATACAATGCTGGTTTCCGGATTCCTTTCCATAAGACTAGCATGTCTCTTATATAAATAATTCCTATGTTACCTTGAAGGTCCTTAGCGGCTGTTCCACTGACCTTGTAGAATGATGTCACGTTTAGGGGTTTGGAGATCTCGAGAAGGTGTCGCCGCCCTCGTCGAATCCATACCTTCTTCAACTCCAGTCACACTTCATCTTTCCCGGAAAAAGCAGCTCAGAACAGCACCTGTACATAGCCATCAGTGACGGTGTTGGCGGAAGTCACTGTTTGTAAAGTACGGCAATACCCATATTCTCTCTCCAAACACATCATTTATCGCATGCCCACATGTGCGGTGTTGTACACACTAATCTGAGCGCGACAATGTTTTTTCGGCACTTCGGTGTTATGTTCATTCATGACGGTTTAGTAAAGATTTCGGTCTCCTTCCATCCCTATTCTGCAAGAGCCTTGCGTCGAACTTTTGTAGTGGGCGACCTTGATAGCAGTAAATGCATATATGTTTCGCATGCGGATGTATCGCTTACTCATTCTTAGAGCACTTTCCATCAAAATCTACGGCCAAGATGTGTTCTCTCTTAGTGCTTCGTCCTCCGGAAATAATTATGGATGGATGGGGGAACGAAAAGGTGGGCGTTCGGATGCTTGGTACGTGTTATTAATTTCTATTCACCGTCGTCCCTTGTCCATAAACACATATCTAAAAATATCTGAACTCGGCACCGGCGGTGCTCTCCAGATTGAGTAACCGATTAAGGGACTTGCCCTTCTTTTATCAAATCCGCCGCCCTTTCCGCAACCGCATACACCAGCGCTTGAGGATGTCCAGCCGGTACATATGGCTACAGTTCACAAAAAATCAATACACTCCCAACAACGATGAACAAAATGTGAAACTTCACCAAAACCGACGCGTCCGCAACCCTTACCCCTTTCGCCCGCTTGAGCTTCAAATCCGGATCGACAACTCCCCAATGCGCATTGGGCGGGGACATACTCGCGGTACCTACCGAGTGTCCTGCGGGCCTTGTTTGATTCCGAATGCTCTCCTCCAAGTTGCCGAGATCCGTATAAAGCTCTAGAATATAATCTGCCCAGACTGGTGCTGCAGCGAACTTCTGTGCACCCCGAATAGCGTGCATCATATGTACCAGGTCTTGCTCATCATTGAAGACATTGAGATCAATGACTGGTGGAAACAGAGGGTCAGTGCTGTTGATGGTGACGCTCCCATCTAAGCTAGTCAGTCAACAAAACATCGGAGGAGAGTGATGGTAGCGTACGGGAGCGCGGACACAGGACATTAACCATTACCGAAAGATAGTTCCCAGTTGCTGGAACGGGCGCGTTACCAAACCCACCCTAATTATATCCGTTAGTAAACACAAATACGGTTTCTTGAGTCACGCCTACGCTGAATATCAATTCATAATGACCTGTCCGATTACCAGCACAGGATTCTTCCCCCATCAGACCGTCGCCTAGGCGAAAATACCCGAGATGGTTAGAAGGAGGGTTAGCCAGAAAGCCGGTCCGATTAGTCTGCCACTCCGCCAGGCCGTCCTCTTGTAATGTATCACTCCTCCAATACACATTTTCTATCATTTGCGTATCATTCACATTCCAAGTAAGCCTCATACTTGCTTGATCCCTCAGGTTCTTCCCAACGTCGGGGAGATGCACAATCGGAGTGATGCCCAGCCCAGACAGCTCATCAGCCTTACCGATACCCGAATTGAGTAGGATGTGAGGAGTCCCGATGACCCCGGCTGACAGAATAATTTCCTGGCGAGCTAAAAGAGTGTGCATTGTTCCTAAGACCTATTATTAGTCCTGAATACGGCTGAAAACAGCAAGAAAAGCCTACTTCCAGCATCCTGTGTGAATTCCACAGAGTCGAAATACGGCTTCCTATCTACATCCGAGCCGTTCGCTGCAAGAATCCGTGTGACGTACGAAGCCACGAGTACATGGAGATTCTCCCTATTTATATACTCAGGACCGAGATACGACGTCTCCGAACTGCTTCTCGTCCCGTTCCCGACAGTCTTTTGATGCCAACCTTGAATAATAACCGATGATCAGGTCGGACCACATCGGACCACTCCGCACTTACCGATACCCAAGTGATATCCAGAATTATAGTCCAAATTGAATGGGAACTCATCCGGGAGGTCTTTGGTTACTTGGATGACACGTCCATCGATGACACTAGGATATTCAGCGACCGACACAGAGTTGATTCCGTCGAAACCATGTACAGCGGGATCATACTGACCAGTTTGATTGTGATGGTCAGCGGAAGCGACGAAGTGTTCGTTCTAGGCCTAAAGTTAGATAGTTTCCCGAACATCGATCAGCGCTACCTTTCGAAAATACGGCTGCATCTTATTCCACCCCCAACCATCGTCTCCACTGACTCTCGCATAGCGATCATAGTCCTCGGACGAACCGCGTGTGTATGTCATAACATCTACCAAATTACGTTAAGCACCAGGTGACGTCAATAAGAGAATCGAACTCACTTATAGCACTGCACCCCCCCAGACCGAACCCCCTGTTATAACCAATTGTTCGGTTGTTCAAGCCAGGCTGGGGAATAGTGGTAAAGTTCCAGTCCAGCATAGACGGCCGCAAGACACAGAACAAGGGTATCTGTGAAGTCGAGATGTCCGCCGTTCTAGGTTCTGTTGAACACATCTTCAAGCAAAAGGGAAGAGATAACATACGATCTTCCTGCTTCGAGAACAAGGACAGATATATCATGTCGTTCGGTCAAACGATTAGCAAGGACGTTTCCCGCCGTTCCGCCTTAAAACGGACATCAGTGGATAGAAAAGACGAAAGAGAGCAAGATCTCATGCACCTCCAACAATAATGTAGTCATATTCAATGGTCGGAAGGTCAGTGACTGTTTCGTATATCACAGCTAAGCATAGAGGAAGAAACAGCAATGACGTCAACAAGAACATGATGATGGAAATCGACTCATGAGCGCTGCTTGTGCGGTATATATATTATAAAGAAGCTGTCGGGCCTCGAAAATGACATCCGGCGGGTTCGCAAGGTGGAGCAGAGCGCTAGAGTATACTAGCAGCTGACTTTGGTGTTGAAGTTAGAAATTTTGAAACCTTTTATGTAATCGATTCGGATTCGGTGCCGCCTTCCCGCTCGATTTAGGGACGGGTAGGTGCCATGGCGCTAGCCTTCCGATGGCTCTTGTTTACTTTGTGTTATCTTGCCAATGGGTTTAGGGTTTAAAATCCGATATGCGGTCCCAACAAGGATGGGTTTTGTGCCGAAACGAAATGTGTCTCAGACCGCGAAGATACTATGAAAAATTCTCCAACCTCTGCAACTCGATAAAGGGTGAGGGTGCCGCTCGATAGAGAGTTGGCGATGCGTGAGCGTGTTCAGGGACATGAAGTACTATCAAATAGTCCGAACTTGGTCCAATACACCTATCACGGATTGAGTCAATGATTACTCTCTGTCCAGGATGGACGGCGAAACAAACAATGGATTGGTGAGCTACCCGTTTGTTGTTTTGGGGTAACAAAGATGGTCTTCTGATATCATCACGGCAATGCCATACGCAGCAACCCCCAGTAGGAAGAGATGCGAACCTGCTACGGTACGAAACCCGTATAAAGTAAAAATAAAAAAAGAGACGCGTAATCCCGCGAGAGCACTCACATCAGCATCAAGTTTCACTAGCTGCAGTCCAAGCCCTTTCCGGCCTCTAATGCCATTCGTTGCCGGTTCTCAGCGTTCGCATTTGTCAACATCGAAATGATCAGAGGAAACCGGGAAACTTATCTGTTCCGACAACAATCCGCAGATGCAATTATTCATCCTTGGTAAAGATCTAGCCAGATTGCGGTCATGCGCTCTTTTTAAAAGACAGCCAGAGTGATGTGATCAAGCTACATTGATAGACGATGCAGGGGTATGTCATCCTGAGCTGAACTTGGAGCATATCTTATCACTCACAGCAGAGGCCAGTTCATTTTGGCTGGTAAAAAACGACACCTTAAAAGGTTTTGATTTAGCGAAGCCTTTGTCAGTCCTAACGATGTCATCAGTAAAACGGTATGAAAAACCTTTCCCCTATAGAACAATGGACTTAAGGTACCTTTCATTTTACAGCGAGAAAAACCCAGGTATCAGAACTAAAACTGAAATCGAAACCATTCAAGGTGCCGTTTTTAGGCCATTAAAATATACCAGTCTCCGCAGTGACTTTCGTCGTGTATACGAAGAGTGGACCTTAAAGTGGTGCCAGTGGTGTCATGTGGGCACTAGTTTCCAACCAAGAATGGCCGGATCACAGTCTTGGCGCAGGCTACGTACAAAGGTTCGTACCGTTTGATTCGGAACAGTTGCGACTCGCCGAGTAGCCGGCCACTTTGGAAACATTAGTAATGCGATGTTCAATGCATACGACCAAAAACGAGGAGCAGTGTCACCGCCTAACCCGAGACGCGGGGGCGAGACATATAAAAATATGCGCACGGACAACCATAGCACGGAAAGGCAAGTGGCAATGATGGAATAACAGAATGACTCAGCAAGCTATGAAACGAAGCCCTTAGCCGACACACGCACAGAAACTTGAGTTATCGCAAATAGACAGAAGCTGAAAAGAAAAGCATGTCAAAACCATCGAGCAAGACAAGTTGCTGTTGCCAACACTCCGATAAAACTAAAATTTATGTGCAGTATTAGTTAGTGAGAAATGATGACATGCTTTTCTGGGGTTTCTGACCCGGTTTCTGTGGTGAATTTAGGTAACCCTAAGGTAGATCCTGGAAGGAAGTAAAGAGTTTCCGAAGCCAAGTTAAGCTGTAGAGGTTGGACATACTGAAAGGGAGAAATGGTACATAGATAATTGTCAAATGAATGTCAGGATAACAGATAAGAAATCCGCGATTCCTTGAGTTTGGGGAAAGAACAGGAGTCCTTAAGTTTCAAAAAGTCGAGTGTGAAAGTACTGACAAGACCTGTGGGAGAAGCCGAGAGCTCAGGTAATCAGGAGAGCGGAAGTGTGAGCAGTGAGCAGCGTAGGTGTGAATGGAAGTAACTGCAGCATCAAACCAGGAACTACCCAAGCATGAAAGGGAGTAGGCGGCCGGGTCAAAAGGAGAGCGAGGTAAATGAGGGAACAAGGCGACTAGAAGAAAGTGAAAATGATCACGGAAGGAAAACCGATCGTATTGTTTGGCCCTACCTCCCAGCCAAAACAATCGGAGCGTGAGTAGATGAGGTTTACCGCCGGTTTCGCTGGGTTTCCGCGGTAGTTATCTGCCATTCCCATATTTGGAAGTAGTATTCCACGCTTTCACAGAATTTTCATGGGTCTGTTTCTTCACCTTCACACAGAATGTTCTATACATAGAATGAATAGACTGTGGTTTATAGTATAGTGAAGTATGGAAACGAAAAACAAAGCACGTAGGCAGATATTCATGTAAAGAGTACGTACCCGCCAAAGTTATCTGCCATTAGCCCCTATAGTTATCTGCCATCGGCCCGGAATCAACCCGGAGTTATCTTCCACAACATTTCTTGCCATTGCTTCCTGCTCGTATTTTGTTTCTACTTGCATGGTTCAATTCCCAAATTTTAATATTTACTCATATTTTCCTTTGATGCAAAATCTTTGAACTCTGCCATGCAAAATGCATTGAACAACCCATTTTTCACTGAGACCGGCTTGTCTTTCAACTATTATGATTTCCTCCCTTAAGAGCATGGCACTTCAGAAGAAAGCAAGGGATTAGGCATTACACACTATATGCATGAAAGCAAGGCCCGAGCCCCAAAAGTAGAATATTAGGACCCAAAACAACAAAATCTACCTTTGAAAAATAAAACCTCCAGTCAAACACACCCCCAGCACTTTGATATATTGCCTCACAATGACCCTGTAGGCTTTCATTTATCAATAAATGAATTGTGACTCTGCCTGCATGATATGTGAACACTTTGGATGAAAAACTGTGCTTCAAATTGCATTTTTCCAGTGATACAGTGCATACAATACTAATGAGATGGCATAGCCATGGCTGCAGCACTTGTAAACCTGCATACACCAAAATAAAGGTGTTCCTAATTTTTGATTGAGGCAGCAAGGCTGTTTGAATGAAGCCATTCCAAGATCTAACATGAAAATATACCAGTCAGCGCCAAAATTTCAGGGCGCGATCTTGGCCTGAAATCTTTCTTTTTTTATTCTTTTTCTTCTTTTGGGGCGTGCGATACCCAGTGAAATGGACGGAAAACCGTAGATGACGCTGCTCTGTACTTATATAACTTGGCCGGTCACAAATTTGACGTGAGGAACGAACGGCTCAAATTTGGGGGAGCAACAAGAAAGCGTCCCATAAGTAATACCAGTAGAGTTTTGGAATGTAATTTGGAGGTCCAAAAATTTCCCCGAAATCTCGAGAAAGTTTTCAAATCTGTAGCTGTTTTCCGGATAGAAATTTGGAGGCATTTCCTTGTTAATTTCTAAATTTCAAATTCGCATTTCCTAGTACAATATCTGCGGTCAAGAAATGTTCCTGAAACTTTGCATTTTTTGGTACATTTCTTGTCCTCATCTGAGATCTGGATGCAACGAGCCAAGTTATCCTCTTTCGTGCTAGAACTTAGCTTCAGAGTTCGAGTAAAGTCCTCTATTTCAAGACACTGAAGAGTCAGGACATCGGTGACTGCACTATTTTAGGATGTTTCCCCACCACTACTCTGTACTCTGTGTTGTACTGTGACTGACAATGTTATTAAGTTACCCTTTGGCACTCCTCCAATGTCCATACGGTGTATGCGACTGTCTGACTCAAGGTTTAGTAGTGATCCGTGATTTTATACCTACAAATTGTCTAAGAATACAACAAGTCTAAAGATCTAATACCCAATATAAAGATACATATCTAATCGTCCTCTCCAGCGGCCCATTCGACTCCGTCACGGCTCAGCAGACCCCTCCATGCATCCTCCAAGTCACCCGTATCATGCAGCTCCATATATGTCTCTATCATATCCTTCCCACTACGCCGACACAGTATCCCCAGTGCGACAGCGAACACGTTCACTCGAGAACCCACAACCAGTACCCTTCGCAGCGCCGAGCCCTTTGTCACCAGCTCAAGGAACGCTGACCGAGGAGAAGTTGGCACGCCGCAATCATTCTCTTCTCCCTCGTCGACACGGACGACATCCCCGTCCCATCCTTCCACTTCTTCAATGGAGACGCACACATCTGTGTTCCCGCCCAGCGCTTGTATACGCGCATGCTGGGATTCTTCGGTGTCTTTTGGCGAAGATGAGGACTCTGTCTTGGCGCTGGCCTTATCTTCGTCTTCGCTATCGCTCTCCACGATCTTCCTCTTGACCGCTTTCCGTCGCGGCAGGTTGCTGACGTGGGGTTCAAGGTGGCCCTTTGGCTGGATGGCGAGGTCAAATCCTAGCTTGTGGTGATGAGGTGCCAGGCTAGCGAGCGTCGTCGAAGAGGCTGGGGAGAGGGTAGCGATCATGGTGGTGTTCATGAGACGTTAGCGGAACGTGGCGACTGACGGAAGAGTCTGATGGCCGTCACCGTAGTTAGCACCGGCAGACAAGAAAGTTGTAAACAGTACGCGCTGGCAAATGTCTCTCAATCTAGTTGCTCGGTACCGGCGGTAGCAGCACCAATGCAGCAGTGCCCGTTTTAGTCGTGTGGGTAGCAGAGCGGGAGCGAGCAAAAAGTCAGAGGCAAGCTTCTATCGTCTGCAGTCTTCAATGGAAGCGTTGAGAAATCTGCGTAGATAAAAGTTGGAATGAATGCAGCTATAAAAATTCTCCCGGCATTAGCATGTCATTCAGAGAAAGAAAAGACATACCCGACGAGTAAAGTCTATGGTCTAATCTGAGGCTTTTTTAAAATCAACTGTGAGGTGAAAAACGATGAAAAAACATACGGTGTTCATGTGGTATCAGAGCAAGGAGCGCACGGTGAAAATGTGTGGAGTCTTCATGGAGGAAATGAACGTCATGGTGATGCTCGCTACCGCTTCTGGAATAAAATATTAAATTAAATTAAAAATTAAATTAAAAAAGGGAGAAAAGAAGAGGGAAAAAAAAGGAAGTTTCAGATCTACCTGTAAATTCTAACATAAATTTTAATATGATAAATGTTGGCACAAAATCGATGAGGGTCACGGTGCCGAGAGACGGCGCTCTCCGATGCAAGCGCGGTAGACCTGCCGTTTAGCTTGAAGATTCGTTTAACACATGGTATATACTTTATTTCTTGGTATAGTAATTTGACTGTAATGTACTCCAGCTGTTATGCAGTTAATCACTAGGTAGCAAACTTACGAGGAACTTTCTCTGTCTGTGTGCTATATTTATACCATTTACTTCCTAATATATTCTCTTTCTACTCACCTCCTGCTCCTTACTAAGCATGCCGAGATATGCTGTATCCCCGGAATAATCTATGCCGCACTTGAATTTAATTTTGGTATGTACCGACCTCTACAGCGATAATTGGGGTCCTTTTGTACACAGCTTTCAGGAGTAACTGTTTGATGATAACTAAGTGTACGAGAATTTTTCCCGAGTCTTTGAATACTTATGCATAACGCGTGCTGATGCCCTTCGTCTTCAATTGGCCGGAGATACTTAACTGGTCACCGGGGCGCTTCGTACCACGGCCCGGCGGAACGTACCTGCATGAATTCAGTAATCGCCAAATGTATTGAATGCACGGCGATCATTATGCTGGTCGTTATCTTACGGATTCAGATGTTTACATGTTCGCTCTTCACATCATGTGATGAACGCATCTTCTTTATCGACATCAAGGTCAAGACTGGTGGACATTTCAGACCCTGACTTCGGGTGGAGAGCCAACTGCAGTGCGTTCGGTAGCTTGACCTTCACCCAGGATTCTCTCAACGATCACGTTGATTCGTTTGTCGCAATGGGGGTAAGTTACAGTATTAGTGTCCAAACGCGAACAGAAGAGTTAATAACGTATAATAGGCACAGTGGTCGCATCCTAGTGAACCTCGTATCTATCCCGAAGTCACCGTATCCGCCTTCACTGATATCGGAAAGGAGGAATCAACGATCCAAGTTCCAAAGCAACGATCGTACACGGGTGGAAAACCCGTTATATCCTCCTCTCTCGCAAATACTCCCTGTGCTCGCCTAGGTGTCGACGGGCTTTTAAGTCAGCTCAACACCATCCTCGGAACCTCACACATACTGAAGAAACCGTTATCCTCCATTCTCAAATCCTGTATCTCCAACAATTATGACTTTGGCGCCGCATACGGGCGTCTACGCCCGTTTTGGTACAGCGCTAATTGGAATACCATCCAAAATGAACAGCGAATACGTGAAGAGAAGGACCAAAAGATGCGACGCGAAGCGCTCGTAGGTGACCGGATTATAAATCCGAATATGCCTCCTCGACGCGTCTGGGATCTTTATAGCAATCGCGTGGTACCATATTGGATCGTCTCTGACAAGAAACTGTGGGCAATATCATATGCTTGGATGGATCCTGAACATCGTACCCAAGTCGAGACACCGATAAATGGACACGAATGGCCTGTTCCTATCCATAAGAAAGGGAGCTTGGACCTCGTCCGAATCGAGATGCTGAACCTAGGTGCCGAGTACGTCTGGCTGGACGTTCTCTGTTTGAGGAGACAAGGGAAACAAGAAAATGAACAGCTGCGAGAGGAGGAATGGAAGACTGACGTCCCCACTAGCGGGTATGTGTACCACCGAAGCGAGATGGTGGTGTACTACTTCTGTGGGCTGGGCGGGCCGTTCAGCTTGACGATGGAGGACTTGGATAGTCCCCGGTTTTGGCTGAACCGTGCGTGGACTTTGCAGGAAATCAGCAGGAAGTGGATTATTGGCGGAGTCACCGGTGATGAAACAGTGTCGACGGTGCCGACAGTCGCAGAGAAGGATCACCAGGCCGTGCTAGACAGGATCCACGAACAATTAGGGGACCTAGTGGACACTGTCCACCGTGTCGACAACGTGTTCGACTTGCTGGTGCATCTTCGCAAGCGCAAGTCGGAACATGCGGTGGATCATGTCGCGGCATTAATATTCCCTCTTCGGTCCAAGGCAATACCGACGTACGATGTGACACAGTCTGCCGAGGATCTTTGGTTGGCCGTGGTGAATACTATGCGGACGAAGCATCGAGGGGATATGTTTTTCTTATATCCTCGACCTGGGAGCGAACAAGCTTGGAGACCTTCGTGGAACCAAGTCATCGCTGAGAGGCGTCTTCCGACGGGAAAGGTCGGCCTGTGCGCGGATGTGGGGCGCGACGAAGAAACAAATTCTGATTGGTATGAGGGGGTGTGCATCGAAGAGGGCCGTATACAGGGACTGGACACAGATGATCCGAAAGGGCTGTTACGACATGGGAAGTTGGTCGTCAAAGATGATGTTGGGACGCTACATTCCTTCGAAATCGTCGCCGCTCATCTGTATGCGATACCTGAAGATTCGTACTGCTTGCTAGCCAGTGGTCAATGGAAAAGTGGTGTCCGTGCTGCGCCATCGACGGAAATTTATTGGGTCGCCGGACGAAGATTGCCGGAGCAGAGGTTCAGGAAGGTTGCGGTGTTCAGCATGACGGACGTGAAGGAGATACAGATGTTCAAGACATTGGGATTCGGTAAACGGTCTCTTCGGAACTATCTTGCTTGATAATTTATGGCGGCTGCGTGTCAGATAAGAGATGAAGTTTATGATGAGCAAATGTAATAAATAGTTTCATGACGTTGAACAGGGTTGACCCAATAGTACCATACAGTTGCACCAGGAAATAGATTTCTCTTTTGACAGTCCGATAAACTTACCAGAACACGAAGGCGAGTCCGAGTCCTAAGACTCTTGAGGTTCATCATACCGTAACTGTGATATTACACGATCGATTCTCACAGATTGGAACTACTTTCTGTGTCAGTCGGCTTTTCAAAAGTGATCGGTGTGCGATACAGAAGAAGACGAAATGAGCTCAAGGGAAAGGTGTAACCTGACCTCCAATCGACTCCCCGCCCTCTCGGTTATCGTCTGTGTCTGTGGCCCCTTGCTCCCGCAGAAGATATAATGATTGTTGGCTAATTTCGAGTCGCTGACAAAGCTGTGGAAGTCAAAATGGTGACGGCAGACGAACTAGTACGAAATAGAGTATCCAGTGATATATACCAGGTATCTCCTTCTTCGTTAGAGCTGCATATACGTCATTCTTCACCCTGAAGATCATTGGACCGACTTCTCATAGACATGAAAGGGATCTCACATTGGCGGCATCGTCATAGTGAAATCCAGGGCATCCGAGTTCTAAAGCCATCGATGTATAAGTCTTAATTGTTATCTTGATCCTGTCCACAACTTCCGACGAGCCAAATTTGAAGTCGTTGTTATCGACTAAGTGGAAGTGTGAAGGTTCTTTATGATATTAAGCATCGCGTCACGCGTCATGCTTCAGCTTCGTCGTCTGATAAAGGCCGGTCAATTGGGTCATCAGGTATTATACCAGGAACCAAAGCCGTGTTTCCAGCGGAGCGAAACAGTGCTTGTTCCAGGTGTAATTCGTCCCGATACTGCTCATGATCGAAGACACCAACAGCATCCCAAAAGATACGCAACCCCTTGACATGGGATATGTTCCGAATCTGCAGCGTAGTGTACTCGTAATATTCAGGAAACCAGCCTGCTGTTTCCCAGTCGACGATTCCTGCGAGACCGCCGTCTTTGACGAGGATATTACCGATGCTGAGATCTAAGTGGGAAAAGAAAAGCCTGTGCCTTCTGGCGTACACAGGTTTGGCGAGCTTTCGTAGCCGAGGCAATCGACTGCGAATCCAACATGATTGGAGCAGCATTTCATGGAAAGCTTCAATATTTTCGAATGGCTGGAGGATATCACGGTTTGAGAAGCGCAAGGTTATGAACGGCGCGCCATTTGCACCTGATACCTGCCCGGAAGGAGGGGGAATAATAGCGCGGAGCTCAAGCAATGCACGCCTGAGATCGCTTATGAGTTCTGACGAATCTGAGAGGTCGACGACGGGTTCGAATCCGAGAAGAATAGTCCGTAACTCATCTATCCGGGTCCCATCTCCATTAGCGAGGAGGTCGAGATAATGGTGAAACTCTGGTGGAAACGTGACCCGGGGGTTGAGCCATTCGTGCAATGTAATGCCCTCGATGGCTTTCATGATTATCAAACCAACAGGATGGCCAGGGCGTGGGGGTATAGTATCCAGCACCTCTGGAACTGGAATAGAGGTATTATTTCGGACGAAACTGATGTTGGATGTCTCGAGTGTCGGTGGATTTTCATGAGTATGCTTCAGTATTAAGCCAAACGGAAGGCGGTCCATGTTCCATCTCCCAACATCATACCATTTCGCAAGGCGGAGATAAACGGCTGAGCGCAATCTATCCGGAAAGCAAAGCCACAAATCCCAGGCAATGGTATTGAAAGTGGTTCCTAGCCACAACCATAGCGGGCGAAGCGACATTTAGATGGAATTTCGTCAACGAAAAGTCTTTTATCTAGCTGTTAGAAATTCAGCCCAATTCCATGGAGATGGGTTTTGACCGCTGACCTTATTCACAGCGCAAACCTCATGGTAAAAAGAAGAAAAGCTGACGTGACTCAGACGCAAGGAGTCGTCGGTCCGAAGATCCGATAAGGTTACTTATCGTTAGCGGTGCGCGCACCGGGTCCCCGATTCTTTCTCTGATGATTTGTAATTTTTACATTATTACTATAATTAATATAATTTGAATGTGTCAAGATTTGAATAGCTTCATCTCTTTTTTTTACCTTCCGCCAACAACCCAGTACTCTAGTAATATCTCTAACCGTAATACCCTCAAACAAATCAATTAATTCATCTTCCGTATGATATGACCATGAAGGATTTGTACAAAGTACAGGTTGATTCAGTTTGTAATATGTCCATGGATAAAAACTGGACTTTTGAACGTCCTCACGAGTGAGTATTACCCTAATATCATAGGACACATCTTTGACCAGAAAATTACCATCACAGTAAACAACTTTTATATCAAACCATCTGCTTTCAGCAGCAAATATTTCACGAAGCCACAGACAAACTCGCTCAGAAGACCTAAAAACGTCAGGATGAATGTAACAGTCAAGATAGCGTGCAACAGAATCCTGTTGACTAGCTGTAGGCACCAAGTCCTCATCCAAAACATGAGCACGATGACAAGCATGCTTTATCAAAGGGAAACACATTTAAATAAAGGTGCCAAGCACGAAATATGCAACAATACTCCCAGGGAGCAATATATTACGCCAAGCGTTGTCAACTATAGAACAGGCGGTAAAAAAATCGAGATCTGGATAATAATCGACACTTTCATACCTGTAAAAAAAGACACAGAGAGTAGATGATAAACAACAGTAGAGCACAGAGTGTACAACACGTTTGAAGAAGAGAAACACCGATAGAAATGATAAGCAACGCTAACTTCGAGATCTGGATAATAGCCGACACTTTCGCACCTGAACAAAAAGACACAGAGAGTAGATGATAAACAACGGTAGAACACAGAGTGTACGACAGTTTTGAGGAAGAGAAACACCGATAGAAACGATAGGCAATGCTAAGTTCAAAGTACATGTGCAAACAAACTTGGGGAAACCTTTGAAGCAGAGAGATGCACCTTCGAAGCAGAGAGATGCGCCGATACAAAGTACACACACAAAGAAACTCGGGGAAAACTTTTGAAGCAAAGAGATGCTCCTTCGAAGCGGAGAGATACATCGATACAAAGTACACACGCAAACAAAATTTGGGAAACTCTTGAAGCAGAGAGATGCGCCGATAGAGACCATAAGTAAAGCTAGAAAATAGACAGACTTGTTTCGAAACAGTTCAAAGTGCAGATTTTTTGTGCAGACAAGCTGTCAGGGAAAAAGAGGGTGAAAAGAAAAACAGCTCCATGAGCGAATATATAGATATGACACCTCGGAAAGCGACGGAGTCAGCTGCAGCCTGCTGAATAACACTCTAAGACATAGGGGGTTTGTGTTATCTTATCTTTTACTATAAAAAGTAATTATTTAACCATATAGAGCATGCAGATGACATTAAATAAGTACAAACTAGCCCCTAGTCGCACCAGTTGGCCGGAGGATGGTCGTTATCGTTTCCACAGAACCCTCTGTCGTTTCCTCCTTATCTCGGAAAGAATCGGGGATCGGGCTCCCTAATTTGGTTTCGTTTTTTCTCTATACGTACCGAACCTGAGGGGAGAACTTAACTGGACAGCACGGAATGGTAGGCCCTCTCAACTCAAGATTTTAAGGCTCCTGTGGATTGAATATGGTATCAAGGTCAACAGTATGCGACTAACCTTGCAAATGCCCATCGGCATCCCTGATCGGCGGCCAAATATCAGGCCTGGTAGGGTTGTGTGAGGCACCCTAGGTCGAAAAATTCAACGAGGGGATACAGAGCTCTCTAACACCAGGAAACTTTGCCACGGCTGAAGTTCAAACCAGTTTCGTATCTTCATCCTCTGTCGCATGAGAAAAAAAAACAGAACTACGAACGTTGTCCGTCGCAGCCGCACAAAATACTTTCAAAAGTTTCACCAGCCCAGTCCTTGGGAGGGCCTTTATTTCTTCTACTGGAAACGGATGTGTGGATAGAATCCCCAGAATCATGCTGCGCCGTTGACAGCGTAGTACTGTATCCGATAGGGAAATTTGTCTAGAAGCTGAAAGGATCGTATATTCTGCGAGGTAGCAAAAGAAAAACTTCTAACTTCATGTTCTCACAGAAAGGTTCAACACCCAAATCACAGACATTTGATGCTTGGGATCGAACCCTAGGGCCTGGTGATCCCACATGACCACTGCACACCTGGCACGTTCAAAGGATGAGAAACCGATCACTCTAGGAAACAGTAACGAGGTGGGCGAAAGATCCAACAATTACTATTGATAAAACCGCGGGATCCGAACCCTGAAATTAACTGTTGCATCATACTTGGCACACGAAAATGGAACTAGTTCGTCGGGAAAAAGTCAACCACAACAAGGCGGAGTTTACACTTTTTACTGCACAAGCAAGAACCACGTTGGCACAGTAAGTGTCTCCATTTCTATCCATGCCATGGAATATGTCGTCTCTGAATCGCATCAATCAGAGAAACCCACAAGAATACAAAAAACCCTCAAACCCACCTTCCCTCTGCTAATATTGATAGCTCCCACCGCCAATAACGCAGATGCCTCCGAAATATTCCTCTTTTCCCTATTCACCTCCTCTGTCGTCAGCTCCGTCTCCCACTTTGGCCTCTGGATGGCATCAGTTTCCAGTTTGCGCAATCGATCTCTACAAGACACCCATGCGGGGTCATTCGGCCGGATATTTAGAAGGGCGAGGATATCATCACCGGGACTCACGTCCCTGGTCCAGTCATTCGACGCCAGGATAGAACAAGCGACGTAGAGGTTCTCGGGTTCATGGAGGTAGTCAATACGACGTCCGTTAACGAGACTCTTGGCTATCCCTGCGACATATCCATTGATGACCCTGACCAAACGCAGCCGGTAAGGATGAGCCCCAAACGCTGCGAGACATTTTTTCTCTATGAAGGCTTCAAAAGCCTCAGCGATGCCATTTTCCAGGCCATGGGCCAGTATATCGCAAGCCAAATCAAAAGGTGTTACTCTGGAGGGATGGGACTTGGGATTGTCATAGTCAAAGATGATGAAATTCACTAGCTCCCATAAGCGAGGCCAGTCGGGAGGTTGGTATTCCGGTAACAGAGGGTATTGGGAGGTGATCGCATTCGGAAGGAGGGGTGCCCCGATCATTCTTGAGTAGATTTCCAATGCGAAAAGACGACAAGGATCCAAGGATGAGTATTTAGTAGTATTCTCCCCAAATACGACATCACTGGAGAGTAATCCTTTGACGACGTTGAAAATGAGGTTACCCTCCCCGAAAGTGAGGCTCGGAGATGTTGAATGTGTATGAATGAGAAGAATCCGGAAAATGTTCGTCACCGCTGAACGGAGAGCATTTTGAGTTCGAGTAATCTCTGTATCGTTGGAGTGTTCTGCATAAACAGTTTGGTCCGGTTGGAGGAGAGGAACTCGCAGCCTAGGAATTACGAATGCTGCGAAGGCCAATGTGACTCTCAGATGCCTAGAGCACGATTCCGCGTCAGGGATGTCGTCGCTATGATAATCAAACTCGTGGAACATCTTGAGGACGTTATCCGTCATCTCTGAGAGAAGATAGTTCCGCACGGCATCTTCGAACAAAATGGTGGAAGAGGGGAAGGAAGAGTCCGTCCTAAAGTCGAGAGCGGGCATGGCTGAAGCGCAGAGTTCGAGGGGATATAGATCTCGGGAATGTATGTCAATAGGATTGAAAGAACCATCTTCGTTTGCATTCCTTATAAGGCCAACCCAGGTGAGGGCATGTAATGTCCTGCCCGTGTGAAGGATGTTTCTAAAGAACAGCTGCGGCCCGAGCGGGCTAAACGGCTTGAATCTGCTGTTCTGGAGGGTGCTATTGGATTGGATTGAGGCAACCAAGTCGGCATCCTCCAAATCAGAAGGATCAATATACGCCCGGTTCTTGTCAGTAATGAAGGATCGGTGATGAGCGTGTGGTATGAACAGTTCAAAGCGAAGAAGCCGCTCGAGTTTGGACTGCATCGTGGGCAATGGTTTAACACATCCCATTCCAGTGGCATCAAGACAGCTACCCAACAGTTCCCGATGGACCTCACGAATATCTTCCGCATTTCTAAAGACTTTCTCGACTTTTGGCAAGGAGGTCCCTGGTAGACCGCCAATGGCCTGCGTCACAATACTCTGAACACTTGGATTCGAGGACACGGAGAATAACCAGTGGAGTGCTTCAACCGACAGATGATTTGACAGCTGCTTGACATGCTCCCGCTCCGCATTTTTCAGCGATGATTTATACGCCACAGCGTTCAACCGTAACAGCCGACGTGGAGGAGGAAGCTTCTCGTCTACGAGTAGAAGTAGAGATCGAATGGTTCGAGCAACGAAACGATAGGCGAAATAAAGGTGATCAGAGAGCGGCGTATGGTACGGGCACTGAAAACAAAGGATCGGAAGAATGATAGAGATAAGGTACACGGTGTAAGCGAGTGCAGCGACCGTACCCACTATCCAAGATAGAGAGACTCTTAGTGGATAAAGGAAGACCGACAGCCCGGCGAAAAACAGGGCAAGGGAGGCATGCATAAGCACCGGAAGCAGTCCAGTAATCATAGGAACATTCCACCTCTGGAACCCCATATACCGGTATTGCCGAACATGGCTACGCTCCTGGGGGGTCCCTGAAGGAAGTGACGTATAATGGTGAAGCCATTGCTTCACGAGCACAGCAACCAACGCGGTCGTTAAACTGAGCGCAAGGCTCGTGAACCACAATCCGTTGACCCAGACGTCAATTGTCGCCGGAATGAAAGTAGCATCCGGACTAAAGGGAGAAAGAGGGACAGATTCGACGGAGGAACCACTGGCAAGCGCGCGCTGGACAGCGACGAGTTCGAATAGTAAAGATGCCGACATCTGAACGTAGTCGACCTGAAGACTCTGATAAGTCTGAGCAACAAAAGAGGTGACCACGGCGGAGAAAAGACCGGCCTGCAGCTGCATTTAGTGCGAAAAGATAATGTTGGAAGCGTAGCTTACGAAGACAAGCAAGACATCGACGCTATCCCGCAATTGCTCCACCATGTTCATGTCAAATACTACGCTTTCATCTAGATAGGTCCTCCAAACTCGTGCATTGGATCCCGTCTCTTCGTATCTGACATCTTCGCTATACTTTTGCTCGTAATCGGAAGGGATGTTCCCTAGAGAGATCATGAATTGAGTCCCATAAAAGCTGCTGTGCGAACCTACCTTTCATGTACTGTCTCCTTTTGAACCCGAAAGTTTGTGTATAGGCCGAAGGTATCGTGCTAGCCGTTTGTTCGCCAGTGTCCCTTCCTCGTCCCGTCTGTGCATCAGTTGTGCTTGAACCTGGATCCATACGGCTGGTGTACTCTTGGCCTCCGGCGATAAAGGATCCTAGTGATCACCTGCTCAGGGTTGCCGAGCAGGCTGAATTGCGACAGCCATTATTCCCAGGATTCCCATCACAGAGCCTCTTGTCTGTAGACGTGAGATAAATGTGATCTTTATAGACCGAGAAATGCTGGAATACATCTTATGCAGCACATTCCCATGGCGAGCTCGTTGGTGGTAGTGGTGGTGAAGACGAGAAACGGTGCACGGACCACTATTGCCGTTTGACTGCCGGTGACTGAGTTTGAATATACCATGTGAGGTTAATTATTCCCACATTAATACTACTCACTCCCGCCTCTCACTCCGGTCTGGACTCTCTTACCAGCAGCCTACAGAATGCTTCCAAAAAATTCAATCGTATTCATATCCAAAAGTGTAGCTAGTATTAATTGGAACTGTGGTCCAGCAGTTCGCAGACCTTACATGTAGAGTATCTTCAGTCCGATGCAAATTCAGCAGACTACGAGCAGACTCTCCCTCTCAATGTCATTAATCCGTGTTGCGAGTACCGGTCAAAGCACCGCGACAGTCGATCGCATTTGGCCAACATTTCAAGGCTGGCAACTCGCAAAGCACTGTAAAAATGCCACGATGTCCCGGAACGCTTGGAAACGCCAGGCGTAATGTCCTCACACAGGTGTGTCAGGAGTAAAATTTTGAGCACGAAGGCCCTTCAACCTTTTTTTTCTTTCTTTTTCTCTCTTTGTGTTTTATTTTCAGACATCAGTCGAACCGGATCTCACATGTATTTTCTCAGAATCCAAATTTAATATCCATCAGCATCAGTGAAAGACATAAGAACATATATCAATAGTTAGTCAGAGATACGGTCGGTATCAGGGTTTATACTCTGGGTGCAACACTCAGTCCCAAGTCCGTCAGCATCACGTACGTCTACCCCAGACTTCCGGTCATCTTGATCATCATCTAAGACGACAGGTCGGACCTCGATGGGCGAGTAGTTGATTGCCGGGACAGTATCATGACCTTCATCGCTACCTGGGTCGGGCGACAATACGTTCGAGCTTTGTTTCGCCTCCTTCTCACGCCTGTCATTCTCTTCCCTTTTCTTCCTATCATCAAGAAACCGCTTGATTGCCTAGAGATGAAGTTGGTTTTATTGAAAAAGAATAAGCCAATATACGTACTATGGCCCACTGTTCTTCCTTCTCTTCCTTTCCTCTGGCTAATTTCAGGTTTTCATCCGCCCTGAGCTGCTCTCTCTCTATCGCTTTTTTAAGCAGACTTGCGCAGAGGATGAGATCATCACGATACTTGGGTATGAACACTCGACATTCTTCCATGTCAATAACTTTCTGTGCCATATCAAATGAGATCGGAGAGGCACAATTGTGAAACGCACTTTCTGTCGAAATCCCATCTACAAACCAGTCAACTCTAGGCTATTTGCATGCGATCTAAGAAACACAGACCTTGATGGCGAACTGAAGCACGCCCTTTGGCTCTATAATATCCTTCTTGATCTTAGGATTATTCATCTTGAATCGCTGAAATTTCTCGTCCTCTGGGTTGTCAATGATATTGTTAGCCAGCTTAAGAAGGGTCTTTAACGAGTTATCAGCACGGCCGATTGCAGGTATGTCGATCCTGATCACCTTCAGACTAGCGACACATTCTTTTGAAGCCTCATGATCATTAACCATCCCAAGGATCCCAACGTCTATCATCCGACGGAGCTCAATGCGCATCGTGTACCCCTTGTCAAAGTCTGTAAAACTTGGATCGTCTCTGGTAACGGGAGATGAAACTGGACTCTGTCCTTCAGAACGTCGCTGAGCGGCTTGGAGAACGGCATCGCGAAGTTGCAAGTTCACTTTGGACATTGTATGATGGTATCGTTGAAGATTATCGATGGACACTGTGGGTAAACTGTGATTCTCTTATCACAAGACTCGAAGCATGTTTGACTGATAAGCGCTGGCGAAGGGGCAAAACGTAAACTTCTTCACTTCCGGTAACATAAGCAAAAGACCGGCCCCAATGTTCCAACACACAACTCTGAATGAGAAGAATCTCTGGCAGTCGACTTGCTTACGACGCCAATAAAAGTCCGTTTGAGTTGTGATAGAGAACTGTACAGTTTTAATATGAAGAGCAGGGGTGTTATTGATTTAGAACATATCTATAGATCTTGTTAACTATAAAAATTAGAGCCAAAATCAGCCGCAAAATAAGTAAAAATAGAATAGACTCGTCGGACGGACCCAAATAAAACGGCTTAACATTCCGACCCTACTCCCCATTCGTATAACGTACACCATCAATAACCACACGCTTTAGCGAGGGCCACTGCTCCCTCATTTGCTCCACACAACCCAACCGACGGGGCTCTTTCCAGCTCGCCCTATCCATAACAAACTCCTCCACTCCAGGGAAGAACACGACAATCTGGTCGAGACGGATCGACCAGTCATACCGCGGATACCCACCACACACCAACTTCTTCACATGCGGCAAGACGATTGGGTCCTCATCTGATTCCAATGACAGGTATTCCCAATCATTGTATGCCAGGTCCTCCAACGGCAGCGTCATACGCAACACGGTAGGAATCTCCGATACCCATGAGAATACCCTGCGAAGATCCCGCCCTACGCTAGGGCCCCGATAATACGGCAGTCGGACATCCACGCGCTGCAAACCTGTGAAAGCACGAGGAGCTGAAAGGAGGAGCGCCAAGACGTCTGTGTCTGCAGCGATGGAGGTCAGGCAGGGAAGTGCTCCAGGGTGAAGCTGCATGGCAGTATGACACGTCGGATGGCCCTCGTCCGGCATTTCATGATACAAGCTGGTATTCGGAGCGAATATCAACTCCTCGAGATGGGAATGTGCCTCTTGGTCGAGAAATAGGGACAAATGATGTGTCGCTATCTTCCCGCCGTTGAACAAGGCATCACGGAGTTTTGGAAGATGTAATCGAAGGAGAATTGACCCATCTGGATATGCGATGACGAGCTTGTCGACGGGTGACGCGTTGGCTGAGCGGATGAGCCAGTCGGAGTAGGATTCGGAGAGAGGCTTGAGGTATTCCTCAGTAAGGGTGGTGAGAGTGGGGGGAGAGAAAATGGGAAGGCCGTCCTCCCCCTTAACATCCAACCACGGTTCACTCTCTGTACATGTATGGAGGGCGGTAACGCAGTTCAATTCGGCGATGCGAGTGAAAAATGAGTTGAGCCTCTCTGCATCGTACTCGTCGGCGTCACGAACACGCGAACGAGTCCACACTGTATGATGTAGATCGATCTGCACAGTGGGAGGCGTTTTATCGCGGGGAAGTGTGTCGAAATAGCGCAGGAACTCGCGAAAGTCTGGGGCAAAGTCTTTGCTTAAAGAAAGCTTTATGTTGGGAATTGTAGGTTTTGTAACAAGACAGAGTCGAAGATCTTTGAAAGATGAGTAAGGGAGGGCATGGACCAGCGCGGGAGGGGCTGAAGGCGCCGTATGTTTTTTGGTACTGCCTCTGAGTCCCGAACCAGACAGTGGTCGCTACGTCGTTAAGCCTTCGACAGACGAGAGCGACAGAGAATAGGTCCTTTTTCACGAGATAGGCGATGATGATTGCGAGGAGTTCAGTGGGGATTCGGGCCAGCGAACATGAGGCCGGTTCGAGCTGGTCTTCGTTATGTGTTACAGGATTGACTGGACATTGCCTAGACAGTTATTGAGTAAGAGGGATCCAAAATTCCATAGCAATGCCTACGACCTGGGATACCCCGCTTGCAGCAGCATGAACGAGTATGAAAGACAGGAAAAGAGGAGCTCGCACTAGTGACCAAGACATTATGAGAGAGAGCGGGTGGCCGACACGTGCGAATATTATTATTATTTGTTTTGAAGGTTCAGGGTCCCTAACTGTCAGTCCGATTCGGCAATATTACACTTTTGCTTTCATTCAATGCTGAGAAACAAGGTGCTAGACCGTTGAAGTAGAAGCCGGGCGTCTCGAACGACACCACAATCATCCTTTAGCTGTTGATGGGGGCGACGCTAGTACCAACAATGCAGACTCGGGTTCGGGGACGCAGTTCCTTTAGAATAGCAGGGATGAGAAAAATCAACACGGCCCTTCGAGATTTAGCCTACCTTTGTCCAATAAACGTCAGCAAATCCAGGTACAGACTTCAGATGAAACAGAGCGACAACTCTGTTTCCTCGCCTCAAGTCATGCTCGAACTTGACGTCAGTAAGTAGAGGAGTACTCCTAAGAGGTTCGATTACAAATATCTTTTGATTCCGTTTATCATTCCGTAGTCCGTCCGAGTCGGAGAGGATATTTCTGGCTGGGCATCTCGTCATCATCCTGGGCTTGGTCCGTGCAATGCCCGGGACTGTACTTTCTAGTAGTCTGCCCGCAGATTAGGTGCCTTAGAATGATAACAGGAGGCACAATAGATGATGCCCGCTTTTCCGGTTATCTATCTTGAATGGATCGTGTGAGATCTAGAAGATCGGGGCAAGGATCAATAATACCCCGCCCCCGATTTTGTAATCGCGATGAGCACCGAATTGTGTTGTGTCGATGAAGTCTAAATTTAAATATGGAATTATTGAATACCCAAGCCATTGCATGCGCCTTGAAGAAACCGCATCCATACCAACACCGATAGGTTCTAGAGCGGTCAGAATAAACTCCTTGTTTCCTAGCATCGCGTGATGCGACTTGGCCAATGTCAGGTGCATACTTATCGTCCTGGCCAGACCTTTCCATCGGCTACTACAGATCACGATATTGATGGTAGTATTTGGGTATTGAGGTATTCCGAGGAAGATGAGTAGCAGGCAAAAGAGGGTTTCTCCTGCTCCCCACCTCTATCGAAATATGACTTGTGAAGATATATTGCGTCCTCCTAAATGACAAGATAGTTGGCATTCAAAGTGTTTCGGGGATCTGTTGACAGAAGAGGAAAAGATGACGGTTGGTGTCGCAACAGGTTTCCGAAACTAACCTCGAAAGATTGGGCACGAGATCTGGCGGGGCACTATATTATTGGAGAATGTTCTGCGTGGGATTCTGGACCGTTAGCTTCTAGCGCCGTTGCGAATCAAGCAGATTGAGTCTAAGATATTCTTCCACAATAATCGAACACACTTTCAATTGGTGGAAGGCGAGCCGGTCACGCGGCAATTCAATCGTCGAGCGGCCTTCACCCTCCTTCTCTTTGTTCGTTGCCCAGACATCCATTCATTTTCTTTCGTTCCTCATCACCGTCAATTCCTGGTTACGACAGTTTGTCGCCCCGATAATTAGGATAACCTGTTTGGTAACTCCCTTAACACTGGTCGCCTTGTCTGATATATGATGAGCATTACCGAACTTCTTTCGATAATAAAGACGCGTAGCACCTCTCTCAGAGCCAAGGCTACCGCATACCACTAAGGCGGCAAGTATTGTTGGACGCGTCGTCGGACCATATGATAGTTTGTAATATCTGGACGGAGATATCTGAATAAGTATGGGGTAGATGCCACGTAAATAGTAACAGAAACCTGTGTTTTCTTATATACATTCACAGCTTCGACTGGTATAGCTACCAGCAACGCTCGCCACACCTGCGTAGCCGACAGCTCCCCAGAACCGACAGACTTTGTCAAAGGACAGTTATTTGGAGGAAGTCTTGATCATTCGTTGAAGAGCCTAAGAAATATTATGAAATTGATGTAATTTGCAGCCTTCCCAGGTACGAACATTTTACAGTGAGAATGTCGCCCAAGGAAGGAGAAATGCATGCTCACTGCTCAGACAGCATTCTTGTATCGACTGGATAGTACGTATAAATTTGAAGGCACAAAATCAACATGAGAGCAGGAGGCAAGAGATATTTCAAAGTCCGACGCAGCGCATACATCCACCTTCTCTCTGAACTACCGAAGAACTACCATCAACAGTTCGCTCAGACTTTACGTCTCGCTTGCTGCAAGCCATCAGCTATGCATCTGAATACTTTAAGCTATGCCTAGCTTTGGGCGTGAAAGTCCGACAGTGAATATGGCTAGGTTACTTTGCTTTCTTCAAGCTTTCTTGGAGAAAACGTGAACATTTGGAACACGGGCGCCTTTTAGTATATACGGCCTTCTACATCGATGAAGAGTGTCAAGTGAGCTTCGGGTAAGAGGCCAGTCTCGTCAAGTGTTTCCATCTGACAATACCAATTTCCCTCAGAGACCTAACGAAGCTCATTATTTTATCCTCTTCACGGCAGGAAGCTTGAATCATTCTGAAGTTAACCGCTGTCCAAAGCCACCTTCCAAGAGAGCAAATATATTCTGGTAACATTCTGGTTCAGAACCGTGTTAGTCTAACTCGGCTGCACATGATGCGATACATGATGGTTGATTCCATGAGCACGCGTTTTGGCGCCAGGATTCGTATATGCAGAACCCAGCACTGTCTTTTCCCAATACAGAGTTGGATTTTTTTTTTTCGCCTTGAAGGAAGTGGAGGGATGATCGGCACGACAACAAATGGAAACAGCGGTACGACGGCACCCCTATCTGTTCAATGTCTCATGCTTCCTACCCTCAAGAGCCCTCAATCCAAGCCATCTCCAGGTGAATTGTTGACAATCTCTCTGCATGTCTCTGTCTAACAACTAATATCTTCATTCAGTATGGCCTCATCCTTAGTCCTTCCCCGCCTCCATCCCGACACAGCCGTTCTCTTCAGGGGTGTCATCAGCGACTACAAACGGCGGCATCGTGACCGAGTTTCCACCATCGCAAATATTGCGAGAATCTCTGCGGCCGCATGTCGAGAACAAGGAGTTGAAGACCCAGACGGGCTACTCATCGTACCCTATATTGAAGAAATCTTTGATTTCGACGAGGAAAAGGAGAAGCAACCTCCCAAGGCTGCCTTTCCGTTCGCCCAAAATTCCGAAGAAAGCACCATAACTCCTCTCCACCGCCAAATTCGCCACTACATTGACGTCTATACCAGCGACCTCGCTGAGGCGCTTCGCAGCCTTAGTCTCTCCTTTGGTGCCCCCACGTTCCCCTACGATCAATGGAAAAATGTCCTCCGGGACGTTTATGTCGACTTTGACCGCATCTACGGGTACGACATCGACCTTGAGCGTAAGGTGTGCGACGCCTGGAGCTGGATGTCAGCCTTTGACACATACAAAGCAGCTGTCCTGTTCGCATTTCCTGGACGAGAGGCGGAACTCGAAACATATTATCAGCATATTGAAAACCTGTTCTTCTATCGCAAGAGGTCTTTTCACGGGCACATCATTTCTTACGATCGGGCGGTGCGCAAATTTGTTGGAGGGCGCAGGGATGTGCTCTTTAACGAGATCGCAAAGTTTGATAATATCCGGGTGGCTTACCTGGATGAGTCTGGCGTAGCCTTTGGACTATCAGAATTCACCCGCCAATCAGAGCAGGAAGCGTAAGCGAATGGAGCTGTAGTTCTTTAATTTGTGACAATGTAGGGGATGAGTCGGGGGCCCGTAAATAGACTGTACCCTCTTACATCATTTGGACACTTCGAGACGAGCCTGAGGCACAGTCTTGTGCTGGTCGCGACAGTCACAATCACCCTGACCCACACTGGACCTATCCCCACGCCACAGCGACTTGGCTCAAGGTCGTGTGACCGTACAACATTGTGAGGCGGGAGTTATTTAGAAGTATTTGTATGGAAAGGAGTGTTCTATAACAGAAGCACCTCGCTATTTGCTACCATTTAAAACGCCGTACTCGGCGCGCTCAACAAGTTAGTTCTGTGATCTGCTCGAGTCGTTCACCAAGATTTATAAATCTTCCTAGTCGCTTGCATTTGAAACGGCTTATACTCTTTGCTCGCAACTATTTCTGCAGTGCTTGACAGGACTTCGATTATGTATTTGCGTGAAGGAATTGAGCGATTCTGACCTCGTCATGAGCCATAGTTTATGGTTCATCCGGTGATCTCGGAGACTCTCAGTGTGCTCGAAAACCCCAGTGCCGGCGATTTATGATGAGTTCCGAGCCTTCTTTCATCATCCATGGAAATTTTCCTGACTGTCTGGCAAGCTGTTGTAATTGCCCGTTGGACTAGAATATGCCCTCCTCGGGCTGAGCGTTCGGGACCGTAAAAGGTATTGTTGTTTGCCTCTAACTTACATACTCAAAGTTTTATTTCTGTTGGCCGCACCATCCTCTTCAGCTTGTCATGTTTACTTTCGGCGCTACCCGGTGACACTCCAAGCTGTCGCAAGTGCTGAATAAACTCGGAGGTTCGCAGAGCTTCTTTCGCATGGTTACAGTCGACCGTCATTCCAGCATGAAGAATGTTCATTGTTCCTGTTTCATGTGTGCCTATAAGAATCTAGTCCTACGCCAGTCTCGGGTAGCAAGGCCAACTCTTCCTCCTCTGAGCGCAAGCCGCCAATCAAACATACAGCCGCTCTCATCATATTTCCCAACTGACTAAGCTCCAACTGCCATCGTTATAAAAACTACACGCTCGAAGTATCTCCCAATCTTTCAGCAGAAAGAAAAACTGCGATGTTTTCGTTCACCCTCCGAGTCCATCTTCTTAGCCTTGCTTGCAGTCCTTGTCTCCGCAGATGGGGGCATAATCACTGCGCCAGCCAACGGAACTGTTATTATGCCTGGCGAATCCTTTGCTTTTAGCTATGACCCGATGGCGGATTATGGCGTATCCACGTACAACTACACCGTCTTTCTCTTCACAAAACTCCCCTCGTCACTTTACTCCAGCACCGAGTGGTCAAGCGGACATTACTTTGGAAGGTTCGATTATCCTAACTATCCGGGTAAGTTCGAGGCGCTGTCAATTGAATATGGTCTCATGATAGAATTGCAGCGGTACCAGTACGCGACCCATGAGGCCCTGGCTAACCTGACGATGCCGGACTTTTCCAAGGCACCCAGTCCCGGATGGGGTGGAGGAGGAAATGCTACCTAACGCGACCGTGTATTTACTCGTCCTGGAAGAATGGCTTATAGGATCAGGCGAGTTTCGTTCCTACAGATGAAATCATAAAGCTCATCATTTTCGCAGGGCAATTTCGGTTTGACGATGAGTCTTGCAATCAACGAACTCGTTTATAATGGAACAAAATCGGCATGATCACGAAGTTATATAGTCTCTCGTAGACAGACAACGATACAGGCCTATTGATGGAAGGGAGGGGCGGAAGTTACAGACAGTTTGGATTCTTATGAATTTGTACAGACTTTCTTCATTCTTGGACTATCATTCCAATGGATCACTACTAATTAGCATATTTGGATTGACAAGGATTGACAAGGAATGATGAGACCTGTCACTTGATGGGGTTCGACTGACAACGCTCTGGTCTCCATGGAAATCCAGATTGGAGAACATGCACGCAGTACAAATTGCCATTATGATTATCATTTAAGGAAAGAAAAATTACATTTCAATCACTCAGACGTTTACAATGATCCTGGGTTTCCAGTAGGATTCTGTAGTTACATAACGTTAGTCATTGGCGCACCTGGATAAACGATAAAAGGAAACACACCAAAGCCCACGTCGGGAAAGCCACAGTCTTCCCACCAGCTCCACCAACGGCAAAGGACCATACGAATATCATAATAGCTGTTCCCCCGTCTAACGCAGCACTCATCAGGAAGCTGTCGCAATGTTCACATCAGCAGTGGATCAAAGCCTACGTCAAAAAAACGTACTTATACTTCCTGAACCACGTCGCATGATACTTCCTCAAATAATATTGAGAAAATACAGCGAGAACGAAGGAGGTAAAGACACTCGAGTTGATGCCCACACTCAGGTATCCCAGCTCGGCGACAAGTATAGGCGTGAAGACTTTGTCGAAGCCGAACTTGGGATACTTCTTGTGCAGCAGCCAGAATGGGATGGGAAATCCGAGGCCGGCAAGGAGCATGTACGGCACGAACTTTAGAGAACTACATCAGTGGTTGACATACAGCATATGATAATGGAGAGCTCACCCCATACCGAGTTCCTGTCGCGTACAGAGGCTTACCCAGGGCACCCCACGCAATGGCGGCACTGTTATATGATTGAACCTATCGCGAGCCTTTTAGTCCGATAAAACAAGGATTGCTGCAGCGAAATGAATACCTGTTGACCGGACCAGATATTGGAGCCCTGGACATCCCTTAAGATATCCCTGTGGGACGATATCACGGTTCTCATGATGACAAAGTTGAGTAGGCCCCCAATAATGCTACCAATTGTTTGGACTGTGAACGTGACACGAGGAGGGAAGCTTTTGTGTATTGGCCCTGGGTGCAAAGGATCAGCTTCCATGAAGCAGTCAAGAAGAAATAATGGTGTCACCAGCTTCAAGTCCCTCATCAAGTTATTCGCTTGAGTGACGGAATTATATCCGTATCTGGAAAGGCGTTTGATCAGAGAGATAATCTCAGAAAGAGTACCAGATGCTTACAAAGTGAAATACATGTTGGCCACAGGCTTTCCGGGAATAATAGCTCCCCCGAGCATCTGCACCATGTTCTCGATAGAAGGGGCATACCCAACAGTGCAGTACAACTACGTCCAATACTTTAACTCAAACTCGCAGGGAGGGGCTGAGACTCACCGTCCCGATAACTGGCACGAAAATCCATCCAAAAATCAATGCCACGATCGTACCCCACCAAGGCAAACCAGAATTAGCGCCATAAGTCGTGCCAATGGCCATGCCAAAGCATACGACGAAGATCACTAGATACCACCAGTTCGACATTTCTTTGTAGATCTTCATTTTGCGATAATGCGGATCATCACATTCTTTGGTCTGTCTCTTATGTTAACACGAGAAGGAATGACCCCAAGACAGAGAAGACTAACAGCAGACTCTTGGATGATCTTGTAGAGAGTCTTGGCGTGCCATAAGAGGAAATGAGTGAGAGCAGCTGTTTGAATCGTAGGCTTATTAGCATGATTTACCCACGCCTAAATAGCGGCTACACTGACCTCCAATATACATTGTCCGGCTAACTTTGTATAGAAGTTGAGATGCCGCATACCACGGAAGTCCAACAGCCTGGAGCTTTTCTTCATTAAGAGTAAAATCGGCATTGAGAATAGACAGCTGGTCATATTCGGTTCCTGGTTGATAGGTAAAACTCATGTGAATCGTCAACGGAGAACGACACGAAACTTACCGTTCTCGAAGAAGAGTAATTGCGTTAAGAACGGGAAGTTCTGCGTGTTCCACGTATTGGCAGCATAGCAGGCGCAGAATGCAATCATACAGACTGCACACCCCGCGTACAGCGAGAGCTGCGTAGATAAGGGCGTGAAGAGCGACCCGATGGCGCCTCCACCCGACCCAACGTACACCCAGTCAAAGCACAACGAGAAAGCCCCGAGACCCTCGTTACCTGCTGCACCTCCGAATATACGGGTAACCCATGCACTGTCTTGTATGGCGAGACAGAAGATCGATACGCCGGTCAGTGTCCTAAAGCTGATGTTTAACTCTGATGGAACTTGAAGCACGTGAACGTGAGCAACACAAAACTCACGGAGCGATATACTCAGGGAACCATTCCCACACAAAGATCCCGAAGAAGACGAGCCAGAAGAACCGCAGTCTCTTTTTCTGCATCACAGCCTCTTGTCCACGATGAAGCACATCGAACAGCTGAGCAGTCGGAATGACCATGGGATAGATGGCAAACGTGGGATAGACAAGAAACATGCGCATAATTCCCGCCATGCCGTATCCAATGAGCTGCGAACCGATAAGAGTAAAGATCCCTACGGCAGCATTAGGCCGGACGTTAGTAATACAGATCTTGTGCAGCAAAGATGCTAATAGCCAAAGCGCTATCAGAGGCTGTCGAGGACATAATGGTAATCGCGACATGTTCCTTTATGTCTGTTTACTGTGAATCAGAAAGTGTCTGAGAGAGCATCAGAAAGGAGCGACGTACTGAATTGGCCGGGATTCAGGAACCGCCAGAACCAATTATTTGGAAGGGTGCCAAAACGCCAGAAAGTAGTTCCCGGCCCAGGTATTATTTGTTCCATAAACTAGAGAGGAAGGTCATCAGCAAAAAGAAGTGCTAGGGTTGGGCATAGATTGAACTGACCCGGCCAAGAATAAACGAGATGATTTGCAGGAACAGTGAGCTCACGGATATCGTTTGGGGACGGAAATACTACAATAGTGATCAGCTCAAAATTTTGTGTGCTGATAAGCGCCGGAAACGCACAAAGATCTGTCCCAAGACGGCACCAAAACACGATAAACCAAGTGAGAGGAACCACATTCTGAACGTGAAGATTGGTAACGTCGGATCATCCTCTAGGGAGAGCAGACGGAGGGCATAGTCCGAATCGGTTTCTATGACGGTAAATGAAAGGACCGTTCGCGCATCGTAGGAAAAGAAACATACGAATAGGCCTTTCTTTGCCATCTTCGCCCAGATCGATAAGCCGTGGACCATCAGCATAGACGTCTCCGATGTCAGAGATGTCGAGCGACGATAACCGCTTTTCGTCGAGGGGTTCAACGGGACCCCTCTCATCACCAATGGACGAAACGACTTTGACGCTATCATTTGACTTCTTTTCGTTCAAAGAAGCTTCCTTTTCCTTGCGAAGGGTCGGAAGTATAGCCATTGGGAAAGACTGGGTTCAGGCAAAGAATCCAACCCAACAACGGGGCGCAATCGAAGCTTTATAAGAGGAGCAAATGCATCACAGCTAGCATGTGGACAGATAAGAAGAGTATTAGTGTATGATAAGCCTTCGGGGTAAATGTGGGAATGAAACGATGACCCTTTGGATCGAACAGCGAACGGCAAAATTTCGGGGCCCGGTATGGACCCTCCGGGAGCTTCAAGTTTCTATATGGGAACACCATAAGACGTTCGCGGAGAGGGCCATAATGAATGGTTCGCGGTGACGCCGATGAGCACTGATGTGAGGTGAAAATGATGCCATGCTGAGCCTTAACAGGTTTCTATCCAGTAATGAGTAAGTTTCTAAAGGATGATTTAATTGAAGACAACGAGGTCCAAGCGATTTCCATATTCTCTTTGTGATGCCGCCTTAGGAGGACTATTACGGAGTAACAGGTTTTCCTACACAGAACTGCTGTGCCTGGCGTGCGAATGCGTATATCTATCGCGATACGTGAATACCAAACACCGGGACAAGTCCATCAATGTTCCACCTGCTCTCTCAGCAGACGTTCCTTGATCACTGAGAATCCGAGTTATTTTGGGAAATCATTTGGTGATACGCCGTACATAGACATACTCACCGGCCAATAAAACACGTTCGAATATTAAGAGATTAATGTGACACGACGGCGGAAGCCGATTGCCAGTCAGCCACCGATGAATTAAAGGATATCCAAAGCTATTATAAAGAGACATAGACTTTCAGAGGCCTAGAGAAAGGCCAGACACGTTGAATACATTGATGAGGAGTGGACGAGTCTAGGAACAAGGGACCAAGCTACAGAGTCGGGCTTCTTGACTGAATAAAGACAGATCCAGGATAGCCGTATTAAGGTCTCATCCGGGGAAACTGACTACAGTATAGTAGTAGTCCCAACGATGCTATCAGTAGGTGTCAAATCTTAAAAGGGTCGAAAGGGTATGCACGCGCACACTAAAGTTCCAAGACCATGCGGCACACAATGACATGTTGACAGAAAGATAACCGAGGCTCCAGACGACGCATTGAAGGCTATGGCAGATCCATGCCGATGGTACTAAAACAGCCAAGGATTCAGCACCATCAAATAAATTAATGAAAAAAGATGTTATCTACGATAAGGTTGCATGTGCGCTTGTTTCAATATAGCAGGGTCCTCGTGGATTTTCCGATGAGGATTTACTGGGAATCGGATAACTGAGAGAAAGAGAATGAAGAAGGAAGATAGAAACCTTAATTGAGGCACTGACCCAGGGTCGGAGTCGGAAAACTATCACCGGCATCGAGGCACGGATGCCGTGACGGTTACGGTAACCGAGAGTTCAGGGCCTATCGTATATTGTACATATATCATCAATGTCAACAAACAACATGAACGATGAAAGGTATTAAATATGTGTCGCTAGCAAACATCATAACAAGTTTCTCTTCGTGCCGTGAAAAAACATACTTACGTGAAATGAGTGGCAGCCAGCACATCAGGCCGGTTCTTCACCTATCCAAGTTGACAGCCCTAACGCTACAACACCCCTGTACATCTCTTCCCATCCATTCTTAGGATTCTTAGGATTCCCCAAACCTAGCATCATCCAAGAGTACCACCAGAAGAGCCCAGCGTTTCTGGTCTTCTCTTGGGTGTGGGACAGGACTCGAGGCGTTAGGTCGTGGTCTAACGTCTCGATTTGGAGGTCTCAAAATCTCTTGAAGACGTGATATGATTTCAGAAAGTATACGATCGCAGTTCTGTAGCAAAAGGATGGACGGCAGGGGGCTGAACTGCCACAAACAGATTGTAGAGCCTGTATGCCTGTTCGTACGATGAGAAAAATGATATCTGTCTGCTGATGATCCGTATCATCAATTCATCTAATGCATCGGTGTGCTGATCGCTATATGGAGTAGTATGCGATTCGGTAAAGGGACCAGCGACTGGACCATTCCTGTTCTCTGACACCGAGTCCCGCGATGACCCAGAGGGACGTGGGACTAGCGGCGTCAGAGTCTCAGTCCCCGACCTCGCGAGCTGGGCAATGCGAGGATTCCGTTTTTTGGAACGTTTTGATCGGGGAGGTGATGTGTGGGGCCCAGCCGCAGTGGCAGCGCTGTGCGAAGATGTGGGTTCTGTAGATGACGACAACCCTGCTTCAGGGTCTAATTCCGCCTTTCCGAAAGCCCCCTTCAGCCTGTGACTGAGGGAGAAGTTGGGTTGTGCAGCTCAGATTGCAGCTGAGAAAGGGCGGAGTCGTAACGATTTTTATGTGGGTCTTCCAGTGTAGAAGTTGTATCGACATAATGCGCCAGGGTCTTCATCATGAATTCCTTGGATGTAAAGGTGATAGACCCATCGTCGTGTTCATTGCGAAGCAAAAAGGAGTTGACGTCAAATGTCTGCTGCGACGTTAACTTCGTTATATCAAAGGTAAACGAGTCATCCATCTGGACCATGCTCTGATGACCGGTACTGATCAGTACCGGGGATATCGTCGTCCTGCCAGGGTGGAATGTCTGAGCCGGTGCCATGGTGTAAGCAATTCGGGCGTGGAAGTGGTATATCAGCAAGAGTGCTTTTCATCCATGGCTCTGCTTCGGTACCAACCACGTTGTTGCGTAGAATGATGGCCAAGTGAGGTCCAACAACGAACACGCAGTGCATATGACATTGTTCTGATAAGCCTTCCCATAACCCGAGTCCGTTCTTCGTTAAGGACGAACTCCGTCGTCGTCTGCAGGCTGACATACAGCCAGGTAGAACATACGTGCATGTCGCTGATAGATTGCTGCAGGGATGTGTGCCAGTATGCCCACATTGCGTGGTTTTGGATCCGTATGACTTGCCATGTCCTGTCTGTTTGTGAAGGGAGCCCCATCATATGTCTGCACATCAAGGAAATAATGCAGAAAATGGAGCCATATCTGGGAGTTCGTACTCAGGGCTAGACTCTCTCCAAAGCGTTTTAGCTGCTCAGCGACGAAAGTATTCTTGGGATGATCAGTGTTGGCGTCGGAAGCGCTGAGCGCTACGGTGTGGTGGTAACGCATAAGGAAGAGGAACTGGCGCAAGTCGCCTAGTTTTTGCCGTGAGATGGCAAAGGAACCTTTGTCAATGGCTTTGTGCACCTGTAGGACGACATCTGCGGCATTACTCTCAAGTCGAGATAGTCTTTCATCCAGATGATTAACGTCGAAGGGGTAGCGAGTGCGAATGTCCTCGTGGAGATTCGTCACCGTAGGCAGTGGCGATTGGACGAGTTTGTATGGTCTGGGAAGCAAGGTCATAGAAAAGCACTTCTCCTGGCTCCCTGCCTGTGTATTTGAAGGCCTTCTTTCGCTCCTTTTTCGACCTAAAATACGATGGTAATGAGATAAGACACTTCACCAGGGACGAGTCGATTTACATTTGACCTCCCACTTGAAATCTGCGTAGGATGAATCTTGGTATGATATGGTGGTAGCGTTCATGATCAGCTTTGAGGGTGGGGGTAAGTGAAGGTTCAGTCATTGCAGAGATAGAGCTGACGATGATAATGTGATGAACAGAGCAAGTAACGACGGAACGTGGGAGCGAGCGCTAAGGGTGGGCACGAGCTCTGTCGCGTTACGAAAGAAGACTTCGGCGATCATATATCGAAAGCGCGCGCTTGAGCTATTGTTCCGATTACAAGATGTGCGAAATGCCATGCATCTTGTGAGCAAGAAAACTAGCGTCATCGCTTGAAAGGAACCACTATAGATTACCTCGGGACTGCTTCGATATAATGGACAATTAAGCTTCGCCATTTTCTAGTAGTCCCTGAGATGATACTGTCACAGTATCCTCGGTCACGGTGAGCTCATCGACGTGTCATTGCTTTCTCTGCTTTTGAAACATATCATTTAGGTAACAAGGCTGAGCCAAGAAAAATGACCAAATGACCTTTCTTCCTCCCGTTAGACAGAATTAACGAGAGGAACTCCTATACGTGTACCTTGAATTTAATGCTCCACATTTTGCCCATCGAGTTGAAGTTGGCTACCTAGTACCGACAAGCTCCCGGAATCCAGAAGCACCTTGCCGACTTTGCGGTCGCAAGTCGTTCCACGAAACATAGGTCCCTCAGTGTTATCCTGAACATATGAGATGGGAAGTATGTTGGTGCGACCTAGATGAGCGTATTATGTCCAGGGGGGCTGTCGTTCATTTTCTTTGGTGTGTCTATCTGTCAGTGTTCGCCTATGTAACAAAAAAGAATATCAACGAACCGAAGAAACATATGGGAAGACCCACTGAGTGTAGATGCCTCGCATGCAATACCATAGGTTACTAAAGTCAGTCTAATGGACACTCAAGAAAGCAATGACAGCTCAAGAATTTGAAAGGCAAATGGAGTTCGGCCCTGAGTGTCCCCGATGAAACTTTCGGAACTCGGACCGTAGTCGGGTCATCACGTGCCAGCGGTGCACGAAATTCCTTCGACTTTGAAGCTCTTGTATTTTGCCTCAACAACGTCCCTCTCAACGACAGCACAGGTCTTATTCTCTTTTTAGTATTCACCTTTTTCTGGCGAACCTTCAATCTGTTGCCGGTCTCTCAGGCTACAATGATTTCTTGATTATTTTATTCGCCTTGTACTTCCGTAGACAGTCGTTGTAAACTCGCTCCTCAGAAAGCTGTCAACGCCACCCTTGGTTACGCCTTGTCTTTAATGGTATGCTACTCGCGCCTTATAAACAGAAAAGAGGTCTGCTATGCCCAACCACCTCCCCTGCACCCCTGACACCATGTTTCTAACATCTCTACTCTCATTCACTGTCTTGCGGTCTTTGTTCATATCCGCGCTATGTCTCTCCTTTTCTGCTTATCTCTACTCGTTTATTTCCTATTGCCGTTCCATGGGCACCAAAACCGTCTTGAACATCATGAAAGAAGAATGCTGGCTTTTTGTGCGCTGTCCACAAGAGCTCGCCGAAGCAGCGGCTGAATCTCGCCCGCCTATTCCCCGGCGAAAGGTTTTCATCCCCCCACCTCCCGGGTACGTTGATTTAGTAAACCTCGTTTCATTTCTCTGATAAAAGCAGGCACATGCGCGTCTTGTTTTACACCAGTCCGCGCTACGTCGCTTGCAACCGGGACCCATGCATTGAGGTTGACTTCCCGCTGACGAGCTCCGGAGATCTCGACATGTACAGCGTTCATGAGACTCTCGGTCTAGAAAACTGTTCGGTTTGTGATTCTCGCCCATGGGTCGCTTAATATCAGACTCACGGACGGACATTCAGATCATTGGCCCTTCCGGGAGGGTCATCTGTGAAGGCATCAACTTCCAAATTATTTATTATCACGCTTTGCTAGACCTGTGTGATTCTAATGGGTGTTTGAAAGTCACTGGTCCGTTCCAGCTCTTCTCTATTCTGCTGGATGCTGATGGACATACAGAGCCGCATGTCTCTGACTCTGTGCGAATTCAGCGCAACATACGTCTGGCTATGATTTCCTTGCCTCGTTCCATTATCCTTTTCCTGTGTGCTATTGGAGGTATTTTATATGACTTGACACTACCCGCCATCATTACTGTTGACAACGTCTTAAAGGAGATAGGCCCATTGCAGGAGATACCGAAGAGTATTATCTAGAGGTACGATGTGGTCCTTTTTACATAGTTTTCAACTGACTCCAGGACAGAAAATCGTTTATGTCGATCGTCTGTTCACATCGTGTATGCCAAATCATCGTTACTGTATTTGTATCACAATATGCGCCCTTTGGGTAATATATGTTTCGTAAATCAACACTAGTCTCGATGTCTCTCAAGATGGTTTCCTATGATTGTATACTATTCTGATCAAAGTTCCCCGAAAGTGTAGCCTAATATTTCCAGTTGACATGCAAAGTTTTTGCATCCTACGAGGTCGTTATTGGAATTGTGAGGTTCAGGACAACGAAATGACCGAGAGACCATGCATCCTTTCGAACGAGATACGAGTACAGTCCTTATGTGATACTTATAATTTCAAAAAAAAAAACTCCTGTAGGAGCAACAAATCACACCGGATTAATGAGAATTTTGGGCTCACCAGAATTCACACAACAAGGTAACGTTTTGGGTGATAAATTGTGGCAGAGATTTTACATAAAATTTAGATGCATCCGAAATTCTTCTCTGGCGAGTAGCATACGTTTTAGATCCTCCAAAACACATCATTTGTGGATCCCCGGATTACACTCCCAAAATTTTGCATTTAGGCGCAAAATTCGGGTTTGCTCAAAATTATACTCTTCCCGGTGTGAATACTTGTAAGAAATGAGAGTAATTGGAATCATAACAAGAAATTAACCAGTGGTTATTAGAATGACGAGTTTCTCGAGAGTCCACGATCGTAATGGTCGCTTGGTGGCAAATTGTGCTCGAATATCCAAGAGTGTTGAGTAGGAGAGTACAAGCGGTGATTCACGCTCATTCAAGACTGTTTCAATACGAACGAGAGTAAAGACCGAAAAATATTCTACACTCAGAGTTGGGACTCCTTTTCGGAGTAAATGGAGTGTAATTATGGCCAAGTCGAAAGCTTTCAAAGTAATGTATGACTAAGGAAAGTACAATGCAAATAAAAATACAAACACAAAAGATCTACTGATATAACAAGAACGGGTATAACAAATCACAAATATAAAATCTAACAAGAGGTAAGAGGAGTGAAAGGAAATTTAAGGTTTCCAGCATCATTATAAATGCCATATCCTGGCTCCTGGGCATCGGAATAGATGTGCGCGAACCACCCAACACCTCCGCCTTCAACTGTCTTGAAGTAGCCACATTGCGAATCAAGCAGTTTGTAATAATCCTGTGCGCAAATATCGATATCAGTGTGTGCATGACTCGGCGAAGAGAAGAGAACTGACGGATTCGTTCTGGACATCAGCGACTGCGTACGGGCTATTGGGCATTACGCCTGGATATGTGACCGACGGCCAGCCGTTCTAGTAAACAGATCAGGATTAGCGAGAGAATAACAGGGCATGGAGACTTACCTGGGATAGGTAGATTTTCTTGCCTGGAGCATTCGCAATAAACCTATTCATCGCAATGCCTGAGTACCTATGCCAAGAGCCTACGAAGTGACGCTTACCAGTTCATGTCGTTCAGGACAATAGGCCAGGACGCGTTCGCTATGTAATACCGCATGAGATATGATTCAAAAGACGTCAGTTAGACATACCTGTCGAAGCTTGTTGGGAAAAGAACGGTAACATGTGCGCGTCGATAAGATCAACGGCGGCAAGAACGTCTTTCGCGCCATCCCGGACCTGATATCCATACCTAGTTATACAACATCGTTAATAAGAAAAGACCCACAAGGAGAGAATTAAGAAACTTACGCCAACTCCGATATGGTAACAGGTATGCCCAAGTTCAATAGCGCCATTTTGGCGAGCAGGATCTGAGCGGTAAGATCCTCATGCGTCAGAACGTTATCATAAAGTGGCTCCGAGCCAAATTGTAAGGCGCGGGTGACAAATTTGGCCTTGGAGTTTGTCTGTAGCGTTGCAAAGAGCGCGTCGCGACGAGTTTTCCAGATATCACCGCCGTCGAATCCAAACTGATTGGTATGCATGAGATTCGGGATGAGTTCATTATAGGGGATATACTTACCCAGATGAGAGCGTGGATGCCCACGCCGGCATTCCAAGCTGCGTTGATGACGTCATCGCTATAGGTCAGATCAGTACATCTGGGACACAAAACGCAGATCCTTCACGTACTAGAAGCCCTTCCTGTCACAAGCACCATAGATGCGGACATAGCGACCGTTGAACCTTTTCCGAATGTCCGTGAACTCGGACCGGAGCTGGTTGAAATCCTGGCCTGCGAGAACTGTAAATAGAGCACATCTGACAACAAGAGACGCCGACGTACAAGCAGTGACCTCATAACTGAATCCAACGAACGCGTATTCTGTGCTCTTGTCGCACCACCAATTGTCCGTCGTTAATGGCGGTGTCGCGGGCATCTTGAATCCTATTGCTGGGAAGCAATTCGGTACCTGAGGTGCAGCGAACGCCAGAGACAACAGAGGCATGAGGGTGAAAATTAGAGAAGCCATGGTAGGTTGAGAGGGGTAAAGGTAGGCCTAATACTTCCACGGGGGTATATATACTCCCATGGAAGAATCGTGGAATATGGCTCCTATACTCGAGGGGCTACCTCGAAAATCGCATAAACATCCAGATCTGACGAAGCGGAAATCACCTGCAAGTTCGCATCCACATCTGTGCATAGCCTTGCACTGCTAGAACAGAGACAACCTGAAACCTAGGCTACAAGCAATGAAGATTCCCTGAGAATTGAATCAGAGATATCCTCATAAACCAGAGACAACACACAGACGTACCACTACGAGTAGGGAAAAATACACTAGAAATTGAAACGGAGATATCTTCGGCCGTGGGTAAAACAGGCGTCAGAGAACCCTATGAGCTCTATTGATGTCTACTGGCATGCCGTTGTATAATCATCGTCTTCTTCCGATTCCATCGTCTCTGTGAACACTATACCAGAAATATCGACGAGTTTCACACCATCAGAGACAGTCCCTACTTTGAGAAAGTTGGGGCTCGACCTTGCATCTCGTTCGCTTCACTGGACTTCGGTCTGATCACTGCTGTGAAGGGTCACATACATGTCGGTGTAGTCGTATCCTCATCCCTTGCGACTTTTCCGGCACTGCATAAACTCCTTCTGCAAAATGGTACAATAGTTGGGTTCTCTGCTCACTACCGCTGGAGTGTATGTATATACATACGTACGTGGTCCCTGACATTTCTGTAATGTCGTTCCAACATCGTCTTCGGTACAGCCAATTATACGGTCAGCATCAGAAGTAAAATATTGGGCTTCACGATGACGAACATGTTAACTGAGTCTATCTGTACAAGCGCATATATAAGCCAAAATTTGCAGCAAATTGGTCGGACCTGGTGACCTGGTAGCACTCACCAACGGCCTGGCAGCGCTGGTGTCTGTCTCGACCACACAATCCCGGTGAATTTGTTATTGATAATTGTCATAAAAATACTAGACGCGAAGCGAGTACTGTAGAGACGCAATAGTGGTAGGCGAACGCGAAGCAATTGCCCCGTCGCGTTGATCGGTGTCGGTGCCGGCAAGCGGAGACCAAAGAAATAGCCGGCTTCGCGTTTGCTTCCGTTCCACCATCATCTCACTTCCGTCTCCTGCTGCACTCAAGATTTTTGCCTTGTGTTATCTGTACAATTCTTCGTTAGACATCGCTCGCTGGTATTATCTCGTGCGTCGCTAAATTTCTTCCTCTTCGGAATAGCCCTGATTCTTCTTATAGGTAGGTATATACTATATGGTGTCCACAACGACCGCATTCAAAAACGGGGCACTCAGCGGCTCTAGTCTTTCTGTGCCCCAGGAGCTCATAGATTATATTATCGAGTTTCTATACGACGATGTCCCCACCTTACGGACGTGCTCCCTCGTGTCCCATGCTTTTCTACCCTCTAGCCGCCATCATGTTTATTCAAGCGTGACTATCGTTCACGTCAACGAATTGGACCTATTTCGAGAAAGATATGCTGGACAACTGTACCAATGCCAGAATCTTGCCGCGTTACTCGAACATTCCCCTCATGTCGCCCAGTTGGTGACTCGATTCAGGGTGCGTTCGATGGCAGCGTCGATGGTGCAACACACATTAATGGACGCATCTCTCGTTTCTATCATTTCATATCTCCACAATCTGTCACATATAGAGCTCATCGCTTATCATAACGAAGAAGATTCCTGGGATGAGATTCCAGTCGTTACACTCAAACCCTTCCTCGCAGCTCTTCGCTCTGCACGGCTCAAAACGTTGATCTTCTGTGCTGTAGCGTTGGAAACACGGGAGAAATTCGAAGACTTATTCACAGCCGCTGCAAACCCAGCGCTAAAGCATTTGTCGCTCATCTACAACTGGGGAGCAAATAAGACAACGAGACCATACCCACCGATTCGCCCTCCACCGAGTGGCCTACCAGCACTCGAGTCTCTGTGTATTGCCGGTTATGGAGCAGTCAGCAATATATCGTGGCTGTTCTTCAGGCGGTCTCTGTACGACATCGGGGGTATTCGACATCTCTCTCTCCAATTCTACGACGATGCCGCCTTTTCGCCCGTTCAGAGACTGCTTAATGCAATGCAAGGAACACTCGAGAGCTTGACTCTGGATATTGGTGCTTGGATAGGTAGGTTAACACTTTTTTCGATTGGTGCATTATCTCACGCGCTTCATGTTAAAGTTCCACCTGACCAGTTTAGATCTGAGTGGACACAGAAAGCTCTCGTCTGTTTTCATTATCTTGACCTCTCCGCTTGACCCTCGGTTACTTATAATGCCCCTCAATCCTACGTTACTAGACATTGGCGATAGAACAAGTATGTAACAATTGGCAGCACAACTCACGTCCCCCTTTGCGTCCATGGGCAGAGTTTGATATCCATTCTGGACAGACTAGCGCTGCATGCACTGCAACGTGTCCATGTTAGGCTCCATGAAAGTACCCATGTTGCGTGCTGCTGGTTTGTATGCGACGATTGCGATTTTCGAACAGATCATGATCAATGGAAGAATCAAGTTGAGGACGCCATGCCTTTGCTGAAAAGTAGACGGCATTCTGGAAGTTGAGGTCGTTAGACGTCAGTTGACACAGTTCTGATTATTCTGGAACCTTTTCTCACGTTTTGTCATCCAGAGCGCTACTGTGTAGCGAGAGCTTTCGACTGAGTTGTTTTTGTAAATATCAACGAAAATATTTTTCTTGTCATATAACAAAGTCGCTTGCCGTTACGAGTCTTTGCTTCCCTGGACTTTTCACGAACCAGGCATGGCAATGCTATACCCATTGGCCACTGCAAGGGATATCGTGTAGTAGTTTATACCGAGAAAGCAAAGTACTCAGTCGCTTTCGACCTTTCGGCACCGGAAAAGGCAATCACGAATATCTGTTCCCACGAAGCCCCCTTCTTATCGACGCCCATCATCAACTTTCTTGCACTCATCTTGGCCTCGTACACTGCCTCGTACACTCAAGGTGCTCCGTGCGTTCCCTGATCTCATATTCTGGAATCGTCTGTTGATGTCGCAAGACAGATTGTTGCTTCGTATCATGGACTCCCTATCAGTAGGAATCGTGTCCATATATCCCTCAAGAGCTCATTGATCATATCCTGGAATATCTACACGAAGATATCCCAACGTTACGGGCATGTTCTCTTGTGTCGCATTCGTTCAGGCCATCTACTCTGCCGCACATCTATCATCAAATCGTCCTCGTTCATCTTTCTGAAATGGATATGTTCCGGGAATACCATCCCGGAAGGTTATATCAGTGCTCTAAATTCTTCGGTTTACTGTGCGCCAATGCCGACATCGCCCGCTTCGTCAGGATGTTGAGCATCTGTTCGGATCTTGAAGGGGTTCATCTTCTGGGCCAAGATCCGTCATTCCCGTCCATAATGTCCAAACTTTCGAACCTTGCTTGCATTAAAATGGTTAACAGGAATACACTGTCTGATTGGATGCTGTTTCCGGAGGCTTCCCGTTCCGCACTCCTCTTGGTCTTCCAATCGCCCGCCCTCACAACGTTGCATCTCGATGGAATGGACAACATCCCGGACAGGGACACCCGACTTATACTCAGTCGAGGGCCTTCGAGTTCTTTGAGACACCTTTCTCTGAAGTGGGTCAGTATATCACTCTGTCCGCCCGTGGGGCGGCCTCAGGAGACGCTACCTGTGCTGGAATCGCTGGCCCTAGCCGGTGATGATGGAAATATCATTCTCAAAAATATCGTTCTACCGAATATTTTTTTCGACACGCGTTATATCCGAAAACTATCAATACAGGTGTCGGAAATCTATCCCAGACTTCCTGATATCGAGAAGGCTCTCGATGAATTGAGGGAATCGCTTGAGCATTTTACACTCGATGTGAGCGCGATCGATTACCATGGCAGGCCTGTTTTTTTTTGTATTGAACACGCAACTGATCTTCCACCAGGAGCATCGCCGTTACGTCTTGGCGACTGTAGGCGCCTAAAGTTCCTTTATATGATCATAGCCTCCTTCGACAGGCAACTTTTTACGCCGGTCCCATGTGCGAATCTGCACAGGTTCATTATAGAGCTGGTATCCGAGGACCTTGTTGCACAACCTTGGAGGGAAGCCATTGATGCCTATATGTACGAGGCTCCTGCGCTTCAGCAGGTGGAAGTAAAGCTCCACGACTCTGGGCATGAACAATGCGAATCTTATTGGTGCGATGGCGATTATATAAAATATATTCCCAACAATCATCGCGATTTGGTGAAACAAGTTGAAGAAGATCTCCCCTTGCTACGCAGTAAGGGTATCCTGACAGTTGAAGTGGTCCCAAGTGGGTTTTTTTTCTGTTAGATTTCCTGCAATTCTTCACGATGATGTGATCTTGCAGAACGCCACACGGCGTGGGAGCAAGACTAAATTGAAGTCTGTGCCAGTTAAATGAGATGCGGTTGAGCGTATGGGTACGGGGTGATGCACATGAAACGACATCGCATGATGATCAGCTACCGTGCCTCAGGGTAGTACCGTCCTCGGTGTAATCCGTTTCGTTCGGTGTTTCTCTTTATCAAGATTTACACTGTATTATAGATCTCGAGAGTGAAATACCAACAAAATACACAAAAAGGATGATAAAAATAAGTTACATGCACCATTTTGGAGCTCTATTCAATGGTGAATGAGGTTTGATAATTCAAGCATGTCTATGATTTGTGAATTATGAAGGAATAAACCCCCATTCACTGTCAAATAGAACTCAAAAAATGGTGCATATAGCTTATTTTTCCATCCTCTTTGTGTTTTTTTTTGCTCCTGAGATCTTTAAATTTAAAAAAATACGTGGATAGACATAGATGCCATCCATGCTATACCTTACTCCCAAACATTAAAAGAAGATTGAAGATATTATCTCAATATTTTTGGTAAGATGTGAAATTAATATACAGTTATAATATCATAGGCTAGAATATTGAATTCACCATGCAGTGTCAATGAACATTGTTGGATTCACTGCTCTCTATATTACCACCCTGCTTACGGCTCTTTAAGTAAATCTGTGGAAACTTGGTGTTTGAAAAATCTATGTGGTCATCTTTGGGTCAGCAAATACCCCGGTGTAAGTAAGGGACTTTTTTTTTATGGACACAATTCATTCCTGTCCTTGCTCCTTTGCTATGTCTGACCATCAATGCAATAAATAGGATGTAAGGACATACATTCTGATACATAAACTATTTGGTACAAAATTGCTGCCATTTGACTAATAATCATGAGCCCTTGCAGTGGGCTGCATCCACACCAACATCAACATCAACAGAGATATGCACTGCGAGTCAAGGCGGGTTTCAGCAAGTCACAAATAAGGAGGAGAAAGAATGGAATATCCCTTGGCAGCCAAAGTACTCTTCTGGGACCACAACTGGCAAGAGTGCTATGCAAGAGTTGATCCAGATTTCACATTGAAGATCCATTGCACACCCAGGGTCCCCACCATAGGCGGGCAGGTCCAGGGGATGACATCGAGGGATTGTGGTGGGAAGACAGAGAGCTGGGACCGTCTGATCCCCATAATATTTTCGAAATGGATTTCGCATAGTAAATAAAACGGCTCATTATTATTATTTATTTTAATTAAAATATGGTTGCCGGTTTCGGACCGGTCCTCCCGCAAGCTAAATCGCCGAAACCGGTACGTGGCTTCTTACCGTACACCACCACCACGACCGCGCTTGGCCGGCCATCTCGTCGCTTTTTTTCTTTTCCAGCGCCTGAGATCTCGCCTCGCCTGGTCCATCAGGATCATAGCAGAACCTGACAGTGGAATCATCGTGATGATCCGGAATCACGTGTAACAATTGCTTGGGAAGTTTCAACGCAGGGCGACCTAGGGATTGCGCCTTGTACGACGACGCCGCCCATCATGGACACGTCGGACTCGATGGAGCAATGGCAGCACACAATGTCCGACCAGGACGATGAGCAAGGGTCATCCCGGAAGGTACCCGACACAGCCATGTCTCACTGTATCTGCCCTCGATGATGATCAGATCTGTCAGCGACGGCTTCATTCCTTTCTCCCACCACGAACATATTCTGTCGACCGGAATGACGATCAGCAATCACTCTTCCGCAACCTCGCTCTCCAGATACGCCATGGCTCGGTCACCAGGGGACGACATCTACAATGGGAGCGCATCCAGGGATTTCTGCAATTCATTCTGGGGCCCGGATGAAGCGGGTGTCAATATCTTATGTGCTCGGATGCGGGGAGCTGAGCGTACGACAGACGAGTTGAAGAATTTCTGGAAGGAGAGGTGTGGAAGCCCGCAGAGATATACCGCCTTTCGCTGACTTTTTCTCAGGTCTGCTCTCGAGGAAGAGTACGGGAATCGTCTCATGGAACTGTCGAAAAGGGTGATAGGCAGGGACGAGATTGGGTACGTCATTTATGCTATCAACATACACCCCGTCTGACTCCTTTGCAATGCAGTGACCTTCGTATCGTCCTCGATACCCTGAAGCTAGAGACAGAGAAGCAGGCAGCAGCACATATCGAGCTGGCGACCAAAATTCAATCCGACCTTGGAAAGCCTACCACCCATCTCCTGAGCCAACAAAGTGACCTCCGAAGGAACTCTCAGATTCCTATGGAGAAACGGTTCAAACTGAAGCTGAAGCAGGAGTCGTATGTGGCAACGGCCCGGGAAAAATATCAAAGCGACTGTGTGCGCATCGATTCGTACGCAAAGCAAATAGACGTCAACTCTGGCAAAGACGTCGAGCGATTACAGGCGAAGCTGAACCGAGCCAAACAGACCGTCCAGGCCAACGAGAAGGACTATGCGACATTTACAGAGAAACTCAAAGACATTTCAGCCGCGTGGGTGTTGGAATGGAGGCAGTTTTGCGATGAGAGCCAAACGATGGAGGAACAGAGAATGGAGTTCATGAAGGATACGCTATGGGCGTACGCAAACCTTGTCTCGACGGTCTGCGTTTCGGACGATGTGGTGTGTATTCCTCTTCTGTCTTAGGTGCTCCATATCTGATGCGACCTTCCGATAGTCATGCGAGGCCATTCGGACCCTTCTCGACCAATTTGAAGGTGACCGGGACATTGAGAATTTTGTCAATGACTATGGGACGGGCAACAAGATACATGATCCACCCTCGTTCGTGCCTTTCTCGCATGGAGAATCGCCACCGGTGGCGGGGCCTAGTGCGTTCACTCGTCTTGCGAACTTTGATCGCAGAAAGAGAGGTGCACCGACGCGCCGAACGTCGATGAGAAAGCATTCGGCTGAATCATCACCACCTCCTCATACGAACCCCCCACCCTCAAAGCAGACGAGCTCCTCGCCTCCAAAGTCGACCACTGCTAAGCAGCCTCGACCAACATTGCCACACCCCGAGCACAAATCCAATGGCAAGATCATTCCGGGGTCGGTTCCTCCTTCGCCACCGCCGAACGAGGGGATCGGGATACTGTTTTATGGTATGACCTCGTTATTATTATCCGGTTTTCTATGTATGCTGACCACCTCGTACAGTCAAAGCGCTTTACGATTATAAGGCTACGATTGAGGAAGAATTTGACTTCCAAGTGGGCGATGTTATTGCTGTGACGGCGACGCCGGATGATGGGTGGTGGAGTGGTGAGCTCTTGGACGAGGCGAGGAGGGAAGAGGGGAGGCATGTCTTTCCGAGCAATTTTGTTTGTTTGTTTTGATGTCCTTACGCGATATCACTGACTTGTAATGACTAACGCTTTTAGCTATGAGAATTACGGGTGGCGGTATGTCTTCATTGAGTTCTTCATACATATGATGTTCTACACACTGATGACATTGGGTGCACATGATGTGTCTGCGGGCCGGTGTGTTCTCCACTTTCCATTTGATCTGTAGTGCCCGCTAAAGTCTGCACCTAGTAGCTAAACGTCGATTGAAGCGAGCTTTACTTGAGTGAAGAGGCCTTTAGCTTGGCTTGGACCGAATCTCTCAGGAAACACCATGTCTCGACGACTGCGAAAGCTGCTAATGATAGTGTGGATCTTGACGTAGCTAGAAGTCGGGGGCTGCATCTGCCTGCCCAAGTTGCAGGCGGTCTAGACTCTTTTTTCGACGAGACAGTTGTGCCTTGTCTGTCAATACGTCCGCGGTCTTCATCCCATGGAGGAGGAACGACGATCGTGTCAGGTTGGTTTCGGCTCTGCGACCTGCATTTGAATGAGTCCTGATCTTAGCACGTAACTGACTCTTGACTTTTGTGGGATACTAACCTGAATACTGCGATCACAAAACCGTCGATAGCTATCCTATAGTGGATCATTCACTTTGTTTCGTTTTCCAGGTTTGGGGGTTTAGTTCTGATTCTGGACTATGCGTCAGTCCCCGCGGTTATCAAGCAAAGCACCAGAAACTTCGGTTCACGATGCAGGATTCACCATCATGCAAAACTTGGTAAGTGTTCTATTTATCCTTCTTTTGCACATTTTGACCTTCTAGCTCGACACAGAGGGCATCCGTAACCCACTTGGACTTGCTGCGGAGAGGTATACACCCAAATATCGCCCGTGGAATACCCTGTCCAACAGCGCGAAAGGAACTATAGGGAAGTAAAGTGGCTGACGTTTCGTAATTCTATATTGGCTGACTATCTACGGTATCGACGTGGAGGTACTACTACTAGTGTGCTGCGCGCGGATTTCAGACGTTCATGGAACACCTCCCTTTTCGTGTTGGGCTTTGCTATAAACTCGGCGCAGCGATGGGGACTGTTCCATGCAAACCCTAACATGCTCTGGCTGGTCGTCGTTCTCGTGTTTCTTATCTCACAAGCTTTGGCTGCACACTCCAAGTTCACGGACTGAGTGTTTAATTGCCAGTTTAGGGAAGATCGGTGGTGATGTTCTGTGTCAGGACCTGGAAACCGCTGCAAATAAGGGAATTTTGTAAGCTTGGGCCGTTCTTTGAGCGATGGAACTCTCGTGTGCGTGATTGAGAGCCAAGTCCCTTCTTTTTCTATTATGTAATCTACTCATCCGAACATAATTCATCCCTCCCATTCATCCCTTGCAGGGTCTAAAAAAAATTACTGCCTTGGGACTTGCCCAAGACGGTTATTCTCTCTCCTAGGACCCCGCCATCACTCCCTGCCGACACAATTCTCTGCACAACTGCCTACTTTCTGGCAAAAACATCGCAGTTGGACAGCTGTTCAAATATCTAGATCAGCGAACATACAGCCATCGGCACCAACACTTACCCAGGTGCTTTCTTGATCTGCATTCACCACATGACACAACAGGGGGAAGTTGAAAAGGTATTACAACAAAATACATACATATGACCTTCCAGCTCAACATGTCGCATGTTCCAGATGATGATGAATCTAGATTTAAACCAATCAGCACAAACAACTCGTCAAGAAGCAATCACATGCTTACCATCCAGAGTAAAGTAATGAAAACTTTCCTAACCTGCAACCGATACATATACTCAGCACTTAAATGGGTTGCAGCGCATACAAACCGGGCTCTACGGCCATTAAATCAGTCAGAAATCTACGAAATCACAGTGAGAAGTTGAATGGTATTATAACAAAATACTTATGTACCGCCTTCCAGCTCAACGTGTTTACTTTCGTTACGAGTTCCGGATGATGACAAAGCTAAATTTCAACCCATCAGTATGGAGAGCTCTTCACGGAGGAATCACACCTTGACAACGCCGCTGCTAGCGCCGTCTTACCATCCAGAGTCAAGTAATTTAAACCTTCCTAACAGAGATACATCTACTCGGTGCTTAAATGGGTTGCCGAGCATCTATGAAATCAGTCAGAAATCTGGTTAAAAGGTATATCCACGTACATGCACACAAGCGCATGGAGACACAAACACGTAGGCTTCACACTGTCGAGGTGGGGTTCAATAAACTATTGCATGGTGTACGGACACAACTCACCTTGCTCACCGGCCGGCAATACATCGTCTCGAGTCAATTTTTGTCCACCACAATCTTCTTGTCCGAATATTGCCAGGGTCGTGGGGACTAGGAGAACATGCTCGTTCAACATGCGTGTTTCAACCTGTCCGGGCTATAGAGGTAAAATTCAGGGAACCGTGGTGTAAGGATGTCACTCACCTTGCTTGCCGGCCAGCGATACGTCGTCTCAAGTCAATTTTTGTCCACCACAATTATTCTCATCCAAATATTGCCAGGGTCATGGAGACTAGGAGAATGTGATGTATGTTTTGAGCTATGTGGGCTATTGAAGTTAAATTCAGGGAACAGTGGTATAAGGACCTCGCTCACCTTGCTCGCCGGCCGGCGATACGTCGTCTCGAGTCAATTTCGTCCACTACGATCATTGTTGTCCAAATATTGCCAGGGTCGCATGGAGACCTAGAGAACGTGCTTGTTAGTACACAGAACAATTATCACAATGTACCTTCTTCACCTCCCACCGGCGATGAAAATCTGATATTTTGAAGCTCCAAGACATGTCTAAATGAACAGAGAGATCTGCCGGGATACATACCATTGTACTGTGATGTTCAGAACCAATGTTTGAGAAAATAGAACAGAACAGGAAGGAGACTCTTACCATTTGCTGCTGCAGTCTAGCACCCGTCAAGTCTCCCATAAGCATTGACGCCGATTCCATTTTGTGAGCTGCAAATATTAGATGCAGGAGAGAGGAGCCACAGTCGTCGCCGTCGTATGCAATGTGGTACACACGCAGATCTGAGAGGAGGACAAGCGCAGTGGGAGACAATGGTGAGGGGAATGGAATAAGAGGGAAACATGATGATCAAATGTCAACGGAATCCTGTGACCGGCACAAACAAGGACCAGTCAACGGGGTCATGGGGAACATACCATGAACGCGTAACAGAGTGTGGCGGCACCTGTCAAACTCGCCCCTGCTTCAATCTGATATGGTAGCCGAGCGATCTCTTGTGAATTACTCAAAGCATGTCAATTCTGAACCCTCGAATAACCCCAATTTATTCAGCGCAAATAATTTACCAAAATAAAGCACATCTCGATGTGCATGTAAAAATTCCACCTGTTACCCAGTTGTCTTTCCCCTCGTGTGATTCTCCACAAATGATAAACCGGATATTTGGACAGCCCATCCAAGCATAATGGGAATAACGAATCCATGACGTTGAAAACTAATCAGATTCTCTCGGAGAATGCTGTTTTGGTGACTCTGAAGGGACCCTAAACCCCATTGACAGAATGTATTGATCAATCTGGGGAACGTGAATGCCAGGAACAAATCGGAGAAGAATCAGACGATGAGCTCACCAGGAACCGGATGTCAAACTCGTGGGTTTGGACGTTGTTGAGGGAACGGCGCAAATATGGCGGACCCGAGAGTCCCAGTACATCTCAATGATAAGTCTCTATTTCGAAATTTGAGTATGATTTGTTACTCACCTTGGGAATATTCCACCTTCACGATAACCTGTATATTGCATGTGTCTCTGTTCAAGTTTTGACAACATTTGAGGTTGGATTTGGAACTCCAAGTAGCTGGAATTTTGAGTCACAGTAGCTTGTAAACTCGTTAAGACAACAGGTCTGCACTAATCTTGAACCTTGTTGGGGTATTATAAGCGGAATTAGCATATTTGACGCACTTTAGATGTCAGTAATGTGCTGAATATAGTCTAGAAATCAAAAGAACTGGCCGAATTTTCCATGCAAATGAACCCTCTTCTCAATCACGACCATCGGCAAATCTCAGACTTGGTCCATGGTGACGAACCACGGCATTCTTGAAATTTTCGCCACTGTCAAATATTCATTTCCGATATGAAACAGCTACTGTTAGCGATGTTATAGAAAGACAAATTGGAACAGGACCTGATCGGCTGACAGATTCTGTCAAAATTTCTGTTCTTCCGAATTGCTGAAGTTTCAAACAGGGGTGAGTCATTCCTGAGGGCCATGAAATTGAATACCAAGTCACCGAGGTCATACATGGATGCATGGGTGAAAGGTGGTGAGTCCACGTGACGAGCATGTCCTGAGATGATCAGGTTGTTGGTCTAGGTTTGAGTCCTTACACGACGATTCACCTCTTTCCATTTACAGTCCTCACTTTACCCTCCTCGTTCTTCCATCTTTCAAACGTCCGAGGTTTCTGTGACGTATTTCAAATCGTTCAGGTTTCATGTCCGAAGCACCGCTCAAGCTGCGTGGCAGTTGGCATTCTGAACATTCTGTTGAATTTTGCATTCCCGGGTCCAGGTGAGGATTCTGAGCTTCTGCTGTCACTTGAAGGTTTATTCATGCGACTGGGCAGTTGATTTCAGTTCAATGATGTGCCGAGGCCTCGCCTCGTTGCCTTTACTTCTCAAGACGCAGCCGAGAAAACAGTTGTGGTCCCTGATTTGTATCCTGTTGGAGAGACTGCAATTCACTTCGTTATCATTTTGGTTCGAGTGGTGAGTGGATTACAGTATTTGATTGGATGTATCACACTCTTATTTGATTATTATTCACCATTATAGGTATTATCGAGCAGTACTTGCACGTATTGACGATGTTTTCACTTTGCATGGTATCATACATACCAGCAGAAATCTTCGGGATTTCAATAGGATGGTATCCATGGGGGCCGATACGTCGGAACTGCAATGTCATGTCATGTCACTGTATTCGGTAACCAGCCCGACCTTGGAAAACCTCGCTCGTAGTCGCCACCCGTAGAAATTGAACATTTCTTCAATTCGAATTTCGGCTGCTCTCGAATACACGGGGCTTGGCGACGATGTTGAAGCGGAAATCGGTCAAAGTCCGCATTCAAATGATCTAGACGGCCTAATGCTTAGTACTCGTGCATTTCGAAATGCCAGAGGAATGGTATTTCGGCCATTCTTTGACAATAGCTCCGATTCAGGTGCCAGGATGTTGGCCGTGTGCATTCAAAATAGTGTGTATTATCCTTTCGAGTGCTCAAAGTGGCGGTGCTGACTGTATTTCTAGCTTGTTACGCTTCACGATGATTTTCAGTGGGTTCATGACGTCGTTTCCCCATTTTGATTGATATTGATGACCCTGAAAGTCCCCTAAATTCGAGCGGTACCAGGTTTTTGCCAGTATTGTACTTCTTGTTCTCATTAATAAGTGACTCAATAATTTATATATTACCATCATATACTGATAATAGCATTTAGAGCACTCTTCCGAACGAATAAATCCCTCTGAATGCAAACGACCGTGTTCTCAATAAACGCAGACAAGCCCGTCTCTGTTAAATCCGATCGCCGGAGTACGAGCCTACATTATTTGGTTCCAGATTCATGTCATGAAAATTCCACTGACATGGGATTGCAAACGCGACGCAAGCCTGGAAGAATGTCAACTGTGGAAATAGCATGTTGAAACCAAAGTTCCAAAGTTCGCCGTGATCCCTGGAAAAAAAACGGGGATGACACGCCTTGTCGATCAACCTGTCGATCACGGCCGATGTCAAATGTTATCGTAACTTGGAGGATTTGGTTTCATTGGAGTTTTATCTCGGGTTCCGTTCGTCCTGATTTGGATGGGATGTTTGTATAAAAGCGGGGAGAAATCGAGGTTGGACTCCAGTTTCCCATCCTCGTCTCCCACCCTCCTCCTCCACTGGGCTCGTTCTCTGGCAAGTGCTCTACGGTGCTGCCGGTGTTGACGACGCCGATTTGGTGCTTAGTTCATTGGCGCTTGCATCGTGACTGATGTCACGCTCACAACTCTCTCCTTGACCGCCATCAAGATCAGGCTCCACGGTAAGCCCTTTGCTCGTGATCATTGATGTTTCCTTACCTTTCCGACTAGATTGGAGATGGCCGTTTCCATATATTGTCCTAGGGTGAGTAGGCTAGCGCGTTCAAAGATTTGCCGACTAATTTTTTCCTTGCAGGTTCGTTACATTTCAAGCGACGGCGTAGGATGAGAAGAGCAAAAGGTACATTTATAGACACATTTGTGTGTCAAATTATTGATTATTGGCAGCGCGCAGTTGCATTAGGGTTAGATATCCAGATATTGACGAGTACATTGTTCGGGATAATGCTTGTATACCGGGAAAATGGGTGCGTGCCGTTCTTGTTTCTTTTTATTGCAACTGCTAACGAGACATGCTCTTACCAGCCGGAACCCATTCACATTTCATTCCCGGCTCAATGCTCGCCAGGCTCCGAAGCACAGTTTCGCCGCCTAACTCGGACGGTTTCGTTACCAGGAGAACACCGACGATGATCATAGATTGCTGGGAGATGGGGCATGGGACATGGGTGATCGAGGTGAGACTATACTTTGCGGTTTCGTGGTCGAATGCTAACTCGTCAAGGGATGTAGACGACAAGATGGGGTACAAAAGCTTGGTTAGGGATACGGCGACAAGGCATATGTAAGTGAAGTTAACGTTGCCCGTATATTGAAGCTAACGATATTCAGTTAGTGAGATATGGCAAGCCTACAACCGAACTTTGGTGTGCGTGTATTTCTCTCCTTGATTCCATTTCCAAACTCACCCTCTCTTGGACGCGTACAGGTGCGGCGCGGAGGGGACGGCCGAGGCTGACCGAGGCGGGGAGAGCAACGTCGACCGCGCGGAGAGAGAGTTTTGGTTGAGACCGGAGGAGCGCGCGGACAGGCACACATACCCGAATAGGCAAGAGTCTTCTCTGCCACCGACGACGACGCACGCAGGCTGGCGACGACCGCCGCACTCGCATTGCAGACGATCCGCACGCATCCACAATGACGCCGAGGCCGGTACGTGGCTTCTTTACCGTACACCACCACCACGACCGCGCTCGGCCGGCCATCTCGTCGTCTTTTTCTTTTCCAGCGCCTGAGATCTCGCCGCGCGCAGTCCATCAGGATCACAGCAGAACCTGACAGTCCAATCGTCGTGATGAACCGGAATCACGTGTAACCATTGCTTGGGAAGTTTCAACGCAGGGCGACCTAGGGATTGCGCTTTGTACGACGACGCCGCCCATCATGGACACGTCGGACTCGATGGAGCAATGGCAGCACACAATGTCCGACCAGGACGACGAGCAAGGGTCATCCCGGAAGGTACGAGACACGGCCATCTCTCACTGTATCTGCCCTCGATGTTGATAGATCTGTCAGCGACGGCTTCATTCCTTTCTCCCACCACGAACATATTCTGTCGACCGGAATGACGACCGGCAATCACTTTTCCGCAACCTCGCTCTCCAGATACGCCATGGCTCGGTCACCAGGGGACGACATCTACAATGGGAGCACATCCAGGGACTTCTGCATTTCATTCTGGGGCCCGGATGAAGCGGGTGTCTTATGTGCTTGGATGCGGGGAGCTGAGTGTACGACAGACGAGTTGCAGAATTTCTGGAAGGAGAGGTGTGTCAGCTCATGGAGATATACAGCCTTTTGCTCACTTTTTCTCAGGTCTGTTCTCGAGGAACAGTACGGGAATCGTCTCATGGAACTGTCGGGTCGTCGGCAGTCATCTAGGTGCGTTTTTTATGCTGTCAGTATACCCTTTCCCTCACTTCTTTGCAATACAGCGACCTTGAAACGTCCTCGATATCCTGAACATCAAGACGCGCAGCGGCACATATCGGACTAGCCTCCAAAATCCAGTCCGAACCCTGCCTTGTCTACTCCCCTTCTCCCGAGCCAACAACGACTTCCAAAAGAACTCGCAGATTTGTATGAAGACACGCTTCAAGTTGCCGCCGGCCCAGGACTCGTATACCGCAAGGGCTCGGGAAAATACCAAGCGACTGTACGCGCCTGGATTCGTATGCGAACCAGATAGACGTCAATCCAGGTAAGGACAGCGAACGATTGCAAGCAACGCTGAACTGATCAAAATTTCCCATCTCAGCGAACGATGCCTCATTCACAGAGATGTTAAACGACACGTCGGCCACGTAGGAGGTGGAATGGAGACGGTTTTGTGACGGGGGCCAAAAGGTGGAGAGAATAGAGTTCATAGACGATACACCATATACGTACAGAATTGTCTTGACGGTCGGCATTTCGGACGACATGGTCTGCATTTGTCTTCTATCTTAGCTACAGAACATCTAATACAACTAGCCAGCAGTCGGGGCCATTCGGACCCTTTTTGACCAATATAAAGGTGACCGGGATATTTAGAATTTTGTCAATGACTATGGGATGGGCATCAAGATACATGATCCAACCCCGTTCGTACCTTTCTCGCATGGAGAATCGTCACCCATGGCGGGGTCTAGTGCATTCACTCTTCTTGCAAACTTTGATCGCAGAAAGAGAGGTGCACCGACGCGCCGAACGTCGATGAGAAAGCATTCGGCTGAATCATCACCACCTCCTCATACGAACCCCCCACCCTCAAAGCAGACGAGCTCCTCGCCTCCAAAGTCGACCACTGCTAAGCAGCCTCGACCAACATTGCCACACCCCGAGCACAAATCCAATGGCAAGATCATTCCGGGGTCAGTTCCTCCTTCGCCACCGCCAAACGAGGGGATCGGGATACTGTTTTATGGTATGACCTCGTTATTATTATCCGGTTTTCTATGTATGCTGACCACCTCGTACAGTCAAAGCGCTTTACAATTATAAGGCTATGATTGAGGAAGAATTTGACTTCCAAGTGGGCGATGTTATTGCTGTGATGGCGACGCCGGATGATGGGTGGTGGAGTGGTGAGCTCTTGGACGAGGCAAGGAGGGAAGAGGGGAGGCATGTCTTTCCGAGCAATTTTGTTTGTTTGTTTTGATGTCCTTACGCGATATCACTAACTTGTAATGACTAACACTTTTAGCTATGAGAATTACGGGTGGCGGTATGTCTTCATTGAGTTCTTCATACATATGATGTTCTACACACTGATGACATTGGGTGCGCGTGATGTGTCTGTGGGCCGGTGTGTTCTCCACTTTCCATTTGATCTGTAGTGCCCGCTAAAGTCTGCACCTAGTAGCTAAACGTCGATTGAAGCGAGCTTTACTTGAGTGAAGAGGCCTTTAGCTTGGCTTGGACCGAATCTCTCAGGAAATGCCATGTCTCGACGACTGCGAAAGCTGCTAATGATAGTGTGGATCTTGACGTAGCTAGAAGTCGGGGGCTGCATCTGCCTGCCCAAGTTGCAGGCGGTCTAGACTCTTTTTTCGACGAGACAGTTGTGCCTTGTCTGTCAATACGTCCGCGGTCTTCATCCCATGGAGGAGGAACGACGATTGTGTCAGGTTGGTTTCGGCTCTGCGACCTGCATTTGAATGAGTCCTGATCTTAGCACGTAACTGACTCTTGACTTTTGTGGGATACTAACCTGAATACTGCGATCACAAAACCGTCGATAGCTATCCTATAGTGGATCATTCACTTTGTTTCGTTTTCCAGGTTTGGGGGTTTAGTTCTGATTCTGGACTATGCGTCAGTCCCCGCGGTTATCAAGCAAAGCACCAGAAACTTCGGTTCACGATGCAGGATTCACCATCGTGCAAAACTTGGTAAGTGTTCTATTTATCCTTCTTTTGCACATTTTGACCTTCTAGCTCGACACAGAGGGCATCCGTAACCCACTTGGACTTGCTGCGGAGAGGTATACACCCGAATATCGCCCGTGGAATACCCTGTCCAACAGCGCGAAAGGAACTATAGGGAAGTAAAGTGGCTGACGTTTCGTAATTCTATATCGGCTGACTATCTACGGTATCGACGTGGAGGTACTACTACTAGTGTGCTGCGCGCGGATTTCAGACGTTCATGGAACACCTCCCTTTTCGTGTTGGGCTTCGCTATAAACTCGGCGCAGCGATGGGGACTGTTCCATGCAAACCCTAACATGCTCTGGCTGGTCGTCGTTCTCGTGTTTCTTATCTCACAAGCTTTGGCTGCGCTCCATCCACCAAATTGTTTCCCGGCAATAGGATTCAAGATGCCAGCGATACTGCCCTCTACGACGAATAATTGGTGGTGCGATATGAACACAGAATACGCGTTCATTGGGTTCAGTTATGAGGTTACCGTCTGTACGTCGGCGTCTCTCGTTGTCAAATTTCTTCTGTTAACAATCTTTGTAGGCCAGAGTTTCAACCAGCTCCGGTCCGAGTTCACGGACATTCGGCAAAGGTTCAAAGGTCGCTATGTCCGCATCTATGGGGCCTGTGATAGGAAAGGCTTCTAGTATGAGAAAGACCCAGCTGTGATCCCTGATGTACTGATTAAGGCTGATAGCGACGATGTTATGAATGCAGCTTGGGAAGCTGGTCTAGGCGTACATGCTCTTATCTGGGTATGTACACTCAGCTATAACTCTTCCAGGGATTTACGAGTATCAATTAGTTTGGATTCGACGGCGATGACAAATGGAAAACTCGTCGTGACACCCTCTTGGCAGCGCTCCATGCAAACCCTAAGGCCAAGTTTGTCACGCGAGTGGTCCAATTTGGCTCGGAGCCGCTCTATGATAATGTTCTGTCACCGTTGAAACTCGCTACACAGGTCTTGGCCGCCAAAGAAAATCTATCGAGCTTGGGTATACCTGTTACTATTTCGGAGCTGGCGTAAGTTGCTCAACTTTCTCTTCTGCGTAGACCCCCTCTCATCAAAGATTCTGTATATCTAGGTATGGATATCAGGTCTGAGTAATGCCCTATTCATTTTGATTTCATTCGTAACTTCTTCTAGAAACGCGGCGGCGCGAAAGACGTTCTTGACGCTACTGATCTAATTGACGCGCATATGCTGCCCTTTTTTTCCCAGCGAGCTTCGACTGGTACGCCCGAATGACGTCTTTTAATCCATATCTCATGCGTCATTACATAGCAAGTAAGTCATGGCCCATCGTTCTGAACGATTTGGATTGGTGAGAGTTCACTTCGTAGGCTTCGGCACAGGAACTCAGGTTCTGTGATGGATAGGTTCATTGGGAATGGCGAGGGAAAGAAAATCTACCTGACTGAGGTCAGCTTTCATATCCTCATTTTTGACTGTCTCTCATCCATCCGTCGTTTAGAACGGTTGGCCGTCGGTCACATCAGAAGGTGTAATGCCCAATAGTCCGAACGCAGTAGCTGATATTCAGAATGAATCGGTCAATTCTCTTGTCCGCTCATGATGTACAGGCTGTTATTCATGTTCACCTTACAGGATTATTACAAGCTTCTCGATTCGCAGTGTAGCTACTTCAAGAAAGTTCCAGGCGGAGGTGTTGGGTGGTTCGCACACATCTATTCCGATGCACAAGAGCCAGGATACTGGCATTTATAATGATGCTGGAAACCTTAAATTTCCTTTCAGTCCTCTTACTTCTTGTTAGATTTGATATCGGCGATTTGACGTACTTAGCTGCGCTTGTTGTGGCAGTGTAGCAGTAATTCTTTAGTTTTAGAGGTATCGGTATGGATACTGAACCTCCCTTGGCTGTAACAAGCCGACTTGGGGGAACAACAAGCATGTACCGGGCTTTCCTCTCCAAGATGCGACCCGATGTCTTGATTCAAACAGTGCATGAACGGTAATAAATCTGCATTGTTCCGGAGTCCGGCCTTGTAGAATGTCCATCGAGCTGACCTCAGACCGAAAATTTATTTTCCGTACACAACAGGAAATATCTGGAGCGTGATTCTCGGGTGCAATTTAGTATGTACAGCAACCTCGGTCCAGCTGTTGTATGTATTTCAAGCACGGCACTTCACTGCGCACTAACTATAGAAAAGTTCTACTCTGATTCTGAGTCTTCCCGAATCCCGAGGTGATATATCAGACGAAAAGTATACGAACTTGGCGAGGTAGTAACATCCTCCAGACGAGCATATACCGAGAGTCCGTGGTTAGAATATGTAAATACATATGTCCGATGCGTGTAATAATGTATCAAGCGTTCATAAACACGAAATATTGTCGCCAGCTGTGGTCGACGTAGTCTGTCCTTGCTTCGTAGAGTCAGTATCAGTGAATAGCATGCTAGTCCCCGAGACCTATGATCGACGATATCAGTGAGTGATTGTGGTATAAGCAACGATATTCTATACCTGGAAGCTGTTCATGGGTATGTCATGAGCAAACCTAGGAGACCTAGGAAATGTTGGACTGGGGAAATCATGCGCGTAATTCGGGCTAGTGTAAATACTCAGACTAGAAGAGGTTATCCGTATATCTCTCCTTGCATTCAAAGTCCACATCATGCTGATTGCATATAGCTTCGGTAGAGGTTGAATGAAGGCGCTGGAGATGCCCTTCACGTATGGGTCAGGGAGAAAGATGAATATCAGATTAAGTAAAGCGCTGTTAAATCAGGTTAGATAGAGCGCTAACGGCAACAGGAAAGATGTTACACTATGACGGCCGGTGCGGCTGTTTGAAATGTCAGGCGGATCAATGCGTCAAGCAAGCTCTTCGTTCTACGGGTACAGACGTCGATAGGCACAAGGAGAAAGGTAGACGTAGACATACTGAGGTAGGACGCGTTTCTTTGTGCGCAAAAGGAAATATGCCATGGCAACTGCCAATAGTACATCGCCCACTACGAAGACAGTTAGAAAGGGGCAAGGACAGAGATGATGGGTGACTGATACCGAAAACAGTAGCATAATGAACAGATACTAATTGACGCGATTCAGCTTTAGCCCCATTTCAGATCCAACATACATACACCAATGTCCCAATCGAGGATCAGCGAGTACAGTATAGTATGTCTTGGAAAAAGAATCTCAGGATTCATATTCAGCAATCAAAGAGATCGAACGTACTGCGCCAGCAGCCGCTCCCACGGAAAAGACATATAGGAAGAGAATCGGCGCGACAACCCAGTATCGCGTAGAAATAGCCCAGAGACGATAACAAAAGTAACATTGCACGTAGAAGGCGATCAACGCCACCATTATGGCATTACCTGTAATTATGAGAAGGGACAAGCGTCAGTGGGAATGGAATCATACCTATCTGATACCAGACAGAGAACCTCATTTGTAGGGCGCTATTAAGATCGTTGAAGTACACGATATCTTGCACCCAAACGATCGTGCTACCGTGGTGGTTAGTGCAACATGAGATTGATGAGAAGTACGCGTACAATGCCTAGAAAAGGATTATCGGTGAACGTTCCGGAGAACCGCAGAACCGCATTTGGGAACAGACCTGAATAGTCTTAAGGGTAGTCATAACCGCAAGAGCGCCGACCCCAGTTGTGAACTTCCAGGTGTCAGATTTGCCGTACCACGCATAGTAGTTGAAAAACTATGTAGAAAGAGTCGGTGATCATCGACGATTGACGTTAGAAGCCAAAGATGCTGACCTGAGATGTTAATATTCCTTGAAGGAATAGATCCAGACACATCCCGACGAGCTAAGCCGTCTTGTCAGTCCGAATGTCCAATTTCCAGGAGAAAGCTTCACGTACCCAAGGCCCAAGAGAGTACATGACCACTATTTGGTCCGTATTTACCTGCTGAGCTACAAATTTACCCGGGTTGGAACCAGCCATTGTATGCAGGTCAGGACGCAATTCTTCGTCCACCTTCAGACTTATATATACATGAGGCTGCCAAGCCGAAATAAAGCCTTCTTTGCCCGTCCTGAGAAATCTTCTACGAGGGATCTTGCTTTTCCCTTCGGTGAGGGTTCTATCCCGTACACCAATTGCATGCGGTAGATCACCCTTCAAAGCTTCGCCTGCCGTCATTCAAGGCGATGCAGATGATCATTGAGGTGGTACAAAGCGGCCGTGTTTAATGGCAGTGGGTAACGGTTCGCTTGTTCCTGTAGGTGTAATTAGCTTTTCGCTGATGAAGAGTACAGGAAAAATAGATAGAGCGCACTTCGGCTCTTTGAGGCGATGTTCCGAACGGCAAGGCTGGACCTTACGAAACGGAATGGCTTGATATTTGAAATGATAGCTTCGAGAACAGCGATGAGCGCAGAGAGGTGAAACGATGCCATAGGCTGAGCTACAAGTGGACGCTCCAAATTAAGTATCTGTTTCTTCTCAATTATACGGCCATCAAAGGATCTCGGTACCAGAGGTTTACAAATCTCCCCTCTCGATCGGGTACCGGTAAACCGCGAAAGCTCACACGTACGGTTCGACATCAAAGACTTTGAGGAAATACGGAAGCGTCAGCTTCTGCGGTGTCTGCCCGAGCATGAACGCTGGGGTCCGACCCGATAGATACGGCCTAATATTGTTTAGAATCAAGCGACAAGATCAAGAAGACGAGTTTGTTTGAGTCACTGACAATCTTTACGTTGCTTACTTGGAAACGAAGGCATTCACAACAAAATCGAGCAACTGTGTTAGCGGCTTCTGGCGCTGGTTCCATGGAAGTATATATGCATCCGTGGAAGCATCTATGAGCATGGCTCATACACAAGAGGGGCTATGTGGAAAATATCATAAAATTTTGTTAGCCCCCTACTCTTAGACCAGAAACAACATGAACACCTACCATCAGGACACCCAACCAGCTTTTTCAACGCCCGCGATGGCATTGTACAATCATCCCCCCTAGTCATCGCCCACAGAGTCAAACGACTCTGTAAACTCTGTACCCGGAACGACGGCGACTTCCCTACTAACCGCTTCAGATGACGGTCGCAGCCTTCGAGGACGTCGAGGAATGAGCTTCGTCTCGTTCTCCCGACCGGATTTCGGTCCGGTCATTCATGCGAGGGCCGTCTCGCTTCCACGCAGAAGAAAGGCATTTTGCTCCCAGACCTGCATCTATCAAAATCGCAGCAGACGCTAACATGGGGTTCATCTAAGAGTCCCTCTGCCACTAGGGTGCTAGCGTCATTCATCCTGCGCGATGGTCAAACTTGGCTTCGTTCTAGTCGCAAGAGGGAAGCAATAGCCTCATCGTCCCGAGACCATTCCGCAGGAAAAGATGTAGTACAGAACCGGAGCACGTTGATGCAGCTTACCGTCGTATTTCGTCATAAGCATCCTCTTTCTTTTGAGACAGCACGAGCCAATTTCATGTTATAGATAGCTAGAGATAATCAGTCTGTTGAGAATCTGGGTGTGAGAAAAGAAACGGACATATACGCAACATTGGCGCGTTGATTTAGAATGCCAAGTTTCCTGTATCAATACCAGGTACCTGCAAGGGCGTAGATGCCCTATTGCTACGCCCGTCATCTTTATCGTCGAAGGAACAAAAAGACCTCGTGCTTCCAGTGCGCTGATGGGCCAGATTCGTCACTACACAGACCATAAGATATCGTTAGATGAAGGAAGCGAATCACACACCAGAAGTAAGTCTAAAAAAGCCCCCGGCCTGCATTCCTGCGCCCGACTCGACTTCAGGACAGGCCTGTAACAGCTATTTCCTCTACAATATCGAGCGAATTTCTGAGTAGAAAACGTTCTATATCGTTGAATATGACAGCCCAGCGTCGACGGCAGTGGCGAGGAAAGGATTGTTGTGCTCAGTAGTGGTGGTAGCAGCAAGAGGAAACCACGTGATCGCACTTGCTTCCGTACCGCCCTCTTCGAGTTTCTTCCCAATTCCTCTTGCATTCCATCATATATTGTTTAGGTGCTCAGTAGCATCGTGCGCTGCTGTACTTTCTCCTTTGAGGAAAAAACTGATCCTCGCTGTAGTATTTGCTGCCCATGGCCGCACGATCCGATTTGGATCCGATATCCAGTGACTCGAGCCTTTCTGTGCCTCAGGAGCTCCTTGATTATATTCTTAACTACCTGCACGACAACACCCAGCGGCTGGACCTTCGGTTACTTGAATCCCATCACAATCCTACGTTACGGACATTGACGGTAGAGCGAATGTTTTCTACTATATGACTGCCACGGTCCCACCAGATCAAGATAAATGGAAGTGTCAAGTTGAAAAAACCATGCTTTTGCTGAGAGGTAGGGGCATCCTACAGGTCGGATTTATCAAGCGGCAGTCGACATTCTGACTGATCTGGTATACGTTCTCACATTTTTATCCTTCAGAACGCTACTGCACACAAAGGGCTTTCGACCAAATTGTCTTAGAAATGTGTGTTCGATTTTGTATCACTACAAGAACATCTTTCTCTTCAAACAGACGACTAGTGTTCTCTATGGTACACCCGCGCGCTTCCTGAACAGCACCTTACTGCTCTGATTCGGGAACCGATCCGAGAGGAACCACCTGGTTTCCGGAACCCTGTCCATTTTCACGTCAAAGTTTAGAAGAACGTAAGCCATGAAAGCCTTCAATTCATTAACGGCGAAGAAACGACCCGGGCTGTGGACAGGAATCAACTTCAGGCTCTCCGGTTGAAATTTCGACTCACCAAGCGGGTCGCCCACCACCAAAAAGAAGGTAATCTAAGCTGGTCGTCACCATTTGGTGACGAATGCCCTCGCCATCCTCCTTCCTCTTGTCTGAGAACCTCCATGGCTTGAATTCCAATGGATCTTCGTAGTTCTCCTGTGTTGGAAAAGTCTTTAGAACGGCGGTGATGACATCCAAACCTGTACCTACCTCATCCGTATGTGTGGAGTAAGAAGCGACGGCGATCTGATTGCCAGCAGGAACAACGGTTCCATCCGAGAACACAAAGTCCTTCTTTACCAACCGAAGCATACCAACTGCATTCAATGGTAAGTACAGACTGGTGTGAGGATAACAGTGACTTACAGACACCAACTCCGCCATACAACCTCTGAGTTTCCTTCACGAAACTGTCTAACTTATGCATCTTTCCCATCGCAGCTTTAGTCATGCCTTCTCCTGCGATCACGGTTTCTACCTCGTTGCGAAGAATTTGGATGTATTCCGAGTGTGCAGCCAATGCAAACAACGCGGCGGTAACTGTCTGAAAGTGCATACTTACTAGCTGCTCAAACCTGAGATTCAATAGACATACCATAGAAGTCGTATGAATGGCTGCAAAGTTCAAGCCAAGCATCCGAACTATTAAGTCCTGCACTGTACGTCTCTTGCTGTGACCTTCTGTCGCGTCAATAAGCCACGAGAGGAGGTCGTTCTACTGCTGCATGAGACAAATGACCTTCCGCAAGAGTAGCATTAGATCCCTAACCGGCTTTCCTGGCCAATCTTTGCCATGCACATCGTCTTGGTGCAATCGTTCCTGTATGGTCTGACCAAGGAAATTTTCCATCTTGGCCGCTGCATTCCTGCGAGGCGTGAAGATAGTTCCTATGATTCTGATCACATGAAGCGGGTCAGCCTGGACAATATCGGGTATTGAGAGAACGTACGGCCTTAGAACTGAAGGGAAAAGCCGTATAATATGAGCGCAGGCCATAACATTAATAGTGTAATTGATGTTGAGTTTAATGTAATCGGCATTGCGACCTTTGGTACTAGGTCAGATCAACTAGTCTTTGAGATGAAGCGGTCTACTAACAAAGAGGTAGCCCGACGAACATACGGTTACTTGCCCTACATACAATCTGTAAGATTGTCGTATACGCGGGGACTTCGATCCAGTCTACGAGTCCCTTGCATTAGGAGATCGCCTAATAGAAGACACGAGATATTCTACCTTCAGTCATTGGTATGTTGTCTTTGAAGGCAGCCTCAATTTCATCTTGAACATCCGCAAAGCATGCACCAATATTGCGTGTCAAAGTGCTTCGAATGACGTCTGAATGGTAAGAGTCAGCATTGAAACGGCGGCCGATTGTGTAGTCTATCTGCAATTGCTATAATCGCTGCCATGAATCACGCTATAGCCCAAAATAAGGAGAGATCACATACGTCTCCACCCGCCTCTTTCGAAGACAGTTGCTCAGGTGAAGCTTTCCGAATATCGTTGATCTTCTCGGAGCCGCTCACTACGATCATCCATCTGTCAAATAATGGAACTTTGAATGCTGATCCGTAGTGCTAGCTGACAATGAGTCATACCGGATGTCAGCAAGAGGCATGATACATACCATGCGATGACCCTCTTCAATAATTTCCTTCGCATGGAAGACAAACCTGAAGGCATCTATCCAAGACGAAATAATTCCAGAGGATCCGACCGTAGGAATAGCTTTCAACTGCAATGGCATCATCATCTGTTAGGGAAAGCGCGCGCAATAGCATACCTTGGCTCTGGTGACGACAGCCTTTCGAAGCTGCCAGGCGAATAGGAAGACAGTCACTAGACCTAAACCGCACAGGAGCAATGCAATATCTACTTGTTGCGCTAGATTGATGTTTTCTTGGAGAAACATATTTCCCGGGTATTAGAGGAGAAGCAACAAGACTGGCATCTATATATCTATTATCTACTTATCACGAGAACATCGGTGCATGTTGTATAGCGGAATACTCACGCCACAAAATCTACGGGGCCGATTCTTGAGTGCTTCTATACTTACTCATGCTCGTTTTGTCATTGGCAGAGCCGCAATCCGTTCTGAGAAGAAGCGTTGTCGAGGTGGAATGATTCGCCATCACTTCTAAAGTGCTCGATCATGTGGTCACTCGTTGAATAGATTTTTTAAGGGTACTCAACGACAGTAGCATAGTAGCAGATCCGACTGGAGCGATGAAAGGCTATGGAGCTTGGTATGAGCGTCCAGCATCAGAATACGTCAAGCTCCCAGCGGTATCGTGTACCATGTGCAAAGCGTTTCTTTGACGTACCATCGAGTCGTAATCCTGATCGCCTTACGCAGCTGGCGATGACGAAGTAGATTAGAACAGTACGTACTTATGCGTTCAGGCCATATCAACGGCATTAGTTCCCCATAAACAAGCTGACACCATCACCATCTTTTCACAGGACGTTCAATTCGATTTTCGCCGCTTACAACTTTGAATGGAAAGCCTCTCTCATCGGCCTGCTTTGTCTATCCCAGAATCCGGGATCAATAGGTGTGATGCATCGAAGGAGATCCTATAAGACCGCTCCGCCCGAATAAAGTCAAGCGTCATGTCCTCGTGGCGCAATTCTGAATTGAAGGTCCATGCATCGCAGTCATGTAACAAAGGAATCCAGGGTCCGATCCACGAATGGCAAATACTAGCTCCACAATGGTGCCCCACTCCTTCAAATCGTGCCATGTAATAAGTGCACAGTAGATATCAATCACGATATGTTATTTTCCCAACGATTTAGTGCCCAGGGAAATGCTCCCGCGGCGTGTGATTTCCAGGTAAATTAACCCACGGACGTGTTTCAAAGAAGCGCTTCTTTGTGGAGGAATACGGTCACGTTGTCTCGAAGAGGCTCCTATACTGAAGAGGGGTATAAATACCCGTCAGCCCCCGTACTACTAGACCAGGAACACCTACCACCACCAGAACACTCAATCAGCTTTATCAATGTCCGCATGTCATTGTACAGTCTTCCCCCTCGTCGTCGTTATTATCAATACAAAACCCACCAACAATCGAACCAACTTCCAAGTCCTCAGTGACTCTCTAAACGGTACGAGGACGAGTTGCCTACTATCCGCTTCAGACAAGGACGGTTGTATCCTTCGAGAACGTCGAGGTATGACCTTCTTCGTCTCGTTCATACGACCCATCTCGGTCCAGTTATTCCTGCGTAGTGTCATCTCGAACGCCTTGAGTTGCTCTCCTCACCACGGAAGAAAGACCCCTGTCATAGATGCTGGTAAAATGGGGGCAGGGTTCCCTTGAGTGTATACCATCAGGATGCACTGCCAAGAAATCCTGAAGGTCGAGACGGGCGACGAATGGAGGTAAGCTACGACAAGGCGGAGGACTACGGAAACTTCGGAAAGGTTGCCCGAACATAGCACGTGATTGCCGGGATACGGGCCGCACCTAACGCTCCCAATGTTGGTATGTGATGGATCCGAGTCAAGAGGCAGGTGGTATTACACGGCACAGTGTGCACAGCGTACGACAGTTTCAGATATTACGTACACTGTGGTGGCGGTGAGTACTAGAGTACAAATAACGACCACCATCATCTGTACGACGCGATCACCCTTGCTTCCGTACCACCATCATCGTCATCTTTTCCTACAGTGGCTACCTCGGACGGCGAATATCATTCAAGCTGCGCAGAATTAGCTTTCCAACATTTGTGTGAGAAGTTGCTATAAGTTTCTTCCACCTAGGAAAGCACTGATCTGTCCCGTAGAAAACAGCTAACCATGACGACGCCAATAAAAAGCAGCGTACCTGGGGGCTCGAGACTTTCTATGCCCCAGGAGCTCATTGATTATACTCTCGACTTTTTGCGCGATGATGTCCCCACCCTACGGATATGCTCCCTTGTATCTCGTGCATTCGTTCCCTGTAGCCGCTCTCATATCTATTCAAACGTCTTTATCGTGCACACCGCCGAATTGAACATATTTGGAAAATATGCCGGGCAGCTGTACCAATGCCGGAACCTTTCCGCATTACTCAAACGTTCTCCTCATGTCGCCCCACTCATCACAAGATTTGGAATTCTTTCAATGTCACAGTTGTCATTCATGAAGGACGTTTTCAAGGATACCTCACTCTTTCCTATCATTCAATCTCTCCATAACGTGTCTCATATCGAGCTCATCGCTGGACGAAACCAGGGATCCTGGATTGATTTTCCAGTCGCCACACGTAGACTCGTCGTCGCGGCCCTCCGCTCTCTACCTCTCAAAACTCTCATCTTAAAAGGAATCGATTTCCAAAGAGATGCTCATTTTGAAGATGTGTTCACTGCTGCTGCTGCAAACCCAGCATTAAAGCATTTGTCACTTGTGTGTCACTACGGAGGAGCAGGAACGTCCCAACCTTGTCCATCGATTCGCCCTCCACCGAGCGGTCTACCAGCACTGGAGTCTTTGTCTATCTCTGGACCCTCAACACCCTACAATATTTCCTGGCTGTTCTTCACTCAATCTCTGTACAGCGTCAGCGGTATCCGACGTCTCTCTCTGCAAATATACAGCGAAATATTATATTCCCTTATCCAGAGCCTGCTCAATGAGATGCAGGAGAGCCTTGAGTGCTTCACTCTAGATATCAGTCCCCGTATAGGTAAGTCAACGTCTTCGATGACTGTATCGCACTCACAGGCTTATTTCGCCAGAGCGAAAGGTGGGCTTCGACCTGAGCCGACACAGAAACCTCTCATCCCTGTACATGATCGTGCCTAGTTTTCCGGGCCTTGATTCGGTTCCGAAAATGCTCCTTAATCCTACGTTGCGAACGTTGACTGTTGAACACGTGTCTCGCTTCTGGAAGAACAACTCGCAGTATTTTGTCCCTGTTTGGGGGGAAATCGACAGACTGGCCCCACCTGCGTTAGAACATGTTCATGTCAGGCTGCATGACTCTACCGATAGCATGTGCTATTACTATGCTCGATGTGAGACCTGTGGACTGTCAGTGGAAGACGGGGACACTGGGGATCATAAGAGATGGAAGCGTCAAGTCGAGGAGAGCATGCCTTTGTTGAAAGATAGAGGCATCTTGGATGTTGAAGTAATTGAACGTCAGTCTACATTTCGACTGATTCGATGCATGTTCTCATATTTTATTTTTCAGAACGCTATAGTATGTTAAGGGCTTTTGACTGAGTGTTCGTGGTATCTCTTCTTAACAGGGCCAACTTCGACCTTTTTCCAGTCGCGAGAGGCAATGGTCGCCAGCCAGCCTTTGCGTACTAACGATAGCATATTTTATTTTATTTTATGTAGAATGCCGGACCTATGTTTCGCTGGCGAGCGTTACATTTCTGTTCCTGTCATCATCAAACTCGTAAGGCACTTGTTTCTCCTAGGCCCTCTTGAAACATCCACACATCATGATTTTCATCACACTATGACTGCACCCTAGGAAAAAGATTGCTGCTGCTCGTCCGGAGTCTGTCACGCATTTCTTTGTCCTTAACAGCTGTTTACGTTTGGATTGCGATATATTGTGGCCGTCGAGTTAGACTAAACCTTACTTGCCTGCGTTCCTAACGCCGGGAGGAAGAAAGGTTTTCCTTCTAAAAGATATCCCTGATAGAGACTAAACAACAATTGTATAGCAAGTCCCCGTCTCCGCTTTATGACAGGCCCCGGGACTGAAATGACTGAAATGATTTATCATCTGCTAGCCTGGGCTCGCTGACACTCGCCCGGTGATAGATTGAGATTGTACATACAAGAATAATCCATGCGACATATCTACGGCTCTTAAGTATAAGTCAGGGTATACTAACGCTTCTACGACTACAACTCTCCGATACAAATATCTAACCACTCCTTGAATATCCCAGTGTACAGATCCATGTTCTCTTGCGAGAGCCATTTCCGCCCTGAAGACCACGAGAAGTTGATCTGACCTGCGTATTGCCAGCATATAGGGACGATGAGCGGGTGAGTAACCCGGATGGTGTGACATTGGCCTAGGACGGCCAGTTCTTTCGCGAGTGCGCCTGTCTCAGGGACAAATGGGCTGAGAATATCCATTGTATGGTAGTCGCCGATGGAGGACGTCATAGGTACCCGCATGTGAAAGGCCGTATCGTCATGCAACCCTTCGTCGAGTGCGAATTGCCGGTCGACCTCGCGCTGGAACACGGCAGCCCAGTCGGACTAGGAGGCAATAAGACTAGGCGGGACAATGAATGAGCGATAAACGTACCGGGGTGCTCTTTGCGACGGAATTGCTCATTTTGATTATTCCATCCCAGAGGACCTCGTCAGTGGTAGTACGCTGGATCTTTCCAGCCTCCTTGTCAAATTGGATGGCTTTGCGCATGGTCGCCATGTCAAACAATAGGCTCGTACCCTCACAACCGAAGAGAAGGGCGCCGTCCTCGAGGGTCGCATATTCTCCGGGAAGCTTGTGACGCTGCATTTCGAACATATGAGCTGTGATGGTAAGGAGATAGAGCGACAAACGTACATGGTTAATGAAGTAGAAGCCGAAGAGGAAATGCGACGCCTGCTCGTAGGCACCGATATTCTTAGCAGTAAGCTCGCCGTTATCTGACTTTAGCGCAACCTGCAGGGTGGACTCTATTTCCGCAAGGGCAAGGAGCGCTAGCATCAGGTCGGTAACAGTTACACCACGTGCGCGACAGACTTGACGATATCGGGCCGTCTCTTCAGGTGTAAGGCTAAGCAAGGCGTTGACATTGTTCGCCTCGTCGGCAGACGTATGATCGGCGTCTACCACCGCTGGTAGGAAGGGGATCTGCACAATATTTCATTGTTTTGCGGAGGATGAGAGGTTGAAAGACGACATACGAATCCCGGAGGAGGGGCGGGAGCGGCTTTTGGCTCTGGAGCTTGGTCCAGAGGCAATTGAGCAGCTAGGATAAGCGTGGGCGCCAGACGGACAGGTTCGGAACCCCATTCGAGCTCTGGTGTCCCTGCAGAGGGTGTCTTGAGCTCTTCAAGTGTCCAGGTCAGGACATTCTCCAGTAGTTTCATGAGAGATCGTCCATCTATACTATTATGTGGCGCGAGGTAACTGAATCGAAGATCATATTTAGTGACTGATCAATCATCGTCAAACCGGTCGACTCACGCAATGTGCCAGTCGCCGGGATTTTCCGCGGATGGCACGAAATGTAGCTGGACGATGTACAGACCGTCGCTGCACTTCCACCACTTGTCCTCGAGCATCAAGTCTGTCTGTAGGAGTGTCTTGGGCTCCTCATGCCAGAATATCGTCTCCTCAGCCCATGCTTGTGCCTCGGCAGCTGTGGGTACCTGGTATTCAAACCAGTAGTGGCCGTCGTGCTTGGTTTGCCTGCAAGCAACTGAAGGGGAAAGATGGCGCGCCTTGATCCAAGCTTTTTGAATCGGCAACTCGAGCTCGGTGCGAGAACGGGGCGGTGTGAAACGAGCGGTCAAGGTTCCGGCATACATGGTGAAACCCTTCGCCATGGTCACTGAATTCAATGCAGTCAGGGTCGGATATCCAGAAAGCTAATAGAGACCCACACGAAGTAGGCAGCCTGAGCTTCTTGACCATAGAGCCTTCGCGTCCATAGTTTCCCGTCTGCGGTACCGAATTTGAGATCAGTGGGACTCAATAATGTAGACATGGCAGAGTAACGGTAACCTGAACCGTGAAGAGGAAGAACGCATCGTGATCCCACTATACTCTATTTGTATTCCGCGTGCTATCATGGCAGGGAGCATCAGAAAGAATCCACGAAAGATAGGAGCTTGGCCAGTTCCTGCTACTGCCGGTACGAACAAATTATTTTTGATCTGGACACGATCTGGTCCCAAAATCAGCGATTTGCCTAAAATGGAAATGTTGGACCTTGATCACTCTACACGACTCGTGCCTATGCAATATCAGAAAATACCCTTGGAAGTCGCAGGAACTTGACATGTGGTCCCTTGTGGCCCCTAGTGGATCAGTAAGTGGTAGTGTGACGGGCCGTCTTTCGGGCCATCCCCTTCTTCCATCCTTCAACGATATCTGGGAGCATGGACCGTCGTACTGATGGAATCAACGCCAGTCTCGCCGACATATCATGGATTCTTTCAGGGAAATCGTTGATGACCTTGGCTTGTTCCTGGCTGGCGATTATCGTGTTCTACCGACTCTATCTCCATCCGCTGTCCAAATTTCCCGGTCCAAAATTCGCTGCAGTTTCAAGTCTGTACCATTTTTACTACGATGTGGTTGCGGGGGGAGAAATGTTGTCGAAATTGGCCGAGTTGCATAAGGTTCACGGTAATTAATATTTCTGTTGCATTGAGCGGCTCTATTATTATTGATTTATCCCTGATTAGGTCCCGTCGTCCGTTATGGACCCAACTCCGTACATCGTTTCTTCAACTCGTCGGGATCTTTGACTGAGTCTTGGCCTTTAGTTACATTTCAGTGAACGTTCAGCGTACAGCGATATCTATCGAACAGGGACGAACCTAACGAAGGAACCATTCTTCTACAAATGTTTCTATTTCATGGAGGCCTCCTTCGGATTTACAGATCCTCAGAAGCACAGGACGCGTCGAGAGATGATGGCACCATTCTTCCATCGACGTGCGGTACTTCGACTTGAGAGTGTCGTGCAGGCAACTGCAAGTCCGGTTACCTTACCTGCCGATAAGCGATTATCTGATAATTATGACAGGTTGATAAACTGATATCTCGCCTGTCCGAGAATGCTGATGAACCGATCGATTTTTACTTTGCCTTCCGCGCGGTTGCTCTTGAAGTCATCACCACCTATTGCTTTGGTCGATCCTTTGGTTGTCTTGATGTCCCCGGTTTCCGCCACCAGCTCCTCGTCAATATCGCCATCCAGATTCAGAACCTTTGGGTCTGGAAATGGTTCCCACTTCTTCCCGTAGTTCTCATGAACCTGCCAGACTTTATCATTCTCAGGCTTGACCCTACTTTGCGTGCGAATCTTGACCTACGTGACATGCTCACGAAGCAGATCGACAATTTTGTAGACCATGAAGATGATCTGAAGGACGCACACGAGGTGATTTACCATCATTTGTTGCATCCAAGTTCGGAGAAGCATACGAGACCATCCAAGAGTTCTCTCCATGATGAGGAGGAAGCCACACCGCAGTCCATGGACAGGCAAAGGCTGGACGAGATCGTCACACAGTTTCATGTACTAATTCAGGAATCTACGGAGAGCGTCATACCAAGGAGAAAACCGAGCAAAAATGCATGCGCTTGGTGGGGACCCGAGACGAAGAGTGCATGTAGGAGGGTGAGGGAGCTACGAGAGGACCAACGGAACCACAAAATAGAACATGGCCGGATCAGCCTGGAACTGGCAAGAGAGATCAAGAAGGCGCAGAACTTCTTCAAACGACTGTGCCAACGGGCAAAAAAGAAGTGGCTGGATGAAACACTAGCAGAGGCAACAACAGACAAGATATGGAGCTTCAGTAAATGGTATAAGACAGAACGAAACTACCCATCACCGGCAATTCATCGAGGCCAAGGGGAGACACCAGCAGTGACACATGAGGACAAGTGCAATGCAATCCGAGATGAGTTGTTTCAACCACCACCGGAGTTGCCAGATAGTGAGGAACCAGAGCTGGAAATCGGGAACCCTGGAGACATAGAATACCAGGATGTCTCCAGGGAAGAGGTACGTACTGCATTATTTGCTGGATCAACGAAGTCTACCCCCGGGGCATCACAGATCAACTACCGATTGCTACAGTGGACATGGAACATCTGCGAAGACTTCATTGTAGCACTAATCCGACTATGTGCTGCAATGGGATTTCACCCAACGATGTGGAAGACAGCAATTGCCTTTGCACTACGGAAGCCAGGAAAGAAGGACTATGGGATGCCGAGGGCATGGAGACTCATCCAGCTACTAGAGTGCATGGGTAAGATTCTCGAACGAATACAGGCCAACAGGCTGGCATACTGGGCGGAGACGCAGAACCTGGTACCACCAACACAGTTCGGAGGACTGGCAGGACGTTCAACAATAGATGCAGCAGCAACCTTCGTACATGACATCGAAGCTGCCCGAGCAAGGGGACTAGTCACATCATCTCTGATGTTCGACATCACAGGATACTTTGACTTCATCAACCATGCGAGACTACTGAGAGAACTACGGCGCAAACAGATACCACTACCAACAGTAAAATGGGTAGCCTCCTTCCTTACACAGAGACAGGCGGCAGTTTGCCTCGATGGGAAGAGAGGACAGATGAAGCCGGTGATGAATGGCATACCTCAGGGATCACCAGTCTCACCGATACTATCAGCGTTCTACTCAGCCGAATTACTGGAACGATACACCCCACCTGACGTACCCCCAACTGAACCACCACTGAAGCCAGATGCAGCATGGTTTGGAAGGAATCCCAAATGGCATACAAAGCCAACGACAGTCATGTTTGCAGATGATGGCAACATATGGGTCAGCTCCAAGAGCCTCGACACCAATGTTGAAGTCTTAAAAGCTGAGTATCATAGTACTGCTAGCTTCTTAAAGTCGATCGGCCTCTCTCTAGATTGCGACAAGAGAGAATTGTGCCACTTTGTTGCACAGAAAGGTACCACAACCTTTCCCGCAATCATCCTACCAGGCAAAATAGCTGGGACAGAGGTTGCAATCGCCCCCAAGCTGTCGACCCGGTGGCTAGGTTTCTTCTTTGATGCAAAACTGACATTCCGATCCCACGTCAAAGAAATGGTGGCAAGGGCGGAATTAGTGGTCAATGGGATAGGCATGCTCGCAAATACTGTGCGAGGGCTCAGCCAGAACCATATGCGACACATATACATGTCATGTGTCCTTCCAGTACTGACATACGGAGCAGCTATATGGTGGAAAGGGAAGCGACAAGCGACTCATATCAGGATGCTTACACGAGTACAGAATCGAGCCCTTCGACTAATGTGTGCAGTCTTCAGAACAACCCCGATCATGGCCCTAGAGATTGAAGCATCAATACCGCCTATCAAACATCTCCTTGACCTCGAACGGGACAGGTTTGCAGTACGAATATGCAAGTTCAGTGAAACAAGCCCCATAATTCAGCGACTGGATGATGACAGATGGAGAGAGGGGGCGACACAAAGGGCACATCCACCAATCCAACCTGACATACCAGCAAGGAGACGGCGAGACAAGAAGAGGCCAACAAGGAAGACATTCCTAGGAGATTTGGCAGAGATAGTGACACCAGAGGATGAGAGGATTTCGCTCTTCCCGATTGCACCATGGGAGAAGTCACTGACAGACTTTGGTAAAAGGTTCAAGACATCGCTTCCAGTGAGCGGGGAAACCAAAGAGGAAGCAGCAAAGAAACACCGCACCGACATCAGAAGATTCACATTTGATGATTCCCACCTTCTATTTTACACTGACGGCTCTATGCTAGAGGTGAACGGGAAACGGCAAACAGGAGCAAGCTGGGTAGCGATGATCAAGGGGAAAGTGGTCGCGTCACAAAGCATAGGGACGGGACCCTATGCCGAGGTGTACGATTCAGAGCTTATAGGCTTAGCGTGGGCCGCACGAAATGTACAACGATTACGTGTAGCCCACCCAAGCGTACGTCACATCCACTTCTTTGCAGATAACTCATCTGCAGTTGAATCCATTATACGTCCCAAGCGTAGACCAGGTCAAAAACATGCGACAGCATTCTACAGTATGGCCATGATGTTCCTAGGAGAAGATGAAGAGACATCCATGGAGATGGCATGGGCGCCAGGACACGAGGGCATAGAAGGAAATGAAAAAGCAGATGCACTGGCTAAGGAGGCGTGCACAATGAACCAACTGGGACAACGCACTTATTTGAATGCCCGTAGACGTATGAAGGAGCGAGCACAGGGGAGATGGCAACAGGAGTGGGCAATGACGAGCCCAACCGGCCGCTTTGGTATGGCAAATCGACTGGAACCAAGACTCCGACCAACACAGAGATTCAAGGAGACACCACGAGAGGTGTTTGGAAGACTGATGCAATGCAGGACCGGACACGCACACTTAGGAGAATACTACGAGTTATTCAACATTCCAGAAGATGCCAGCTGCGAATGTGGGGAGCGTGTGCAAACACGGGAACACATCATGCGAACATGCCCAAGATACAGCGAATACCGGCACTTCCTACGTGAAGGATCACAGAACTTGGTCATGTGTGACCTTTTAGGCACAACGGAGGGAATTGAAGCAGTAACAAGGTTCCTAGCGGAGTCAGGAGCCTTCACGAAGACCGGGAACCCGAGAAGAGAAGTGGAACTGCCGCTGTGGGATGACGAACCCGAGCCACACGAACAAGAAGAGGACCTGGGGCAGTGATGGGCCCCCTTATTTATGTTTTTATTTTTTATTTTTTCCTATCTTTACTTTCATAACATGCTAAAAGACAACAAAAACGAGACTTACAAAACGGTACATAGAACTACACCTCATAGCTACAAGATCCATAGAGCCGAACATTAGAATAGCTAGATACAACGAGGAACGGTATAGACGTACATAGCAGTAGAGTACTATACCCCCGCGTCTTCGCCCATCACGAGGCGTGTTGCGGGTCAACAATCCAGATTATCATCATCATCTCTCCATGATGAGGTAACACTTTAGCGTTATGTCAGTCGCCTACCATCTCACTCGTATCCTAGGCAATGCTTCTGATCGAGGCTGGAAGTGATACCGTCGGAAATGCATGCTATACCGGGATGTTCTACGCTCTCAATGATCCCTATGTCTACAAGAAAGTAACAACAGAGCTCAAAGATGCATGGTCCGACCAAAATCAGGCCACGCCTCTTCAATCGCTTGAGAAATTACCCTACCTCGTAAGCAAGAATGATTTTCAATCCCACGACACCCATTCTTGATGATCATTCTCCAGACTGCGTTCATCAAAGAATCCCTTCGTTTAAGTCATGGGGTAGTCACCGCGTTACCTCGCGTTGTACAGAAAGCAACTCGGGTTTCCGATTATGCCGTTCCAGCAGGGGTACGTGGGTCTTCTCGCTTCAACGTTTATCTGGTTGTTGATTCACCCGGTATCAGGTCGACGTCTCGATGGCAGTAAGCTTTGTCCACCTCGATCCCGAGATCTTTAAGGATCCGCTACATTTCAATCCCGACCGATGGCTCACTCCCAATGCTCACGAACTAGAAAACTCTCTAGTGGCTTTCTCCCGAGGGACGAGGATGTGCGCGGGAATCAAGTGAGACTGGCCCGACTTCCATCATCTGTATTTCTAACGGTCGGGGGACAGTCTAGCTTGGGCCGAACTTTATCTTATCCTTGGCAACGTGTTCCGCAAGCTGGATTTGAAGATATACGATAGCGCGAAGTAAGTGATACATTTTGGTCGCCGATACCCTGCGCTGACTTGTTCCGTCCTGTAGAGTTGAAGAATTCGCACATTTCAAAGAGTACTTTGTTCCAGTGCATCGGGGACAAAACTTAAAGGCCCTTGTGGCGAAGCGGTCTGGCTAAAAATGATTTTGGAGGATGATAGGCTCTCTATGCCCGAATTTAATTTCCGTTACGTAGGAACTGAACATCGTTACAACCAACTTGATGGCCTCCTGTTTATGGCTGGACTGACTGTGCGACACTCCGACTACCAGCTTCAACGTCTTATACGACAATTTCTCGGTGGCCGACTATCAGAAGCACTAGACTGAAACACTAGGTTGCTGGAAAGTCAATGGAAAGGCGGCTAGTACTATGCAAATGCATCCGACAAGTACCAACCTTTTGTATAGAATCCTCCCTTGAAGTTTTCACCCTACAAGATTATTGGCTCCGAGGCTACACGAAACCCCGTTATACGTAAAGAAAAAAACCTAGTCTGGACTGCAAGTCCTGAATGCACGAGGTTAGCAAGGGTCAACCCATGAGCATCGCGAAGTTCCGAACTTTTGAAATTTATACCGAGTTCCATTTTGCCAGAACAAATTCGAAGTCAAATAACAGGTCCCCGATCAAGAGGTAGAATTTCTCTATTTCGATACGGCCATCAATTAAACTGTCAACAGCGCCACTATCGCACGCGTCAAAGCACGGATTCTTGCCAGCTCATGGATACGTATACATGGCGTCAAGCGCAGTCAGACTTAGAGTCTTGGCTACTTTGTTTCTAGGCCGGTTCAGAAAATCCCGTCATACACCCGGGGTTATAGCGATACTACAGTTCGAAGACGCCGTACATACTCGTCCATCTATATCATGCAATGACAGCGGATTTATCCAGGGTTACATCACATCGCGACATGCGCTTTTATCGCAACGACCCAAACTTCCTTCTTCGGCATTATCGGTATCCCACGCGTTCCAGATTATTTTCTTGTTGCCGGATCTGTACTCCGATCTTTTCGATTTTGAGATGTCGAATATTGGAGGGACCCTGATTGTTGATATGTTTGTCACGCGAATGGAAGTACTAGAGCAGCGGCTGGATCCACTGACCCTTCGAGTCTTCTTTCCCTATCCCTCCGAGTCACCACTTCGAGTTCGCTGGCGTTGTTGCTATGTCGAGTCCTATTGCGATTAGTGAGTTGCTTTGTTCTGTGAAGGGGTATCACTCATCGAGCGCAATTGCAGCACATGGGCCAGCCTTAGTGGGAATTTTCCTCGCGTGTATACTCTATGGCATCATGCTACTCCAGTGTTTTGGCTTCTGGACGCATTTCTCAAAGTGAGCTCGCCATACCCTCCAAAAACATTTCATCACCGCGATTTATTGGATTGTAGAGACCGAATGTGGCTTAAATGCTACGTACGTAGTTATCTACGTATTTGCTATCGCAGACGCGTTAACTTTAGAGCGAACTTAGGTTGGCCTCCTGCTTTTGGTCGATACGTTAAGGTTCGTTACCTCTCCCTGCTATCCTTAAGCCCACTATTGATTTCATTGATAGTACGATATTTGCAATGTGGTGGATATATAATTTGCTCGTCAACAACTTTGGTGCCCATCCTCCGATATTTTCGCGAAGTGTTCGTATTGATGACCGACCTACGCAGCGAATCTCAACGCTTTCGCTAATGCTGATTGGCGTACGTGTATCAACCTTTGAAAGAAATACAAGCATCTAATTCATAGACGGAGACAGTCCTTGCGGCTGGTACGGGTCTTTTTCTTCAGTCCCTTCCCCACTTTGCTCACAAGCTCGCACTACTCAAGATCCAGCCCTCGTTGTGAGTTCCTTGAAGCTTTTCGCTGGATATGTGATGGAGACGTTTTGCTTCAGGGTATCACGGGGACCTGTTGCCAGCTTTTCTTTGCATGGCGGATAAAAGTTTTAACGGGCAAGTGGTGGCTCACTAGTATCGTCACTGCCCTGTCCATTATATCCGGCCTGGCGGCCATCGGATCTGGTATTGCAGTTTCGTGGGTCGTCAAGCTAGCGGAGTTTGACAAATTCCAATCCGTTGGATGTCTGTGGTTGGCCACAACAGCTGCCGTCGATATCCTTATTACCGCCATAATGACATTGAATCTTGTGAGTGTCATCCAGGGTTCTGCTGTATTTCATTGAGCATCTTGTAGAATCAACGACGGACAGGGTTTAGAGCGACGGATAAGCTGCTCAATAAGATTGTGCGAGGTAAAGTTTGCGTCAAGAATTCATCCTGTTTATAACTTCATGTGTCGGTTTCCACAGCCACCGTAGCGAACGGTCTTTTGACGACAGTATTTGCTGTCGTAGAATTATCACTCTATGTGGGAAAGGTGCGCTTAAACATACATCTACGATCGACTGTAGCCCTGATATATATTATATGCATTCATAGCCTGAAACGGGTCTGCACATAGGATTTAGTTTCGTTCTGGTACGTGGAGCCATTTTAGTCTGACCGAGCAAGTTCGAACTCCAGCATTCGACAGCCGAAGCTGTACTGCAACTCTGTTCTTTCAAGTACATTCTTTCTATATAACCTCATTCTGGGCACTAACGACATGATCACACAGGTCTTAACGCCAGGAAGTCTGGCACACCGTCGTCAACAGACAACACGTCGAGTCATATATCAGGGCAAGTGAGTACTGCTTTCGAGAATGCGTAGGTGTCTCTTATCGTCCATTCAGCGTCCACTCCCTGCTACCGGGGGACATTCGACTCGACAGGATCCAGTGAGTTTCCCTGATGAACTATAGCTGAGTATGTTTTACTGATGTTGTTTCGTGAAGCTCGTCATCACTGTAAACACGGAACACCTCGAGATGTATGACCTTAACAACTACAATGCAAAAGGCAACTCGGAATGGGACGACAGCGCGGAAGCCAGTTCGCAGCGTACCAAACAGATGGATGTCTAAGGCCTCTTCTTTGTGCTTGACTGATCAGTGATTATAAAGGGTGGCTGTTTATCGGGGTGCGCTCTGGTTCATACCTTCTCGATTACATGTAAATAAGTGTATCAGAGCTGTATGAGTTGGTAGAGTCATAATAGTGCAAATTTGCTTTGCGGAAGATCTGTTCCATTGCGGCCACAGCGCATGGCACTGCCATGTCAGGGCTGTGGGCCCGGCGGTTCCTTATTGGGACCTGGCGCCGGTAACGAAACCTAAAACCAAACCAAACCATGATCACGCCCGTGAGAATAATTTTCCGTATGTAGACAACAACGCTTTCTTCCCTGCAACCACGACATGTTACGACCACTGGACGACTGCAGCAACACCTCCCTGCAAAGAACGTGTATAATCGAGATACCGAAATTTATATGCGACAATACTCATCTTGTTCCATATCAACTGATCTGGTTGCTGCGAAGAAGTCATGTTTGCGTTCAAGTTTCACCCGTTCAGTCACAGGCAGAGTGGATGTTTGGGCATTGGGACAGAGGAAGAACTTCCTAGCGCTGAGTGCTGAACGGTAATCTCGCGACGGTCCGCTGAAATGGTCGTTCAGATCAATGACACTCTGCTCGTGATCAGCTGTATCAGCACCTGAGGTGCTTCTTGATGATGGCATCGAATTTATTCGCGTCTGTCACTAATACCAAGTTTAGGCACTACCTGTAACTGGCATCGCACCTACAAGATGAATGTTTTCAGCGTCTGGACTACTCTTATTGCATTTTTCAATTTTTCTGGTGCTTTGCCCCGTTACCCTGTCGTTAGTTTGGACTTACATCCGCTGTTCGACAACACGGCTGCTTCCCCCGACGGCTCGGCTGATTTTGATGGAAATGGGGCCTCGTTTGATAGCAACTTTTTGCCGACAGGACGTTGGGTGCATGATAACATCGAGGCAGGTTGAATGTCCTTGGCCCTTGCACGATCTAAACATGGCTTGAATCATAGTACGAGCTTCCTTCCGAATGGGGCGCATCCAATGACAACGTTATAGCCAACGGTCAAGTCCTACAATTGGGTGAACCCACGTTCATCCACGAGCTGCATTTTCTCTACGCAGGTGATGCTGGACCAGGTATGCCCTACCGCTCATCAAAACGGCCGTCGAGCGCTGAACGTCGAGCCCGCGCTTGTTAGGAACAACCGAGTTCATGAGCGTCTTCACGCTTACATTCACGGACAACTCTACACTGGACGTTGAACGTATGATTTCTTTCTTGTACGCGTGAACTTGCTCATCCATAGTCACTCAATAGTCATTACGCGGAACTGGTGGAAGTGGCCCATTATCAATAACGGCGTTATTCACACGTAAGATTCTTTTTCGGTTCACTTGGTTATGCTAATAAACATTATCATCAGGCCATATCACTATGAGTCTAGGGGAGCAGCGAAGAACGAAAATATAACAGACATCTTCCAGTGGTCCACTGCTATACCATCAGAGGTCGCCGTCACCAGCATCACCTTTCCGAGCATTGAAGACGACAACAAGGCACACATCTTCGCGATGGCCTTTTCGCCTTCAGTAGTCCCTGTGGAGGCCTCGAAGCCCCAGCTGGCTATACGCAGAGTTCGGTTCACCACCCGCTGGGAAGCCGTAAATGGTACCCGTGTTCAAGTCGTGGAGGTGACGGTGGCGAATCTAATTCCGACACGTTTTTTGTCTGCGGAGACATCGCTTCGTTCGAAGCATCAGGTTTTCGTTTCTGGTTCTGGGGTCGATACGCTAGTTCCGGGTGTCATTAGCCGACTGGCGCCCGGAGATCAAGTCACCGTTGAGGTTTTTGTGTCGGGGAGCCGTGCAGCACGAAATGCTGTTGTCACAGTCGATGATTCTAACGGTGACACCGTGGGGACTTCGTCGGGATGGTCTATAAGTCCATTGGTTACGCATTGGACTCCGGATGCTGATGTTTTAAGAACCCATGAAACGCCATCTTGGGTAAGCGGGTCTATTTATAAAAATATCTATATGTATTAACGTGCATGGAGTAGTGGAATCGAGCAAAGTTTGGTATCTTGTATATATTCTAGCCTTCACGCCGATTCTCACAGAGCTGATGCTAATATCAGCATTCATTGGGGGTTGTACAGTGTACCGGCATTCGCGCCTTCATCTACATATGCGGAGTGGTACGAGTAAGGCTACATTCTACAATGGTCATTCGTCGGTGTTCATTGTTTCGCAGCTGGTCTTTGCACCAGGACCCCAGTGCTAGCAACCCCACCTGGGTTCATCACTTAGACACATACGGAAAAGTAGGTCTGACTTCTTTACTCACAGAGCAGTAGCCTCATGTGACAGGATATTGTTTATGATGATTTCATCGTCAACTTCACTGCGTCAAATTTCGATGCCAGCGAATGGCTGGATCTTATAGATGATGCCGGTGCTAAATACTTTGTCTTGGTCACTGTAAGATTCGTATATTACTTTGGTGCTAGTGACGATGTATACTAAGATCTTTTTCTAGAAACATCATGACGGCTTCGCCTTATGGGATACACCTACAACGAACCGGACGTCAGTTGCACTTGGACCGAAACGCGACTTCGTACGAGAATTGCTCGAAACAGCCAAGGCGGAGAAGCCTCATCTCCATCGGGGTACATACTTTTCTCTGCCTGAATGGTAGGTTACACTATATCCATTCATATTCGATCTGAAGCCGACCTGTACTAGGTTCAATCCGGACTACGCAAAATACGGCTTTGATGTATGGCCCGGCGGGCTTGCGCACAACGCGTTTAATTCATCCAAACTTGAACCATACACCGGACGTTTGAAGATCGCTGACTATCTTGACGATTTGCAGCTGCCCCAAATGCTAGAGCTGGTAACGACTTACGAGTCTGAGATTATGGTGAGAGGATCTCCCACCACTTAAGAGAAAGTGCCTCTGATTTCTTGCATAGTGGTGCGACATCGGTGGGCCCAACAAAGCGCTAGAATTTGCCTCAGAGTTCTATAACAACGCCCTGGCTAATGGGCGGCAAGTAACTATGAACAACCGTGAGTTCTACTCCGCGCCCTAGGCCGATTAGTACTGACCACATGTTTGACAGGATGTGGGGCTGTCCCAGATTTCGATACGCCAGAATACTCGACATTCAGCGCGATCCAGCCACAGGCATGGGAGAGTAGCGAAGGGATGGATCCCTTCAGTTACGGATTGAATCTGCAGACCAGTGATAATGAATACAAGAACGCGACAACGATTATCCATTCACTCGTGGATATCATATCGAAAAACGGAAATTAGTAAGAATGACCTGTGCCATTGAGATATGAAACTAATCTTTGGTTGACAGTCTCCTTGATATCGGACCTACCGCCGAAGGGCGACATCATCCCGATCATGAGGACTAACCTTCTGGACACCGGACGTTGGCTCAAATATTCTGGTCGCTGTGTTTATGATACCGTGAGTATCTCAAGCCCTCGATACTGTCAGACGTTTATGTTCTGTCTTGCAGAAATTTTGGTTCCAGGGATCTCAAGACACAGGCTCGACTTCCGACGTGCGATTCTTGACTACGCCTACCACGTTCTGCATCGTAGTTTTTTCCAGGCCAGACGATAGGGAAGATTGTTATCGAGAAACGTCTTCCCTTGCTCCCTGGCGACGAGATGGTTCTCTTAGCGCCGGATTCAGATAGGCCTGCAGCGTGGTCAATGGATGAGACAAGTGGACATTTAACAATTGACGTGGCGGACGTGGATGTCTTCGAGTATGCATGGGCTTTTGAAGTACGTTATGAACTGGAGTGAACGTATGCTTATACCTGTTTTTGTATCGCCCAATCGCCATGGATGCTTCTGTCAGTAACGTCCTGCGGAAGCTTTCTGATAATCATCTTGATAGGAAGCTCAATGATGTGCATGGAACTATCCGGCTATTCTTCCGGGGTTCTGTCAATCATCTTTGGGATGAAGAGATTTTCACATTCTGTGATCCAGGAGGGAGTGCGTCTTTCTCAAGATATACAATTATAGTGGTAATAGCGCAGTGCTTCAGACATTGCACAACTTGAAGGGGAATCTGTTGTGAAAGGCCTGTTTTGTTCCCTCTTCAACAACACAGGAGTTATCACCCCTCGCATCGTGTCTTACGATGAACCTTATCAGGACTTCCAGAAATTAATGGGGCTTGTGTCGTCTCACAATTACGAATGTGATGGTCGGAACGGCACCGAGAAATCCCCACCCATGCTATCTCACGATCGTCAACTGGCTCTTCGAGCAACTAGAAGGCAGTATTTCGTGTAGGCAATCCCCATCCATGTACTGGATATCAGAAATGATGACGTACTGGGATACTATTCGCTGATGATCGAGCGCCCTTTGAACTTCCTTACCGAGTGACCACGATGAATGCCCAATAATTTTACGTCGGAGGTGATGTCAACGAATCTCTTCGCACTGAACGAAACTGCTGCGACATTTTCTCCCAGAAGCGAAGGCATCAAAACAGCACTGGAACAGATATTGGTGAACTCGACGGTCGCACTGATAAGCTCTAGCCCGGAAACGACAACGGTGAACGCCTCGGCGGCGCAGAACCAGCTTGTATGGGTGTACGATGCTCGTCGATTGTGGGTAACTTATATCATAGCACTGACATCGGCATTGTTCTGTGGTGCAATATGGCTGGTGTGCATGATGAAAAATGGCGAGATCAGGGGTTTGTCCTTTTCAGATATCGCTGAGGCTACTCGGAATGTTGAATTGGATAGTGTCTTCGGGAGGGATCAGATGACGAGGCAAAAATGCTTTCGGTGCTGCAATATGGTGTACAGAGCAGTGACGTTCAGAAGATTTTTGAAGTATTTGGGCCTGTGGGATTGCATAAGAAATGTTCAAGTTTTATTGACTTAGAATAGAATCTGAGGGTAAAATGTGTTTGTATTGCTCAAGGGCAAAAGAAACTGACGTCCGAGTCGTACGCGTGCGACCATGGAGCAGTTGTCGGAATATGCCGGTCATGATGCCAGTTGTACTGAATACTCACCATGGCAGCGTGAACCCACTTTCTCTCTACCAGATGGCAGTAAAACCGTTCTTTCTCAACGTCTCTGAGGAGAAGCACCGATGGATAATGCAAAGGGTCCAAACTGCTCACATTATTCCCGACATATCTCATCCTCAAGGCAAAGAGTGGGACCATGGGACGCCTAGTGATGTCGTAAAGGACCTAGTTGAGTATTGGAAGAAATCGTATGATTGGCGAAATGTAGAGAAGAGGCTCAATTCTACATTCAAAATGTTTACGGTCGACCTGGAAGAGGATGACCAGACAATTTCCCTACATTTCGTGCATCACAGAAGTGTTCGTCCAGACGCTATACCTCTTATCTTTGTGCACGGCTGGCCCGGCAGTTTCTTGGAGGTGAGCTCATTTCTTGATATATACTACCGTTCTTATGTCTTACCGCGTAACAGGTGGAAGGGATCCTCAAGTTGTTAACAGAGCCGGAAGATCCCGAGCAACAAGCATTCCATGTAATAGCTCCCAGTATTCCAGGTTTCGCATTTTCTTCCCCGCCAACGGTAAGAACGCCCGTTTACCTTGTTCACGACGAAGAGCTTACAATTACTTGAGGCTCCTGGATTCTCCGTAGCTCGCATCGCGTCTGTGTTCAAGAAGCTGATGGATGTCTTGGGATATCACCATTTCGTCGCCCAAGGCGGAGACTGGGGCGCATCGATTATTCGCTCGCTCGCCCTTCAATTTCCAGAGTCATGCGTAGGTATCCATACCAATTTTATCTTCCAGGGGTTCCCTCCTTCCCCCCTACAGCACCCTTTCGTCTCGCTCTGGCTCATACTCGGCTGGCTGACACCGAGCGAGAAAAGGCGTATGGCTCGAATGCAGCAGTGGTTCCAATCTGAGATGGGCTATGCGCTCATCCAGGGAACCAAACCACAGACCGTTTCTTATGGCCTACTGGATTCCCCCGTTGGGATGCTAGCTTGGCTGTATGACAAGCTCCACGCTCTTGTGGCGCCCGGATTCAATTGGGACAAGGAGGTCGCCATTACTTGGACGATGATGTACATTCTATCCGGAAACGCTGGTCACGCTAGACTCTACAAGGAATGCATGCAGACTGTACAACACGAAGTCATGGATAAAAAAATTACCAAGGATGTCGCCGTTGGAATCAGCGCCTTCGAATTTGACACAGTATATATTCCAAAGTGGTGGGCGGATGCTGTTGTCGCAGAGAATATTGTTATTTGGCGAGAACATGATAATGGAGGCCACTTCCCTGCTCTAGAATGTAGTGACATTTTGGCAGACGACATCAGGGAGTTCGTACGACAGATTCAGGGAAAAGGACGCGTTGATTTAATTGGAGCAGATAATTAAGGGTGGCGTCACTGTATTATTACTGCCGTAATTACAGGGTAGTAGTATAATCAGACCCTTCTTCCTCGGTCAGGCTGTCTTCCGCACTCTTTGCTTGAAAAGTGCGTTGATACCTGCAACCTGAAGGCGAGTGGTAAAGAAAGCCCCACATCTATCTGGTGGTGCTCCAAAGACACGGATATAATCGCTGTTCTCCACAGGACCATCGACATTGTGCCTTTTGTGTGTATCAATTTGCGGATCAACCATAACCTCGGAAACTACATACCTCCTCCTAATATGATCCTGGATGGTATGAAGAGGAACTGGGGGACTCTCCATCGAAGAATCAAGGCACCATTTACACAGATAATTGGCAAACGTCGCGCGATAGGTGAGGATCTTGTGTGGCGGCTCTAGGCTAAGATGGATGATTTGGCCGGGGGTAAGGACACACCAATGTGCCTTGCCGGAAGTGTAGTGCTTTCTCAGAATATGTCTGAACTGCGAATGCAAGGAAGGAAAGCTGTCAGATGGTTCTTCGATGTCCATATGAAGAAAACCTACAGCTAATCGCCACTTCCATACCTTCCCGCAGGCGCGCTCGATTCCAGTCGATGTCCTCGAGTTTGGCACAGTCCAAGCAAAAGAAATAAAGCATCAGTTGATCCATCTCTACAGCGGTCGTCGTCATGGGATTCTTCCCTGCCGCAATGACTATCTCTTCGGCGATCTCCTTATTCCGCGGAATGATCCGTAGCGTGTGCGAACTCCAAGATAGACGATTTGAACGCTTATTACTGACGTACACAATATCGTCCGCGTTCTCCTCCGGTGCCGGTATATCTGCAGGGTCGGCCTCACCTCTAATAAGGCATCTATGAGACAGAACCCCTGGATAGGCCATAATCCCAAACCCATGAACAGTCCCCAGATCGGGGTTAGATTCTGAAGGGTCGTGATAAATTTGTGTGCAAGTTTCGCAAGTGAATACTGTAGTAGCAAGACGCAACGCTTCCAGCCCGTCGACAGTCGATGTCGGATCCGAGTCCTTGATCAGAGCATACAGTTCCTCGTGTATCCGCTCGCGCCAGGCCTCAATTAGACCGGGTAGGAGAGACGGAATGAGTTCAAAACTGGTTTGGTCGACGATTTCCTCGGGAGGGCGATGAATAATGGCTTTGACCTCTGGAAACTCAAAGTAGTCAGGACACTCAGGCATATAGCCCGAGAACGGCATGCTTGCTCTCTTATAGGAACGTAGGATTGGAAGAGCGACATTCTTCCGCGTACGAATTAGGGCCTCTTGCTCTGCTTGCAACCGTCGAACTCGCACACACTGTAGGAGCTCAATGATTGTAGGTTTAATTTTCGTCCATACTGTGCTTGGATGTAAACTGGAGTCAAACTATGTGATAGTGAATTTACGTACTGCGATCAGTCAAAGGGCGAGTTTGATTCACCAACTGATGTTTTGACAAGGAGTTATAGTCATTCCGCCGCTGTAGAAACTCCAGTTCTTGAGTCCAGCCAAGATCTACAAGTTTGTTGTGGACGCTTGAAATCTGATAATTGGCATCGATAATAAACTAAAAGATACAGAACTCACGCTCTAAGGCGGCAGGCCTTCTGATCGTTCACCTCGGTCTGCTGGTCAATGAAGTAACATCTGGTCCAAACGAGACATTCTCTGGCGCGCTGATTTAGAAACATAATGAATACATCTTTCGTTCTCCTTTGACAGATGTGGCTTACTTGTTCTATCCCTCTTGCTATCCCCGACTCCCGGGATATAAATAGCTCTTTCTCTTGTGGGTCAAAAATCCATTTGAACCGATTAGCAAGGTCGTGGAAATCCTGCTGAAGAATATGCTTGTGTCTAGTGGCTTTAGGGAAAGTCAGTTAGTTTTGTAGAGACTATAGGAAGCTCACTTTTATCAATCTGCATTGGAAGTATACCGGCCAGCATGATGGTCACCGGCATATTCTCCCATTTGTTCCAAGGACCGTCCACATCCATAACCCAATGTGAGATAGGTATGACACTGCGTCACAGTCAAAGACTATGAGCTTTGAATGACCTATCTGACTCACTGCTTGTACCAACATCTGTTACATAGGCGCTTTTGAAAGCACCACTCAACAGTATGGACGGTTCGTGGACAGAACTGATAGCGGGATTAGAGTGCGAATCGTGAAGCCAAACAAAAACAAGACACACATGGCATTGTGGGTGAAAAATGAGGTTGACCCAAGCCGGTTCGGTCATTCCAGGAAATGGATCCGGCAAATTAGGGACGTTGGCGAGAGAGGCTCTCCAGCACGAGCGAGATGATGGGTGCATGAGTAGTCTTCTGAATTCCTTGGTTAATCGTGCCAGACGAAGAACATCATAGGGAAGCAAATGTGCAAATATCTAGTAAACGGACAATCATGAAGGTCCGACTCTGTCCTAATCGAAGAGAATGACACACCTCAAGCAAAATATCAAGTGGCATGTCAACTAAACCTTTCAATGCTCCTTTTCTCCCCCTTCGAACGACCTTCTGGCAAGTACCGTGGTCGTCCTGCCCATCAGTTTTGCGTCGTTTATTCGCGACAGGACGCGTCTTCAACATCGTGATCAACTCTGACTCGATAAAATTTCAGGTAAGATCTCCGAGGGGCCTTGGGCAGGATGTCAGCGAACCACGAGTGACCACGCCTCGCGTCAGTCGTGATGGTAGGAGAAAAAGAGCAGTTTCCGATTATGGCAGGACCCGACGCGTTCCACATAAATAATTAAATAATTCGTTTTTCAAATATTTACTCCAAATTGCACAATTGCACCTGGAAGGCCCACGCATGCTTTATCTCTTCCATGTCTGCCCCAGAAACATCCAACATGAAATTTCCTGTAGTTTCATTAACGGTCCATGGTAAAGGACCAAAGGAACCGGACGGGTTTAAAAGGTATATTTCGTCCCCAGGAAGAATTGGCAGTCTCTGATTGACAACTAGCTGACCACTGCCAAAGGTTGGAGCCACAAAGGTAATGACACAAAATGTAGTTGGAGTAGCTGTGAACCGTACTGGTGTCGATCCTTTTGGCGCGTAGATGTCTTGTGAACCGGGGAACCAATAGTTCTGGAGAGGTGAGTGTTAACGAGTAAAAGGAAATGATATAGAAGACTCGCCGTGTTGTATACACATTTTCCTGCATATTTCAACCATTCCCCCGCACCTAGAAGACCCGTCTTCATCGGCGCGATAATTTCTCCTTCTGCTGTTGGTCCGACATCAAGAAGACTAAAAACGCGAAGCTAAGTCAACGAAATTTTGTCACTCAAAAATGACTGACAAGTTTCCGTTCTTTGACACGATATCAACCAGAGTCTGAACGATATAGGTGGCGTTCTTGTACGAGCTAGCGTTAGTGGCAAGATTGAGACCGTAACTGTGAGGATCCATTCCCTCGCTAGCCTCCCACTTTCTGGTTTGAATAGCGCCGAATGTAGCATATTCAGGCGTGTCAAAATCAGGAACTGCACCACAGCCTGAACAATGGGTTTCTCAGCACCCAGAACGAGCATCTTCGATAGTGTATACTTACGGTTATTGATGGTGACTTGCCGACCTTGTGCGAACGCGTTATTATAGAATTCAGCAGTGAATTCAAGGGTCTTGTTCGGACCTCCAATGTCACACCACTACATCACAGAGTCATCCAGCGTTACTGTCCTAAGAATTGATTAGAACACGTACCATTATATTGGTCTCATATTTCTTGGCAAGATCAAGCATATGAGGTAGCTGGATGTCCTCGATATAATCGGTGATGTTCAGTCTTCCTGTATATGGATCGAGGAGTAAGCCATCGAATGCATTGTGCGCGAGGCCCCCAGGCCACGCCCCGAAACCATATGGAGAGTAGTCCGGGCTGAACCTGCTGTGTGCATCAGCTGGTGTGAAGCAAAAAAAAAATAGAGCGGTGTCCACCATTCAGGCAATGAATAGTAAGTACCCCGATACATGTCTGGTTTCTCCTTCTTGGCGGTATCGAGTAATTCGGCAACGAAGTCTCGTTTAGGACCGAGATGTACACTACTTCTATGAGTCGAATCGCCAGTATCAAAGAGAGAGAAACCATCATGGTGCTTCTAATACGAAGGTCGGTGATAGGAACAAATTCTTGGATATTACACTTACCGTGACCAGAACGAAGTATTTGGCACCCGCGTTGTCAAATAGGTCAAGCCACTCGCTTGCATTGAATTTTGATGCAGTGAAGTTGGAAATGAAGTCATCGTATACGACATCCTGCAGGCTTATGAGGGGCATGAGATAACGCCACATGAGGTTCCGATGCTTACGGTCCCGTAGGTTTCTAAATGATGGCTCCACGTTGGATTATCTTCGCCGGGATCAGTGTGTAGGAACCAACTAATTTATGATCCAGTAACGGTCAGGTGTAAAGTAGCTCGGCCTACTCGTATGATTCTGCATAATTGGACGAGGTAGCCTAGTGCTTCAAATTAGCAAAAATCCCGCTACAGCTTGCTGAGGGCACACCTACCCAAGCAGGAACGCTGTAAATGCCCCAGTGAATACTACCCGCTATGTTTTAGCTCAAATCTTGAAAAGAATATCGTGGACTCACAATATACCATACTTGGCTCGGTTCCACTGCATTCAATTCAGTTGTGGCGTAGCACGGACAGGACAATAAATATTCTTACCCATGTAGGCGTTTCGTGTCCGCCGAGAACCTGTGCATCTGGAGTCCAGTGCTCTACCATCGGTGTCGCCAGCCAACCAGAAGATACACCGATCACACGAGCATTGGAGTCCCTAATTTCTATATTCGTGGAGCCATTTTCCCGTGCACCGGATATAAAAACGTCTACGGTAACTTGATCCCCAGGGACCAATCGATGGATGACACCAGAATAGATCGTCTTGATACCTGCACCGTTGATGTAGAGTTGGTGCTTACTGTTCAAGGATGTCTCTGCCGAAAGGGTATACGTCGGGAGGAGATTAGCCAGAGTTACCTCTACAGCTTGAGCTCTGACTCCATCAAAGTCTTCCCATCGAGAAGTGAACCTCGCTCGTCGAATAGACAATGCCGGCTTTACATCTATCGCCTCAGGCAAAGAAGCTGTTGATGGCGAGATGGACATAGCGAACAGATGCAGTCTGTGAGCTGTGTTGATCGGTGGCAAGGTGATGCTTTGAAGAGCATGTTCCGACGAGACCGAACTCGACCACTGAAAAATGTGACTTGAATTCCAATTCTTTTGTGTACCATTTTCGAAATGATATGGCCTGCCGAAATGATTTAAGCATCTTCTTGGGCATGAAACATAAGAAAACAAACGTTTGGAGCATTCCGATATTGAGGATTGGCCATCGCCACCAGTTTCGAGCGTAGACTGGATATTTCAGAGACATAGTATGTAAGAGCAATATATCGTCTCACGCTGCACTTGTTGAGTTGAGTTGTCCGTAAACGTCAGAATGAAATTTGCCACAAATTCGTGAGTTCCTGGAATATATCGCGAGCTAGGGACCAAAGTGATCGGTATTAGTATTACCAACCTTGGCCAGCATCACCCGCATAAACGAAATGCAGTTCTTGAACGAAAGTCGGTTCGGGAAGACTGATCAATTGACTGTCCGCGATGAGATTGTCGTTAGATGAGCCCCACGAGTTTGGTAGATCATACTAGAAGAGATATGTTTAGATGTCGGTCAGAACGCCCGTATACTAGTAGATCTCCTACAATTATTCCGTCGTGTGCGTATGGGCCCGAGGAGAGAAATTGGCTATCAAAACACGAGCCCTTGCCATCAAAATCTGCGGAGCCGTTAGGAGATGCAGCTTGATTGTTGAACAAGGAGCGAAGAGATAAGGCAATTGACGGGTAGCTTGGAAGGGCTGAAGCTCCGCAAACTAAAATGCCGTTGAAAAGAATCGTCGCTAGAAAGATCATTGTATGCCAAGACAGAATCATTGCTTCATTTATAACAGCAAAGTCGTCAAAGAACCTTGCACATGATGTGAGGTCCTTGTGCTTTCAAGTGCATGTGTCCAGGTGAGCTACTGGTCAGCTTCTTTAAATTCGAAGTCGACGTGATGGCTCTCCAGGACACTAGAACTATTATGGGTAAGTTCGGCTGTAGGATACATACTATGAGCTGATCCGAGATAGATGAGTAACGGGTTAATTTGTATCATCATGTGTCGACTCAGCTTCAAATTTTAAACCTTAGACCCCAAGACACCTTTGAAGTCGAAAGACCCAAAGAGTAACTTTTTTGCACGGTTAGAAGTTACGAGGGGACAAACGGAGCCGAATATTCGTTTTCTGGAATGTTTCCAAGAGTCTGTGGTCTGTAGTCAGTGGAAGTTCGCGCTACAGGAAATGTCACCCTGTCACCCCACGTGCTGTTGTCGCGACGCGTTGCGGCCCGGGAAGCGGGCCGAAATCTTTGAATCTGGAATCTATTCTCTTCTATTCTTCTTTCATCGAGTTTGTTCTGAGTCACGCCCAACGGCACTGGCACATGGCGTGGGTCAAGCTATACGATAACCGAGACTAGCTAACGTCGTATATAGCTTTGTGCTCCGTTGCGTTTGATAGAATTGATTCATAATGTTTCAGCCGCGCCCGGCGCATTGCCGGTGCATTGCCACAGACATCGCCTTTCCCATACCAACACCAAGGTTACTTGGGTATGAAAAGTTCATTCCATACCACAAATCTGTAGTCAGTATTCTATCAATAACGGTGTTCTCGTGCTTACCCTAGGGAATTGTCAGGAAACGTACAAGTGCCTCATACCCTTATCCAGATGGTTCCTTCGAAAGAATTCCGCCAGATTCATAGTATTGAATGGAAACCAGGTGATCGTCGAAAAGAATTGAAAAATGGGAGCAAAAGATTAAATGACAGTATTGGGTGCCGGGTCGACCGAAGCCTTCGGACGAAGCTGTGCTGTATGAGATAAAACCCCCGGCAATCTGATGATTGCTCCTCTCTCTCCGCTCTCAGAGCATATTAACTTTCCCTGGTGCGTCCTTTCCTTCTGTAATTGGAGGGCTAAGACTTACTGTATCACCACTCAGTTCTTGTATGCCATTTCAATGCCAGCCGTGCAAGTTAGCCCTCGAGAAACAAAATCAGATGCGTCGCCTGCACGCGGGACGGATACCGCCCTCGTTTGCGGAATACTCGGAGGGATTGCTGGTGTCTTCTTCCTTTCCCTCCTTGTTCGATGTATCGTCATCCGTCGACGAACTCAGAAATTGCCATACGAACATAAACCGCGTTCCATTGAGCCCTTTCCTTATCAAACCACACCATTCGAAATTTCGGAATCGAGTGGCTTTGTCCCTCTTCTTCTCACGGAATCTCATCCTTACTCACGTGAATCTCTAAACTCGACTCTCTGTGACCATAGCCGCACATCCATTACACAGCACGCTTGGGACTCGTATCAGTACACCTACATTACCCCAGATGACCACCTCCCCCAAGTCCCACCACCGGCACCGTATTCCACTCAGAGTCTATTCAAGGCCGAACCATTCCTTCCCTCTCTCCATAACTCATCCGACAATGACTGCTTACCACCGTCACCAGTCTCCGGACTACTTCCATCACCCGGCTTCCACCAAGAGCCCGTGAAGTCGCTACATGTAAGCCCAAAACACCTTCCTAGACTTGTAATACCCAATGCAGCATCCATGCCGAAATCTTCTCGTGCTATCGAGAATTCGAAAGATGATCAGAAGATGCCTTCGGAACAATCGTCTGCGTCCGAGTATTCTCAGCCATCTGCTTCCTCTTCATTTATACAACAATGTTTCCAAAGCCAAGACCTGGCTACCCCGCCTGTGCCCCCACTTCCTGACTACATCGTTATGCAAGGACGGTTTCAGGACGAGCCAGCAGGTCTGGGGAGGACAAACACGATTGAGATTGCGAGTTTGTTGAAGGATCGTGCTAGGCGCGATGGGAATTTTTTGCGCACGCCGAGTAACATTTCCCACATTGAATATTGAAACTCCGGAGCTGTTCTCCCTTAATCGGTTGATGGGACTCTGTTTGTATTCTTGGTTTCCCCCCCCGTCTATATCTCAGAGAATTCACCAAGTTGTATTTCATATTACACACTTTCTCCATTATTCATACATTCTTGAGTTGTCATAGTCAGGACCATATCGTTATCGTTAACGCTATCGCAATCTCATTGTTTGATCATTGTTCAATATATCTTCGCATAAAAGGATCCTCCGGCTACCGATCAATAGGACGATGGGTGCTTCAAGAGCGTCTATACACCCCAATCAGTCAATATCGTAACTATACGAAGCAGGCCACTTACACCGCCATCAATTAATACAGTCTCTCCATTGACATACCAATTCGCGAGCAGGAAGAGCGCGAGGGATCCAACATCGCGTGGTTTACCCCACCCTTGCTCAGCGGGAACCTCGAATTTTATTTTCGCATCCGGTGGAACAATCACGGTTCCAGTCTCATCAGTTGGAGCTCCGGGGAAAGACATCTACAGGATATCAATAAGTAGCCTGTGTTCATGGACAAGTAAAAATTTCGCACCCCACTTGGAAACAGACCTAGGACACAGATTCAGAATACAGACCAAGCATTGATATATATATAAACTACCTGGCTGCAATTCCATTGACTCTGATGCCTAGAGGCAGCAGTTCATGAGCGAGAGAAGAAGTAGCATGCCCAATAGCGCTTTTCGAGAACATATACGGGTATGAGAGTCCTGAAGTCGCAGAGTCCTGCGTATCATATGATGGGATTCGAATTGGAAGTCGAAATAATGCAATTACCTTTGTCCATCCATTCATACTGCTGGTCATGATTATCTGCGGCACAAACTTCTTGGTAGCTGGATCATCTGACAGCTTCCACTTTTCAAGCAATGGTAAGAAGGCGAACGTTAGCCAGTACGGTCCGACAGCGTTTGTATTCAGGGTGTCGTTGAAAGATTCTTGGGTAATATCATCGAAGAAACTCGAGACGTAGGCAGATGCCGTGGAGGCTTCTGGGGGCTTAAATCTGCCTTGGAGAATACCAGCATTGTTGAAGAGAGCCGTAACATAGCGTTCTCGCTTCCCAATTTCGTCAGCCAGACGTTTGGCTTCTGACTAAGGCAGTGTTAGTAATCAAGCAATCGTTTAATCAAACATTACGCGACGCATACCTTTAAACTGACGTCTCCTTCAATTGCATACATTGTGCCGGCACCAGGAGTATTAGCAACCGCGGCATTCAACTTGTTGCAGGTTCTAGAGTAACGTATTAGGTGCTAAACTGACTATAATGCATGTGACTTACTGGTCAAGCTCAGCCTGGGATAGTCCTACAATATAGACAGTTGCCCCGTTGGCGATCAGCGTTGAGCTAATCATTAGCCCAATCCCCTACAATACGACGTAGCATGAGTGGATATACCTACCCGTTTAACAGAATGACTAACAGATCCCCCACCCGTAACGACTGCGACGGTACCGCGGAGGTCAAAGAGGTTGACTGCACGAAGATGATCCAGAGACGAATTCGACATGGTGGACAGTGGGAACAAAACACGGGAAAGTCCCAGACTTTATATCCACCGTGCATATTGACGTCATCTTCTGGCTAGGCTTACGCGTCGTGAGCCGGTATTGGAGAAGCGTGTTCTATGATCAAATAGACGGTTCCGAAGATCTTTGAACTGCCTGCCAGTGTGAGTCAGATGTTTGTATCTTATCGAAAGTTCTCGTATCATGAATGTCCAACGGTTTGAGATTTGCTGTTGATCTATGTCGCGTCCTATGTAGTCCTATGCGATAAACAACAAGAGAGGCGACACTAGGGAATCACGGTGACAGACAATTGAAAGGATAAAATTCGAAAGAGTTCCGAACATCAGTATCATTAGAATTCTCTGTAAATTTGGCCTGGAGTTGACACTAGAGATATCCCATATGCCATTTCGAAAAGAAAGGCCGCGAGTAGTACATCACAGTACATGTCTTGAGGATTAATGAAGACGGTACTACCCAGGTCTCCTTGCTTCCCAAATTGTCTACATAGGACATTGCACAGCGACATGCTTGAGGAACCTTTACCTGAGCAATTAAATTCTCGCCTAGCATGTGTATCGTTACCGACACAAGGTTTAGTCGATGCCGCAGAGAGACGCCGCAAAGGACTGATATCATACCGAGAAGAACATTAGATGGGCCCCAAGAAGGATGATTGAAGCACCGAAACTATGGAACGTGTCTTCACTATACCCAGCCGCATGTGGCAAGCATTCCGAAGGTCAGGTTGCGGATGTAATACCACCTATTTGAAGTTACCTGTAGCCTAGTCCATTTAAATGAACTAAGCGTAGAATAAAGCCAACGCGAAGCAATAGACGTGTTGTCAAGAAAAGGATATCAATGGTGATTTATCCCCAGACGATAGCGACTGGATGTACAAGTGTTGCTTGCAAGGAAAAATCGACGATATCGATGAGTCGATGGATGGCGGTGATCAGAGGGAAAGAATTTGCGGAGTTCGGACCGATAGTTCCTTGATTTTTCACCCACCATCATCACTGCCGGCGACCGTATTCTCTGCGCTTAGGATCCTCAACGCTATCAGGATTAGTAAAACCACTCTTTCTTGCTAGGCTAGTGCTTCGCAGTGACCTCCATATCGATTGCGAAGACCGAGGTGAAATATCGGGGTGACGCTCTTGGTGAGCTCTCTTCATGTTCGAACTGGATCTACTATTGACTGATTTTCTTTCCGCCAGGGAACATCTTTTGGGTTATCACTATCAATAATTTTAATAGGGAATATGGGACCAATGAAAGCAGAGCATGGCCATCACCTCGGGTGACACTTGAATATTGAACACGCGATCTCATTGTTCTTGTTCCAACCAATGAATCGCCACGGAAGTGAACGGGGTATGTTGTTCAAGCGTCAAGGAGTTACGCTCAGTCACTCATTGATATTAGAATATTTTACTAGTCTGGCTTATTTGCGGTGTTCTGCAGACTTTCCTAAAATACCCCCCTCTACTACGAACGAGCAAAGGTCAAATTCCACACTTTTACCTCTGCAACTAGAAGGAGAATCGCCCTTCGAGCTTCGGAAACTGGACAGGATCCGACCACGACTCCCTCCGACTCTTCGCTCCCAAACCTAGGTCTTTTGTATTACGGTGGACCACGGTACTGTTATTATACGAGCACAAATATTTACTTCTGCGCTCAGTATTGCGGCCTGACCGGATGGAAAGACTGTTAGAATCATGGCCCTACTGTAAAAATCAGTTACATGAAGCATTTGCTGCAAACGCAACTTTGGGACCGCGAAAATAACGATGACTAACTTGTCTGTGTTATAAGAAAGTCAAAATCCTCACAGAGGCTGGTGCGTGTGATGCACTCTGGAGGCGGCATGCGTTACCAGCATTTGGTGACGGTGGCGGGGAGTTCAATATTGACCTTGGATACACACGGCCAGTTATTGATGGACCGAAAGCTTCTGATCTCTTTCGACATCAAGAACGGAATCCTGTTCGCCTTCTTTGTGACTAGAACGGATCGCGGGCACTGTTACTAATGAAAATGAGTAATTACCAGACAAGACAGGTACTGGTGGGGCCTGACTAATGTGCCGTTTGCCCAGCCTTGTACCATCAAGATAGACCAGAGTTCTTCGATAGACAGGTATCCAAGCAGACATGGTAAAGCTTGGCCGAGAAAGCCGGTGAGGCATCCAAAGCTAGTCTTCTCGAGTTTCGTTTTTCTCATACTGGTATAGGTGGATGAGTCTCTCTTGGCTCATCGCTGCAGCAAATAGTGACAGCGAAAGATATAATGCCAGACTTGGTTGATCGATTGCTTGCCGTAAACGCTGCGGCTAATTGTATGGAGCTGATGGGCGTCATCGTCACTCGATAGTTTGTGTATTCTTATGGAACTATAAATCGCGATTAACCGAGACAGCATGAAACGATAATTACTCGAGCTAGATAGGTCAATAATCACTGGCCATGTTTGATTCACAGTTGACGACTAATAACCATTGCCATTGCCATTGGAATATGCAATCTCTCAATCAAGGAGTGTCTCATGGAAACTGCTCCGCAAGCTGCCAAGAAGCACGATTACAGCAACGGGACACATGGGGAATGAACAGGAAAGGCAGCAATTGGTATTTATAGGGCAAAGACGTATCTATTAAGCGGAGGCCTATTACGCGGACGTGCTTACAGCAATCACGATCTCCAACGCTTTATAAACGTCAGTAGCGGTCTTCTTGTCACGATGCCTCCCCAGTATGGACTTCGATGAATACGTTAATCTCGCCCGACAGGTGGACCAAGCCTTAGTACTTCACAGCGTAGGTATCGCTATTGTTTTGCTGCTTGCAATCCAATTTCGAAAGGTCTTGGCCACCAGGGCGAAGGTGAGAGGTTACGCCAGTTAATTCTGTCATGTGCTCACCGCATCACAGCTAAAATCCATTCCCACCGTTGGATCATCTGGTATCATCACGTCTTGGATAGATGCTTTCAAATTCGTTCACCACGCAAAGGAAATCATTCAAGCTGGTCATGAAATGGTGTGGATCTGTTTAGTCCACTCGTATGGTGAATTGACTTGTTGTGAATAGTATGATGGATCAGCGTTCAAAGTACCTTTGCTTGACAAGTGGATGGTCGTAGTCAGCGGGCCAGAAAAGATAAACGATATCCGAAAGGCCTCAGCTGACCAGCTGTCTTTTATGGACGCAAACGTGGATGTGAGTGCTCTCTCTTGTTCGTGAGGTATAATATTCTCAATGTAACATATACAGCAATTACAAACGGACTATACTATTAGTCGTTCCATCAGCGCAGACCCTTACCATGTAGAGGTTATACGAGGCGCCTTTACTCGAAACATTGCAGCTTGCTTTGCAGACGTCCAGGACGAGATCAGGGCCGCTTTCAGCGACCACATACCAATGACTGAAGGTATGCAGCTATACTTTGTTGCGGATGGCAGTGTTCTAGCTAATATTATTATAGACTGGATCGAAATTCCCGCATACCAAGTCGCCTTGCAAATTATATGCAGAGCGAGTAACCGGATGTTCATCGGGCTTCCTCTTTGTGAGTACTTACACCCTCGTCACACTTCTACCGTCTTCCTAATAAACGCTTGTTCTTGAGGCCGGAACCAGGAATATCTTGATCTCAATATCAACCACGTTATTAACGCTTTCAAATGTGCATACATTCTTAACCTTCTTCCTGACTTCCTTAAGCCGTATGTCCTGGCAGCTCGATAGTGACTAGTCTGAGACCTAACCGCATATGCTAGAATTGTAGCATTCTTCACCACACCTCGCAGGCGTGCTGTGGCAAAAGCAGAAGAATTCCTTGGTCAGAATATACGCGAGAGACTGCGCCAAGAGGACATATATGGAAAAGATTGGCCAGGAAAACCGGTAAGGAATATTTGCAGGCTCAACTTTTCCGCCCGTTTTCCTCATACATTGATAGAATGATATGCTCTCATGGCTTCTCGACGCAAGTAATGGTGTCCAAGAACGTCGAACAGTGCGAGAGTTGAGCATCGAGATGATCGGGGTGAACATAGGGGCTATCCACACCACAACTACGGTATGTACATGAATCATACGAAGAGCAATGACGACTGACTAAGCTCATAGGCATTCACCAATGCGTTGTTCGTGTTAGCTGCGCACCCAGAATGTATTGAAATTCTCCGGGTGGAGGTGGAATCCGTGACCAAGGACGAAGGATTCACCAAAGCTGCAATGGGCAGGCTGGTCCAGCTGGATAGTTTCCTAAAAGAAGCCCAGAGATTGTATGGCGACTTCGGGGTCTGTGAGTCGTAATTCCCTTGGCACGTTATCACCCTTTCTGACTATTAGACGCAGTCGGAATGAAACGTAAAGCTCGAAAGGATTTCGCGTTTTCGGACGGCACAGTAATTCCTGCCGGGACTCAAGTCGCTGTAGTTTCGTGGTGCACACATTTGGACGAAGTAAACGCTAGTTTCATTATCAGAGAAGTACTTCTTACCAAGTTCTTGCAGAAAAACTACGAAGATCCACTGGAATTCAAACCGTGGAGGTTCTCGGAAAAGAGAAAGCAAGAAGGCGAGGGCCTTCGCCACCAGATGACCGCAACGAGCCTTGACTTCATTTTCTTTGGCCATGGAAGATCAGCATGGTACGTACATCATGTCAAGTTCTATAGTTTCTCTGAGAGTCTAAAACTTGTTTACAGTCCGGGCCGTTTCTTTGCTGTCAACGAGATGAAGGCCCTCATGTGTTACGTTCTCATGAATTTTGACGTGAAGATCGACAAGGTCCCCCCATCAATGTGGTTTAATGCCGAACAGTTTCCCAACCAAAACAGTAAGGTGTCGTCAGAAAACGAATGTATGCTGCATAAACAACCAAGGCAGTGTTTGCGCGGTTGGATGGAGGATAACGAGTGTTAAATGTTCACTGTGGAGACAAATTTTGTGTGTACCGACACGAACTTCAGAATTATCCCCGACGACGAAAGTCTACTTCTCATGCAGCCGGAACACTTCTATTTACCTTCAACTTATTGTCGTAGATGCGTGCAGTAAATCCCTATGAGGCAGAAATTTTCGGAGCGCGCGTGTTGCCTTATCTTTCTAGGACTTCACGGGCGATAGAAAATCAATGACAACGTTGCGGTCTACTGAGTGATTGCAGAAAAACTTTGAAATAATTTAGCCGAATCCTTCTGATATGCGGTCGTGTTCTGGGAATAAAAGTGGAATATGTATCGAATCGGTAGGAATGTCGACGGACGTTTAACGACTTTGACTTTTAAGATACCCCTCTCTTTCAGCACGGCCTACCGTGCTCAACTTGAACGTTTCACAGGATTCGTTTGTTCTCCTCGTCCCAAGAAATGTCAAACAGTGAAAAAGATACCATCACAGTGGCAACGCCTCGGTGAATAATTCGTTCAAGTGTTCTTTCGAGACATCGTTCTCGGAAAACATGTGTGCCCCCATGAGTAGTTATAGTCTGCTCCAAAAGTTCTCACAGTCTCTCGATTACCGGGTGTCTTTATCCTGACAAGGATGAGAAGCGTATATATGCTGGCTGCACTTGTGATATATTATCCATGAGTATCTGATTCACGACTGGGCCATTAATATCATTCACGCATGCGATTGAGACATAAACGCTGAAATCTCAAAGTGGGTGAGGTGCGTTCAGGAGTACGTGAGATGCATTCGCTAGTGTTGACATGTGTATGTCTTTTCTATCATTGGTTGGCCTTTTCAGCATCTTCTTCGGCCGGGTAGGTATATAATTTGATGTCTATTATGGGTAGAGCACTCGTAACGTCAGTATCAGGTACTTATGAGCTCACTATGTTCCAGGAAATCGCAATATTCTGTTGAGGCTCAGCAACTTCAGCTTTGATTTGCATTCACATATAAATTCACGCAGAAGTAACGACGTACACGCAGTAATGTATTTGCAAATGAACGCATCTGATCCCGAGGAAAACGCAGACAAACGCACGCAGAATTCACTTGGCCCTCCTGAAACTGTCTCTTGTGCTGTTTGTTGATCACAAGCTGATTGTTCTACTGGGTATAGTCGCTAGGGTTGGGAGATGAGGAATAGATCCTAGTCCGCTCGTACCAAGACCAGGGAGCATCTGATTCAATCTATCATACGGGGGCTGAGGTTGTGGTTTTGTCTATCTGTCAGAAATCATGCACTGCTGGTCTTTTTTTTCGTTCATCTCATTAAGTAGGCTCTGAATACCGGAAGGTGTCCCCGGGAATATTTGCAACGAGAGGCGTCAGATACTACTGACGCTGTACACAGATAGAGAGAAGAATAGCCAGTCAATGTTGCGATATGTTGCGGATCCTGAGATAGACAAAAACTCTAGAGCTGGCAGACCGTTCGGTGGAGGGCAAATTGACGGGTGAGGTCCCCCCACCAGAGTGTTCCGACATCGAAGCAACAAATGCTTTAGTACTGGGCTGGCGGCAATGACATCCTATAAGTGGCATCACGATGCGGCCCTATCTCGGCATACCGTGCGGGGAGCCTCGATATGAACGAAACAATAGCTGCCTACAGTCTAGAATCAAATTGCATCATCCAAGAGGTCAACCCACGTGTCGTCGCCCGCTTCGCAGCTACGAATTCTGGATTCAGTCTAAGTAGGAAGCGCTTCACGAAGGAACAGGAAACGCGGTGATATTCGTCACAGATGGCTACGTGTCTCTGAGATTGATCATTTATTCCAGGCACTTTCCCCAATTAACATGCCGAAGGCCCTCGGGGCGTACGTTCTCATGAAAGGTAGACATTACTTCCACTGCTGAACTGTCTTCTGTTCGTCAGTAGGCCCAAGACAAACCGGTAACGTAGCTTTCAGGAGGTATCAACGCGCTCGGCCAGTCCACTATAAACCGAAAATGCTTTCTTTTGTTGATACAAAACGATGACTAGACAATTTAATTGAAGGCCCTTGATATACAGTAGCGCTCTGAAAATCAAAAACGTGAGAAAATATGTCGAATCATTCGGAATATCGACTGACGTTTAACGACTTCAACTTCCAATACGCCTTTCTTTCTAAGCGAAGTCATGTCCTTCTCAACTTGACACTTCCATGCGTCGGGATGCTTCGGAAGCTCGTGACCGCAATTGAAGCATAGGTCATGCGCACGAGAATGCAGCCTAACATGAACCTTTCGTAATGCAGACAACTTCAGTTTGTCCAGGTGAGCATCGAACCGGCCCCAGGCGCTAACAGAGCAAGGAAGCAGGAAGGGCTTCCGTTCGTCGCACGTTTGTTCTACTGTCAATACCCGTAACGTAGAACTGAGGCGCGTTCGAGATAACAGTGGGTCTAGCGGAGACGACACTATTATGAAAAAAGAAGAAAGTCGTTCGTGTCGGCTCAGATCTAAACGGAGCGGTGACTCTGTGGAAGGAAGTTAGTGCGACGAGACGGTGAATGAAGACAGCGACTCACCCGCCCAACTCCAGTCGCTCCCATCCAGAGTGAACTCCTTGAGTGTCGCCCGCATCTCATCAAGAAGTCTCTGAACGAGCGAAGAGGTGGCCTTGTTGCATAGTTGAAGAGAGAGACGTCGGATGTTTTTGACGTTGTACAACGATTGGTTGGAGAATAGCCACCTGATATTGCGAGTTGTTGCAGCCCCGGAGATAGATAAAGACTCCAGTAGTGCTGGTAGGCCATCCAGTGGAGGGAGAATCGGTGCAAACGGTCTACATTTATCATCTGCTCCGGAATCGCAGGCAAGCGATAGATGCTTCAGCGCTGGGTTTGCTATAGCAGTGAACACGTCGTCGAATCGTCTAGGCATATGAAACGAGATGCCATTGAAAATAAACGATTTGAGGGAACAGGAGCGGAGAGCCGTGACGAAGGGTTTGTGTGTGGTGATAGATACCTCTTTCCATGATCCTTGGTTTCCGTGAGCAAAGAATTCAAGATGAGACAGATTTGGGAGGGAAGATATGATAGAAATGAAAGTGGTGTCCATGAACTCGTAGAATAGCGGGGCTGACATTGCATGCATTCCGAACCGTGTGACCAGCCGGGCAATATGAGGACAATGAGCGATTAGTCGGAGAAGATTCCGGAATCGGTATAGTTGACCCGCGTACTGTTTTCGAAACAGCTGCAATTCAGCGGCGTGCACGGTAAAAACGTTGGAATAGGATATGGTAACGGCTACGGGGTAGGAAAGCACAAGAGACGAGGGAGCATCGTCGTATGGTGGGGATGTCGTCGTACAGGAAATCAATAATGTACTCGATGAGCTCCTGGGGCATAGAAATGTTCGAGTTTCCAGGTACGTTGCTCAAGTCGGCTGGCGTCGTCGCGGGCGATATCCTAGCCTTGACTGGCGTAGTTGCAGGGGATATCCTAGTCTTGAATGACGTGGTTGCAGGGGATATTTTAGTCTTGGCTGACATAGTTGCAGGGGATATCCTAGTCTTGACTAGCGTGGTTGCAGGCGATATTTTAGTCTTGATTGGCGTGGTTGTAGGCGATATCCTAGTCTTGACTAGCGTGGTTGCAGGCGATATAATAGTCTTGATTGGCGTAGTTGCAGGTGATATCCTAGTCCTGACTGACGTAGGTGCAGGCGATATAATAGTTTTGACCGGCGTCATTGCAGGCGATATCCTAGTCCTGACCTGTGTAGTTGCAGTTGCAGGTAAAGTCCTAGTCTTGACGGGCGTAGTTGCAGGTGATGTCCTAGTCTTGACTGGTGTAGGTGCAAGCGATATCCTGGACTTGACGGGCGTTGTTTTAGGTGATGTCCTAGTCTTGACTGGTGTAGTTGCAGGCGACATCCCAGACCCCACCGGCGTCGTTGCAGGCGTTTTCCTGCTCTTGACTGGTGTCTTTACAGGTGGTGTCCTGATCTTGAATTCAGTCGTCCTCGGCAGTGCATACCTGCGGCAAGAATCAGTACTTTCCTAGATGAAAGAAATACAGCAACGCACGGTATACCAGCACCAGCACCAAAATAAGCATCGACCAAGCGACGTCCACCAAAGAGCCGTACAGAAAATAGAAGGAAAAAGAGAAGCATTAGGTTCATGAAGTAGCCGGCGAGAAGGAAGAGATATGATGGTGGTACGGAAGCAAGAGTAATCAAGCCCGCTCCCTCTTGATTTTCTACCACCACGGCTACTAGGCGTGACGATATCACTAAATTCTTTCCTCGTTGCAGCTGTCGATATCAATGCCGCTTAGGCGATATCAACAATATGATCTCCTATGCAAACGTTCGCTGCAGGGATGCCCGAAGTCATAGTTTCGCACCAGCACCGACCGTGACTCAGCATCCCTAACAAATCCGACTTGTCCTAGTGCTCAGGTCAAAAGTCGAACCAGACATTGGAGAAGAAGGGGTCCTGGTCTCTGGTGGGTACTAGGCTTTGTTTCTCGACATTATCTTACCTTTATGCTGTACAATGGACTCGGTTCATTATCGTTACTAGGCGTAATACTTCTTAAAGCGATAAAACAGTACGATGATACTCGAACCGCAATAGCGAAGGCGGGTCATGTATAGCGCATTTCGAAGCGTGCAGGCAAATTCTTGTAGGCCTTATAGTTTTTCTTGCTCTTTTTCTCACGACGTAGTCAAATTTTTGGAGAAATGCAATTTATTCAAGAACCAAAAGTCCATGAGCTGTTCAATGTACGACAGGCTACACCGCCCGCGTTCCCCTTCTGCACTACGATTTTCATGTATTGATCTGGGAATCGCAAGCCGGCACAGGCCAAACTTAACCCCGTCGCGAGGGAATGTGAATGATGCCAACACCTCAATGGCAGAGCGACACTTAAAAGAACCCTGCTCCCATGTTAGCATCTACTTCATTTTTCTCAGGCACGGGTCTGGGAGCAGAGCCTTTTCTTCTGCGGGGAAGCGAGCCAGCTCTCGGCTCGAGATGGCCCTTCGCAGGAATGACTGGATCGAAATTCGGTCGGGTGAACAAGATGAAGAAGGTCACGCCTCGACGTTCTCGAAGGCTGCGACCGTCTCCATCTGAAGCGGATAGTGTGGAACTCGTCGTCGTCCCAGGTACGGAGTTTAGAGAGTCGATTGACTCGGTGGACGACGACGAGGGGGGATGATTGTACAATGCCATGGTGGGCATTGATAAAGCTGGTTGGGTGTTCTGGTGGTGGTAGGTGTTCATGTTGTTTCTGGTCTAGGAGTAGGGGACTGACGGGTATTTATATTATTTTCGTTGTAGCCCCTCTTGAGTATAGGAGCCATGTTCGAAAATGTTTCCGCGGAGGTACATTTATATCCACGGTAGCATTGTACTGTCCTTCAGGCCATCGTAACAATAGAAAATCTGTGGGTTACGAATGCCGCATACACTAGCATGCTGGACTGACCGGTACAAGGACCCAGAGCAGAGAACCTTTATATGGCGAACTCCCCGCTTTGCTTCCGCGCCCAATCGGTTACGCGATCAGCCTGAGAACTAACGGAAGCATCTCTATTCGTGAAAGCCAGCTCGGATGGGAAGGATAGGATTCCTCATAGCCGAGATAGGTTGATGCGTACGTACTGCCTCATGGGCTCTGCTCTTAACTGCCGAATCTGCAGTGAAACAGGAAGGGCGTTGGTTTTCCGTCCATTTCACTGGGTATCGGAGGCCCCAAAAGGAGAAAAAGAATAAAAAAAGAAAGATTTAGCATGCCAAATTGGGCGACCACCGACGTTTGTTTGTTCATATTATATTTAAAAGCCTACAACGATCACTATTCATCTGCTTGACCCCCTGCTGCCATTTACCTTGCCATATGCTTGTTTAAGCCTGTACTACAGTGAAATTTCTCCCTCTGTCAATGCCCTGACATCTGTCAAGTCTCCCACACCATCAGTAAGGCACAGTACACACTTTCTGACACCACAAAATTTGCACAAAATATCATTATCCCCTAGTGAGTAGGATGGGCATAGTGGGTTTGGCCAGGTTATAGGTATGGGCCAGAAGGGTATTGGTATGGGTTGACATGGTATTATAACATGACATCTGCCTCTACCTGTGAACCCACCATTAGGCAATTAATTGGTATCTTATCTGATTATTGCTCAACCTTGCCTGAGCCTGTCAGTGATGTCAACAAAGACCTTGAGGCTCTCAGGAAATAGTATGTTGGTGAAATTGAGATACCTGAGAGCATGTTGTGTTGGTATTTGAAAGATGCCAAGAAATCTTCTTTGTCTTTTTGTCACTCCTGAAATTGAATGGAGATAGGGCTTCACACCATCCCATTTACAGTATATGGCCGTATGACGACTGGGTCCAAGACGGTGACGGTACAACCATATCCCAGTACCATACAGACATACTACAAATCCTTGACGGTACAGATATGGGTATATAATGGCTGTGATGGCCATTGGTATGGCTGTGTTGCTACAATATAATGCTTTTTTGAACATACATGCATATCTACCTTGTAATAGTACTACCCAGCAATTCATTGACAGCAGTACGAGCTAAATGTAAGCGATGCTTGACAAGCATCAACATGCAAATGGTATCTGCCTTCAAACTAGCCTGCCATAATGATAATGTGTCATGCCCACCTGAAAAAATATGTTCTACAGCAACAGCAGATCCTATGTATAACTGAATAAGAACTAGTAATCATAAGATCGAGATGGATACTGACCTGGGATTGTTAATAGGTCCCTGAGCTAGCCAAAATAGATTTGGGAACTGTGCACACCAGCCCATCCACCAATGAACAGGATCATAGGACTCCAGGAGATGAAAGGCCTAGTGCAGTGATGAACCTAGAGACTCCTGCAGGCAGAAAAAAACTAAACCATTGAATGGCAAGTGGTATCCATTTTACAGAATCTGAAGGCAGGTTCTAGTGAGTCTAGTCGGGCACCTCCATGCAATGACTATCCTTCCTAAGCTTATAATGTTCTGTTGTTACTTCAGTAACAAGTTGGTACTAGAGAACTAGGTGAGTGAAAGAAGTTCGCTAGTGGATTTGGTGTCATTCTTAGTGAATTGAACGGTATCTGTGGGTGTCAGTAACTAAAGGGTGAATATCCTGTCTCAGATTACCCTTGAAGTTAGCTAGTAGTGGGTGGAAGGCTGAGAGTGCCAATGAAGGTGAGTTTCCCCTTCCTTGGTTATAGACTTAAGCTAGTAGGCAATGGGTGCACAGTGATATGGTGCACAAGTGTAATCAAGTTCATGATGGACTTGCAACACACTAGTGTATCGACTGAGTCATTGTGTATATGTGTCTTCGACTATGAAGACCTTAGTTTGTTGGGTCAATTGTGTGGGGAAGTAGTAGTCCTGAGTGTATTCTTTTGTTCTAGCTCAAATACCTTGTTACCTTTATACTACTATTCTATACTACAGCGTAATTTACTGTTGTCAGCCGCAGTACTTGCTTATTGAGCATAGTGAACTTATTCGTAACACTATTACTGCGCTATCTTCCTTATAATAGCTTGCTTGTATGGATATCTGTTTGCCCAACTAACAAGGCCTAATGCCAGGACTACCTTACTAATCATTAGTCGTTCTGCAGTCACCACTGCCACAAGTTCGCAAACTTGTTTGGTCAGGTCATACACATGTTGGCGCACCTGGAGCTCTCTTTATTATAAGTCCCTCTTTGCCGCATACTATGTGCATGTTGGGAGACCCTATGACCATGTGGGTCTGGTCACATGCTAGTTACCGTATCTTGCTGTGTCAGACATGTATGATGCATATGTTTAATTGCATCAGGCCAATGCCGGTGATTCATGTTGGAGCCGACCTATGCATCATAGCTCACAAACCTTGTGTGTTGCCTATGGATTTGGATGGTTTAACTGGCATTGAACCGGCACACCTTATCTGACTAGGGTGCCAACCTATGAATAGATTGATAAAATTGTTGTATGCTTCCTGCAAGTTCTGAGCACACAGAGCCACCAGGCTCATCAGTGGATGTTTGATGTTGACAGCAGGACGAAAAAGTGACAGGAGCATCTCCTCAAAGGTGGACTTAACACAAGTTAGAATGAGAGGTTATGAATTGGGTATAGCATTAGACAACAACAAGAGTTTAGCTAGAAGTATGAGGGTGAATGCAAGCTCTCAAAACTATGTATCGATGAAGCTCAAGAGTCGTGATGGACTGAAGCAAAATGTGACATGTGTGATACAAGCATCAACGAATCATGCCATTCTGCACCTTCTAAGACAATTCACACAGCCGTATGATACCTGTCAGACAGCCGTGTTACAACAGTTGTCGATGGTGACAGTTCACCCATATCCTGTCCATGCTGAATGGCTCAAATTCAGCTGACAGTACAGATATGGCAGCCGTACAACCGTACTATACGGTGTTGGTGCGAAGCCCTACATACCATACATGGTATGGTGTGAGGCCCTACCATTTTTCCTGGGATGGAATATCTCATGTCTTTTCAGGACAGCTTTGCTTCAGAGCACCTTCTGGTCTTGGACCATCCTTCAAACCACTTGGATGTGCCATGCTATAGGCTACAGAGCCTAAAAATTGAAAAATGTGAGCCATTTATAAAAGAAATCCTTTCAGCATGTATATCCTCATTAAATCACTAAATAAAACATACCAGACTGACACAGACAAGTTACTATGATAGTAGCAACTCAGTAATGCATGTAGGGACAGAATACGCGATGGGAGGAAAGAAACAACACTCATGCGGATGAAACTCGGGACAATGGCAGATAACAATAGGGGCTAATGGCAGATAACTTTGGCAGGGAATCACGTCTTGAGTGAATAGCGTTGTTTTCATTGCATTTTTTACCACGAAACTTTGCTACATAGTTCACATGAATATAGTCAATTTATACATACAAGATTTGTGAGCTACAACGAACAAATGACGTCGAAATAAATTTTTGAATGCGTGGGACCTAACTGCCCAGTATGGGCATGGCAGATAACATGGCAGATAACATGCGTGGGAACCCAGTGGAACCGGCGGTAAACCAGGGCGTTTACCATTGATATCACTCACCGGCCCGTATGCAGAAGGCAACCAGTAATGCTGGCCTGGTCAGTCATCGCATGGGCCGTCATGCGTGGATGTTGTTCGGGAGCATACTGACATACTCGGTCTGATGTTAGATAAGCTGATAGTCGTGCGAGGACCGTTGTATGAATCACGGAATACTTGCCATTCTGTGTGCACTATCGAAATGGTATAAGAGGTCAGTACGTTGCGTCTGCACTACGTAACACAATAGTGATTGACAGTTGTATGTACTAGGTTAATATTCCGTAATAGCAATCATGCGATTGGAAGAAAGGTGCTACCGGCAATATTGGTGATTGTAGCACAAGGGTCGTCAGGACTTGTGATCTGTGTAGGTTCACACGATGCCAACACCGCCCCCTGATACGTGCACACATTAACACGAGTCTTTCTTTGACTCTCATCTGATCTATGGCGCTGGAAGAATATTTTGAGCTGTCCCAGAACATTGACGCCAGGACCTGGGTGCTACGGGGTCTGGGCATAGCCACCGCTTTTCTGCTTGCTCTACAAGTTCAAAAGGCACTAACAACCAGAGCGAAAGTAAGTCGTCATATTTCCTCAGAACCCGTGAACGCTGACGCTGTTGCAGCTAAATCACATCCCTACGATAGGGTCGTCGGGTCTCATAACGTCTTGCATAGATGCTTTCAAGTTCAATTTTCACGCCAAGGCGATCATCGAAGAGGGCTATGCAAAAGTATGTGCCGAGTCGTCTCGCCAGTATCTTCCGAGTTACATGGCTTCTTTATATGTAGTACTACGGGTCAGCATTTAAAGTGCCCTTGATTGACAAATGGATGGTCGTCGTGAGTGGCGCCGAGAAGATTGATGACATCCGGAAGTCCACGCTCGAACAGTTGTCTTTGTTAGATGCGAGCATAAGTGTGAGTACGCCCTTATATGTAGGGCTTTGTATGATTCTCACGAAGACGTCATGATAGTTTTTGCAAATGAATCATACTATGGGTCGCAATCTGTGTGTCGACCCTTACCAGGTAGAAGTTATACGAGGCGCTCTGACCCGCAATATTGTCACCCGTTTTGCCGACGTTCAAGATGAGATAAAAGCAGCATTTGAAGACCATATACCGATGACCGAGGGTGCGGATATTCGGCACTTCTCAGGTGCTCAGCTTAACATTACTACAGACTGGATCGAAGTTTCCGCATACGAGACGATTTTGCAAATTGTATGCAGAGCGAGCAATCGGATGTTCATTGGACTTCCTATCTGTAAGTAATCTATTTGTGTCAGCACTTTGTCCATACCAACCTGTCCTTCAGGCCGTGATCCTGATTTTATTAAACTCAATATTGACTTTACTATCGACGTCTTCGTCCACGCTCGTATCATCAACCTTTTCCCTAGTATCCTCAAACCGTAAGTACCAGGGCTTGATATATCGAGAGCTCAAACTTAATTTTCGTAAGGATTCTGGGAACGCTCTTTACACCTCGCAGACGTGCCTTGGCTAAGATGATGAAATTGCTGGATCAAACCATACGGGAACGATTACATCAAGAAGACGTTCACGGAAAAGACTGGCCAGGAAAGCCGGTAAGAAAGATCCCTAAACACAATTTTCCCACGAGTATTCGCCTCATAGGCTGACAGAATGACCTCCTTTCATGGCTGCTTGATGCCTCTCAAGGCAACGAGGAGAGACGCACAGTACAGGACTTGAGCAGTCGAATGCTCAGCTTGAATCTAGGAGCGATCCATACAACATCTATGGTACTTGCTACTCTGTATTACGCTTCCAAAGCCAACAACTGATTAAGTCCCTGGCAGACTTTTACAACCGCTCTCTATGCCTTGGCAACACATCCAGAGTGCGTGGACACTCTACGAAAGGAGGCGGAAACCCTCATCAAGGAAGAAGGGTGCACGAAAGCTGCAATGAATAATATGAATCAGCTTGACAGCTTCTTGAAGGAAGTCCAGAGAGTCTGCGGTGGTGTTGGCGCCTGTGAGTCGATACTCTGCCCATTACATTGCCTCGTGGTATATTGACAATTGAGCACAGTCGGAATGCGTCGTGTGGCTCGAAGCGACTTTGTATTTTCGGATGGGACCGTCATTCCAGCTGGCACTGAATTGGCTGTGGCTGCTTTGGCAACAAATACAGATGAGGTGAATTACGCACGATGCGAGTGTTTCGAACATATTCACTAACATTGTAATAGAGGAACTATCAAGATGCCTTAGAGTTCAGACCATGGAGGTATTCTGACAAGAGGAAAGAAGAGGGCGAGAGCATTCGCCACAGGATGGTCACGCCGAGCTTGGACTTCATTTTCTTTGGCCATGGGCGGCCGGCGTGGTGCGTATGGTATATGTTTTGTTAATGTTGAGAGCTGACTAGTCTACAGTCCGGGACGTTTCTTTGCTGTCAACGAGCTGAAGGCTCTCATGTCGTATGTTCTTCTGAACTTTGACGTGAGGATGGACAAGCCTCCCTCCTCCATGTGGTTTGCCGGTGATCATATACCCGATCAGAAGAGCAAGGTGTTGTTTAGGAAGCGTGTACGTACACCATAAATGATTAAGGCCGCCGTCAGGCGTGTCAGACTTGGATTGAGAGGAAGTGCTACTAAACCACTGACCGCAACCATCCTTTCGACGCCATTGCTTTCGTCGTTGCCATTTGCATGCAGCTATTATAAAGAGCCATTCACAACGGTGCGTGTATTAATGTCCTTAATATATCCTTCGTGGCACCGCCTACCAACCCTCCCGTGTCTGTCAGATTTCACTAAGGAGGGAAGCCAGTAAGAACAAAGGCCTGGCCAAGCTTTTTGACTCGAATTTACTTATATGTGACAGAAACTTGCGCTCGCGGTCAATTTCACGGCAGCCATGAAACCAAACAGTGATCAAAACCGGCAGGAGCAAGGTTGGTGTTTGGTAGGCCGTCATACACGGATGCTAAGAATTGCGCTCCAGAGGGATAACATATTGTTGGTGGAGAAGCCGCGTTGACGGGACGGGATGCGTGCGTACCGTTTCATGAACCTTAATAATCAGCATCAAGCTGGTAGCATTAGAGAAGAAGAACCGTAACAGGTATGAGGTAACAAACTACGTACGTGCTCTCCCATATTCCTTGATGTGTTGTTGATATGCGGGTGCCGGGGAATGATTTTGCATACTCTCAAATAAGCTGTGTTCATGAAAACTGACGATTTTCACATCACCACTTTGTCATTCGGTGTGTCGTGTAACTCGTGCTGTCATAGTTATTCTTAAAGTCGCAGATCCGACCAGCCATTCAAATGGGAAATCCCCTCCTCCAAAAGTAGGTCATGACGCCAAGGAGTTTACCACCTCGCTATGTTCTTAGAACGGGAACTGTTGGCACAAACCATAATGACTAAGCGCAGAAGAAAGAGCTCGGTTCACATGTGTCATGCCCTACACTCGTTGAACACTGTGCTTGCTTGATGTGGATAGAGCGAGGTGACTCACCGGTTGTATTCCGGGCCGAAAGGAGCCTAACAACCGCACTCAATTCTAGCATTTCTCGCGTCCTGACTCTGAGGTGCGTCCTCGGAGCCGGGAACTGGCATTCTCAGAGTCATGGTTCGTATATAAATGACAACATCTCATGTCGTTCTTACACAACGAATAGCCCTTACACCGTTCTTGCACGACAGATGGATACAATCTTACTTCTGGGTATAGCTACTGTGTTTCTGATTATCCTCCAACTTCGAAAGGCCTTAATCACCAGATCGAAGGTAAGGGTTTACTTGAATTCTGTTATATACTCATCGCATTGCAGCTGAAAGCCATTCCTACAATTGGGTCATCTGGAATCATCACATCTTGGATAGATGCTTTCAAATTCACTCGCAACGCAAAGGAAATCATTCAAGAGGGTCATAAGAAGGTGTGTATCGGTTGGTTTCCCTGTGCAGTGAATTGACTGCTTGTTAAAAGCACCATGGATCTGTGTTCAAAGTACCCTTACTCTACAAATGGATGGTTGTCGTTAGTGGGCCAGAGAAGATCAATGACATCCGAAAGTCGACCCGCGAACAACTGTCTTCTGTGGATGCGTTTGTAGATGTCAGTACTCTCTTCCTAGTGCATGTGGAATAATGTTATCGACATGTAACGACGGTTATAGGATTTGCAGACAGACCGTACTGTTGGCCCCTGCGTCGGTGCCGACAATTATCTTGCAGAAGTCGTACGAGGCACCCTTAACCGTAACATCTCGAATTGCTTTGCCGACGTTCAGGATGAGATGAAAGCGGCATTCATGGACAATGTGCCGATGACTGAAGGTATGGGACTTGCCGGTGCTCTTAGGTGCTCAAACTGATGCTGTTGTAGACTGGATTGAGGTCCCCGCCTATGAAAGAATACTACAAATTATATGCCGAGCAAGCAACAGGATGTTTATAGGATTTCCTCTCTGTGAGTAGCGCCCTCCCGATAGTAGGTTTTTGTTATGAGCTTCCTGTGAAGGTCGTGACCCCGACTACCTCAAACTCAACATCGATTTCACTATCGATGTTTTTGTCCGGGCTCGGATTATCAACTTTTTCCCGGGATTCTTGAAACCGTAAGTTGTTCGAGCTCACTACTCTTTAGAACATAATTAACTATCGGTCCCTAATATCAGATTTGTGGCTTCCATTGTCACCCCTCGTCGGCGTGCTATGGCCAAGGCCGAGAAGTTCCTCGGTCAGACCATCCAGGAACGGCTTTACCAGGAGAAGATCTATGGTAAAGATTGGCCGGGGAAACCGGTAAGCAAGTTGTCTAGTTTGCTGCCGACTGGTTAACTCATGTTACGGTAGAACGACATGCTCTCGTGGTTAATCGATGGGTCCAATGGTAACGAAGAAAGGCGCACAATACAGAGTTTGTGCACTAGGATGCTCTTTACGAACTTGGGAGCCATCCACACAACATCTAATGTAAGCTGAATCACGTATCCGAGAACGCTGGCTGACCTGCTTACAGGCATTCACTACAGCTCTATACGTGTTAGCTGCGCATCCTGAATACGTTGAAACACTCCGGACTGAGGTGGAATCTGTGCTCAAAGAAGAAGGAAGTACGAAAGCTGCCATGGGTAAGATGAATCAACTCGACAGTTTCTTGAAGGAATGTCAGCGACTGTACGGTGACTTCGGTGTCTGTGAGTCGTGTCTCTTGTTGCATTAACTTAAGATGCGTTCTGACCTTGAAGCAAAGTTGTAATGAACCGAGTAGCTCGCAAGGAATTTGTATTTTCGGACGGAACCGCTGTTCCTGCCGGGAGTCATATCGCTGTGGCTGCTCTGGGTACACATTTGGACGAGGTACGAGCGAGTTTTATGAACATGACGGTCTTTCTTACCAGCTTTCTTACGTAAGGAGAACTATGAAGATCCGCTGGAATTCAAACCGTGGAGGTTCTCTGAAAAGAGGAAAGAAGAAGGGGAAAGCATTCGCCACCAGATGACCACGCCGAGTCTGAATTATGTTTTCTTTGGCCATGGACGATCGACATGGTGCGTACAACTAACTCTACACTCTGGTGCTTATTCTAATCTGATACCTGCTCTTGTTTATAGTCCGGGCCGCTTCTTCGCGGTTAACGAATTGAAGGCTCTCATGTCCTACGTCCTCATGAACTTTGATGTAAAGATGGACAAGGTTCCCCCATCAATGTGGTTCTCCGGTAATCAGTTCCCGGATCATAGTAGCCAAGTACTGTTCAGGAAGCGTATATGAACGTAGATATACATCTTGTTAATGATCACGGTATGGCTAATGACCCGACGCATCTGGATGGAGAAGAACAAGTTCCCGAAATATTCCTGGTCGCGCCAGCAGAAAGCTTGATGCATTTAGCGAATACCTAGATCATATTGACAGCTCAAAACTTCTACCCTGTCCACATTACAAATGTTCCAAGGTCACCAAGGGGCTGGCCATGTTATCGTATGCACTCTTAACAGTCAAAGAGACTCAGGAGTCAGAACAAGGCTGCCAGTGAAACAGAATAAGACTCAAGAGCAGGTGCCTGGAACAATCTGGGTATTCGAATGGAGAACACTGCTTCAAATTGTCACTCGCCAGTCCCTTGGAACGACGTGATTATATTCGAAGTGGCGAGAGAGGCTCGCAATAAGAATCAAGAGAAAGTGAGTGGTAGGGAAACTCACCGAGACCTCGGAAGACGGGCCGATTCTACCGGCCCCTAATACCTCGCACTCCAACCGGGCCACCGTCCTGACGTCTTCGCTGCCGTTGTTATAGAGTTTTCCAGAGTTTTGCCTACACCGATGTTGGAATCGCGTTCTCCATGACTATTCCTCCACTCCTGGCTCACCAACAATTTCTACCCAAAGGAAACTTGTCGAACGGAGCTGAAAATGATTCCTTGCATGCTTTTCTGTCTTTTGCAAACCAGATTTTGACAGGGAGAATTCTGTTTCCGGTCAGACGGAAACTGCATAAGGAAATTCGGGTGTATCAGGAGTGCTCGCGCGTCTCGACAGCAAAGGCACTGGGGCGTAGGCGAGCTAATTTATTATCTTCATCGGCTACAAATTACTGATTTCGTTACTCGGCGGGTCTTGAAACTGATCCTTGTTCGAACTTGGCAGCCCTGATCGGTTCTTTGCAGTCACTCAGTTGAAGGCTCTCATGTCGCATATTCTCCTGAATTTCGACGTGAAGATGGACAAGGTTCCCCCGTCAAGCTGGTTCGCTGCTGCACAGTTCCCGATTCAGAGTAGTAACGTACTGCTCAGGAAGCGGGGACGTTGAGATGATCCGTGGTCCTTTCTTTCGTCAGCTACCGGTGGAAATCGAATCTGGAGATTATTGGCCTGTAACGATACACGAGAATATAATTCTACAAGGCAAAATAGACTCATGTATCAGATGGAATCATGTACCCTCGCTACATAATAGCGCTCTAAGAGAAAGTTCATCAGAATGTGTGGCGAGCGATGAAAGGATGAACTAACGTATTACAACTTCGACTTCTAAGATCCCTTTGCTGTTTAGCAGGGGCATCTGCTCCTTGACCTGGTTCTTTTTTTTTTTTTTTTTTTTTTTGGTGGAGGCTATAGCAGAGGCGGTCCAGCGACACAGTCGCTTCCAGCGTGCAGCCATGGTAGACGCCAGGGATTAAAACCCGGCAGATGTAGTTAGTATACCAAATAGGAAGTTGTTGAATATTCACCACGGGGAAATGCTTTGCGCACTGATGAGTGTGGGACTCGTGACTAGTAGGTTCGCCAGGGAATTCCTCTTCTTTCGCACCGCCCCCATACTTACCTTGTGCATCCCCGGCTTAACCTTACTCGTTACCCACTAAAACCCCGTCTGCTTCCGTCCAGTCTTCCGGAAGCTGCTGTTCATTTTTTATAGCGCCAGACCAAGTCCTGATAACCAGGGGTTTTGGGAGTGCTTTCTTACCAAATCTACTGTTGGACATTAGGCAATCAATGTCTAATCTATTTTGTATCTTTTTCAGCCATCTGTTTCGAATCTGAACCAGTGAGAAGGGGGAGTTGTCATTTTGAATTACTCTTTCACATCTCGCATTCCAGATAACTTGCATTGATAAGGACATTATGATGCGATAGAAGTGTTCTTTTCCCTTGTCTCTGTTTCCATTCTGTGCTCTGAAGATCGGGGCTGCACATGCTAGGAGATTTGCCATTGATGGCGGGTGCCAGGGTATTCCATGCTTTTCTAATAGCTTTCTCACAAGCTCCCATATTTCGATCTGGCCAGGAGATGAGCATTCTGTCATTATGTGTGCCATATCCTCTGTGACATTGTTACAGTGTGTGCAATATGCCCGATCGTGGTATTGAGGCCCAAAACTGAGCCATTTTGCACCTATACGATAGGCTCCATGCAGTGACATCCAAAGTAGGTATCTCGTGTTCCAGTCAATGTCTTTATGTTGAACCGATTTCCATAGTGTTTGCTCCGAGGGCATGTATCCAAAAGATTCTTTTGCCCCTTGCTTCGCTAATTTTATGTTTTCCAGGGTCCTTGGTCGCTTTGTACATTTAAGTTGGCTCCGCTCACAGAGGGCTTTGTACGCGCGGCTCTGGGTCAAGCCTGTTAGCATAGCTCCTGAGATTCATAAGGTAGGTTCAATTTCGAGGTTTAACTGCACTTCCATGGCTGCCTGGGCTCCTTCTCTGGCTAGCTGGATGGCTCGATTGTTTGTGCTGGTTCTACTAGGTCCCTTTACCCATTTTAAGGATGACACTTGCTTTCTTTTGCGATAGCTTGCAACCATTGCCTGTATTAATTTCTTGTTCGGGGTGCCTAAATACCCTGAGTCTTCCATCGTTCTCAAGGAGGTGGACAGATGTTTTATGACAAAAAGTGAGCTCGTGTTGTTCTGTATTGGAGAGTGGAGGTCGGTTTTGTCAGCGAGTAGCTTCGCTGCTATGGTCTCACCAACTTGTTTTGATTGTTGTATGAGGGCCGGTAATTTCACTGCAAATTCTGGGTTGAGACCTCCTTCAATGGCGATTCCGGCACCTGTGCTTGCACCTGCTGTACCATATTCAAAAAAGGCTCCTTCTGAGGCAGCATGTATGATTTCTCCTGGTTGGCCACAGAGTCGTAGGTCTGGTAGGTTGTTACAGATGTTTCCTTCTGTGAAGATGCGATAAGATTTTGCCAATGTTCCGTGAGTTGTTACTTGTCTATCAAATTCAAAGCCTTCCTCCAGTTGGTTAGGGCTATCTTCGTAATCTTCTGGTAACATAAAGCGAGGGTCCCATTTCTGAGGTAGAGTGTCCATGAGGTCTTTAGCTCTCCGGATGCACTCATTTGGGTTGATGCAGTTTAGGTTGTCCGTCATCGCTTCGCAGATGTAGCAGGAGCATTTTGGGTTTCGGGATGAACTATTGTGGTTAGGGTCATCAAGGAGTTGTGCTAGCTCTTCTGCTTCACCCACTGTTTGTAAGTTATGGTTGGTTCTTAGGCATTTGCTTGCAGCAGAGCATGTTAAAAGTCTGATCTTAGGGTCTGCCTCCAAATGTTACCAGATTGGTCGACTTCTTATAATTTCTCTTGAGAAAGCGATACCTTCTGCTTGGACACTGGTCTCTTCTGCTATGCTCATCATTCTCTTAAGGTCATGGGTAAGAGCTGACTTTTTTACTGTGAAGGACCGGAGAAAGACATTGATCTTTAGGTCTGTTGGGATGTTCTTCTCTGCCTTTGGACCACACCTTGCTATGATGTTGTGAGCAAAATTTGCCCAAGTCGGTGGATTTTCTGATAGGAGTTCTTTGATCTAGATCACTTCTATTGCTTTATTGCATGCTCTAATGTCTAAAATGTTTAGGCCTCCTTGCTCTTTCGGGGATTTGAGGGTCCCAAAATCAATTAGATTTTTCGTTTTTCCTTCCCATATGAATTTGCGCTCTCTTTTTTCAAGTTTGTCCTCAATATGTTTGGGCATTCCTTGAACTGCAGTTAAGTACTGGGTCAATCCTCCTATCATGGTTTGGATTATTATGCGGCAATTTGGGACAGTGGGGTGTGACATCTCCCATCTCGCTAAGCTTTTATCAACTTTCTCCATAATTGGAGCCCATTCAGTGTCTATCGGGATTTCGTTTCCAAACCAAGCACCCAGAATCCATATTGCTTCACTTTCGTTGACTATTTTGATATTTTCTGGGATAGGGTTGAAGTCGGCATTCGTTCTTCTGTCCTTAATTACTTTTTGACGGAAGTCTTTGCTACCAATCAGGATAATCTGTGTCTTTGCCATGTTAAATCTAGCTCCACTGATTATGCACCATTGGTCGAGGATGGCCATAAGTTCATCGACATCATCGTGCTCATGAAGGAAGGTAGTAGTGTTGTCAGCAAAAAGCTTCGCGATGAGTCTTTCTTCTGATCTGGGAACATTAAGACCTTTTAGATCAGAATTTCAGAGCATTTCTGCTAGAGGTTCTATTGCAAGGTCAAAGAGAAGGCAGGAGAGAGGGTCACCTTGTCTGACTCCCCGGGTTACCTTGAAGGATGAGCTTAGAAAGCCATTTACCATTACTCTTGTCTGCGCATTCTCATATAAATGTTTCACAGTTGTTATAAATGGGCATGGGATATTGAAGGCTTCTAGGACTTTCCACAGGTAATCATGTTGGATTTTGTCATAGGCCTTTTCTTGGTCTAGTGCTACTATCAGGCCATTAGTTTGGGTGATGTCAGCATGGTCTATGATCATTCTGATCAATTTAGTTTGACTAGTGATTTGCCTGACCAGGGATAAAGCCTGCCTGATCTGTATGGATGATCTCAGGGGCAGATAGGACTAACTTGATTGAGAGAGCTTTTGTGAATAATTTGTATTCTGAATTTAGTAGGGTAATTGGGCAGTAGTTGGACATGACATTTCGGTCATTTTTCTTGTAGATTGGGCACATCCATCCTTTGGTGAAACGGGTGGATGGATCTACTCCATGTTCTTCAATATCATTGAAAACCTTAGTGAGTAGTCCTACAATGTCAAAACTTGGTATTCCTTTCCATACGTCTTCTATGTGATGGTTGTTGAATATTTTGAAAATTTTATTTGTTGCTCCATTTATCCCAGGTGCGGAGTCATTTTTTCGACAATCCTAGGGGAGTCAGGACCTCTTCACGGGATGTCTTTAGTCTAAAGTGTTCCTTGTTTTCCTCAGAAGGTCCTACCTTGATGTTTCCATCAAGTGTGGATTCCATTAATCTTGTGCGGGCTTCTTCATCAATATTGAGGCCATCATTCTGGAGTGTATCGCCATGGAAGTTCCTCATCATTTCAGCCATTTTTGGGGAGTACTTCTCATACTTGGTCTGATGATCTAATGGTCTTGGGAGGCTTATGTCTATATTAGGATCTGGGATTTCTAGCACTCATATCACGTCTCATGGTCTGGATTCTTTGTTGCTCTGAAAGTAATATTTTGAGATGGTCTCTCCTTCAAGGCAGTCCTTTGCTGTGATAAACCATCATGCTGTATCATGGGCTTCCCGCTTTATGTTGCGGAGTTCCTTTTTTAGCTCAGCCAGTTTTATCGATCGTTCAGATTCATCCATTTCTGTGTTATTTCCTAGTCTGTCAATTGCTCTGTTCAGATTTGCTTCTGTCAAGCATGATCTAGTTTTGATTGCCCGCTCTCTTTCTCGTGCCAAGCTCATGGATTCTGTGATGAATTTCTCATATGTCTTTTGAGGGTTTAGATTGGGTGTATGGCCATTGAGTTCTATTTGTGTGATCTCCTCTTGGGCTTTCATCCCTAACTCCTTGATTTTTGCTGATAGGTGTTTATCTTTCAGGACACTGTCTGGGCATGCCCACCTTCCTTTGCCTAAGATTGGGTCAGCTTCATGTGCAATTTGCACTGAGACCATGTCATGATCGACACCTGGAATTCCTACTGGTTGGATTTTCCATTGGCGGGTCATGTCAAAAAGTCGGTTGGTGACGTAGATGCTGTCGATTCTGGATTGGAAGACTTTTGTGACAGGAGTGTTGGAGTCCTGGGCTCGGATATTCCTTCTACAGCTAAAGGTGTAGTCTTTCTTGTCTGGGAATGTATTGCGCCAACCATCACGAAGACCTAGTAGCTCTTTGAGATTATCGAATGCTAGGAGAACTTCTGTGTTGTCTGTCCTCATTGGAAGGCAGTCAATTGCATCCTCTACAAAATTGAGATCACCCCCCATGTAATCTGGTCACCATTCTGGGTGCTCTGTGAAAAAATTATGGAGCTTGTTGAAGAATTCGGCACTTTCGCTGGCGTCACTGGCTGTAACATTTGGAGCATAGACACCTAGGACTGTGATGGTTTCTTCGCCATGCCAGCGTGTTTTCAGTAGTATTGCACATGGCCAGGGATAATTTCTATGGTTTGAGTATCCTGCCATTGTGTTAGCTGCTGATTGATTACTATGGCTATGCCACCCTTGCTGGATGGGCTATCAGGGTCTGCAGTGAACTCAATTTTCATTCTTCAGTGCAAACAGGTTCTCCAGGTCATCACGTCTTTGATCAGTGAGGTGTGCTTCAGATACTACTAGGATTCCTGTTCTTGTTGTGCGGAGGAGTTGGTTAATATGATTCCATTTGCTGTTTTGTGCTCCACTGCCTGAGCCAGCATAGGCAAATCCATTAATGCTAAGACATGAAACCAGTGATAGCTGCTTTTGTTTCTTTTTGTTGCCGTTCTCTGTCTTTCCCTTCTATTGGATGGGTGTTCAGTATTGGGGACTCCCTTGATCTGATTGAGGATCTGATTGGGGAGGTTGGGGGCTCATAGCTGGGGAGCCTGAGTTTTGTCAGTCCATTAGGGTCCGAGCAGGGCTCATGACTTCTATGGTTCATGGCAGGGCCACTCTCGCTCTCTGGGGTCAAATTTATGGGGGAATTTGAGTCGGCATGAGTTTGTTGGGATGCCCAACATACGTCTCTGATTGTTTTGTCTTTGACGTCTTCCACCTCGGACCTGGGTGGGGATTCCCTGGCTTGTACATGGTACAGTCTGAGAAGCAGTCGGCCTGTTCCTATCATTGTTTGGGGGACCCTGAGACATTAGGTCAACCTCACCATCCTCCAGGAAAACCGGTTCTGGTTCCCCACTGCTGCTACTCACACCATTGTCTTGTATAGAGGGGTGACCAGTGGGTACGTCAGAGCCTCGACAGGATGATGTGAGGCCGTTACCATAAAAACCGCGATCATTTTGTGTAGTTTCTCTATTTTCCAGATAGTTAGTAGTGTTGCAAATTCACGCACCGAGTTTGCCAAACCGTGGCAGCACCTTAGATGGATCCATTTGGAAGATTTTCCCCTGGTGATAGAGGAGTCTTCCAAACAGGTAGTGGCTCCGTCGACCCTTGGCGGAGTTGGTTATATCGCCCCTCCCTGCTCAGCAATCCACCTTACCTCCAAATAAGCTGTTAGTAACCAGAACAGAGAGATGCTTCAATGAGTGTTATATGATGCTAACGGACTTCTCATCTTAACCAGTCTCACCCCTGGCTTCGCTATCAAGCTTTTGATGCTCTTGAGATCGGATTAGCGATAAAAGATCTCTGTTGAAATAAATACATTCATTGACATTTAGGTGGTACGCTGACTACTGCTTTTTACCACGTCTGACTTCCTTCCAGCCGTCGTTGTTTTTCTTTCCTCGTTTGGGACTGACCGCTCGGGGTTGTACTATCTTCCTTCTGTTTATAGGATGTAGTTTTGGGAGTGTCCGTCTTCATCGTTCACAGCTGTAGTTCAGTCGGTGGAGGGACCATACCAGGTAGAGTCGACCTCTGGGAATGGGCAAGCATGGCTTGGATGGTCTTGATTTTTGCACCAATCACAGCCTATAATTTTGTCGATGTTGATGAGTTGTTGGAAGTTGACCTGGATTCTCAGTCTGCAGATGTGCATCGCTATTGCTCGGTGCATATCCAGGTTGTTCGTGATAGGGGCCCCTGTCAGGAGGAAGACCGGGCCTTTATCCTCATCAAAGTTCTTTGTTTCGATATATGAGAGGCACCATGACTGTGTCATCATGACCGTGAGTTCAGCAGGGTTATGTCGGAAATCACCAAAATGGATTATTTTATCGAATAAGGTAATAAAGGGCAATAAGCGAGACTGGCAGATTATTCGATCTAACTAGAAACAAGCTTTTGCTAATATGATACCATATCAGGAAGCCGGTTGGCTCATTTGGCACTTATAAGGTGCTGGCTTGTCAGGCTGTTGTCAGGCTTATTTGATAGCCCAGTACTGATAAGGTCCGAATAAGGTGCCTAGTAAGGCACCAAATAAGATGTCAAATATTCGGGTCGTAAAACAAATTTCAGAGATATTTATTTTCTTATCAATTACACAATCTAATCTATGGAGGAAATTATATCTAATCAGTAGCTAAGGGACATTAGTAAAGTTACAGATTCATTATGTAAACAAAGTACAGAAACAAAGGAAAATTTACAACAGTAGGGGTCGAACCAGCGACACAATTGATATACAATTAGATAATCATTAAATTATAGTAATATTACAGCTACACCATAGTGCTTTTATATGTTAGGCCATCTTGGTTAATATTAGATGAAATGTATCCACCCGGTATCTTTTTTTTTTACTACCCTTGGTTGCATATCTTCATCATTATTTTTCATTTGAATGCAAAGAACAAATCACATTGAACATAGAAGCCATGACTACTTGCTATACCCTAAAATCAAGCCCCGTATATATCATCATCCTCAATAATGGCATCATTCTCCTGCGCTTGAGTTCGACGGGTTGTACGAGCATTTTGACGAGCAGGCAGCGCTTGAGGCTGAGGAGCGACTGCTGTAACCTGTCGACATCTACCCGGCCCTCGCCGCTTGCTGCCCTCGCTCGGAACCGTTCTACCTGTCTCCATCACATCAATCTGGCTTCTGTTTTCGGGACCTGTAGCTGTAGGACCTGTTTCTAGCGAAGCGCCTGTATCTGGGAGGTTTTCAGTTTACAATATCATTAAATTTAGCACAATTTTTACCTAGAGTGACTCCTGCAATGCTGCCGATAAGCTCATCAACAGCAACATCTGCAGTAGCGGCCGACACCAGTTCACTATTACATGCAACGGTTCTATCAACCACCTGCACATCAAAGGGGTCATCATCAGATCCGGAGGAATCAGTGAAAATGTTGCCAACGTCGATAATCTCGTATTCATCGGAGCATGATTGGTCACCACGATTCGAGCCTCGACCATCAAAGAGGCACTGATTGAACGTGGCGATAGTCTCCACCATATGGGTCTTGTTCAGGTTTTTGATGATCGTCATCTTGTAAAACTTGAAGTCCACAGCATACGGAATGAGCGAGCGCCCACCACGCTTATCAAAATGTTCATCCCCAGAGAGAACATAACGCGCCTAGCAAAGTCCTCGTGACTGATAGTACAAGTGATGATTGGAGATTCTGAAACTCACTATGATAGCCGCAAATGCAATGGTGCCTGGGGTGATTCGGTCCAAATTCCAGAGGACAGCATTGGTAGGTTTCTTCTTGATGACCTTCCTTTCCTTGATACTTGTAGCACCGAAGAAGATAGCGAGAAGTATCTGAGATCATAGTATTCATCAGCTGAAGCATGTGCACAAAATAGCTCTTACGTTCATCAAAATTTCACTTCGGAACATGTATCGATTGTTGTCCTTTACAGTGTTCGGCCAAAGGATAGGTGGGAGAGTCGAGTAGACCTTCTTTTTGGCATTGAAGCCTAGAAGTTGCTGGCAAATAGGGTCTGAGAATGGGTCAAACCCTTTGACCGGGGCCGATGGTGGTAGCAAAGCCCCGAAGATGGCGTGGAATGCCTCGTGTTTGATGCAGCTGACACAGGCGGAACGACTGTCGGAGGCGGATCTAATAAACTGAGAAAAAAATCATTAGTGAACAAAGGAAATGAGAGTAGAAATGGTACCTTTTTTACCGCTGGACTGTAATTTCTCTTGAAAAAAAAGTGATGCTCCTCCTTCAACACAGCGTACACCTCAGCATAGAGTCCTTCCTCTTCCAACTCTGGAGATTTGTATCGCTCGGGGCTGAGAATCAGCGTGTTGTCCACAGACTTGCATGCTTGAAAGATTTTGGTGTTGTCTGCCCATGGGTCGATCATAGTGACACAGTGTTGGGCGAAGTGCCTAATGTCGGAAGTCTGTTCTGGCATCAACGAATTGTCATGCCCTTTCTTGCTGCGGGATGGCATCGACATCTCAAGCAGTCGGTTCTTCTCAATGAGTTCGTTTACTTGCAGTTGGGTAGACCGAAGTGTCTGCAGAACGATGAGCCTCCCGAAGGATTGAGAAGGACATGTATCTTACCTTGTTCAGAGCCTGGTAAGATTTCAGTAAGCGTGGACTATCAAAGAGACCCTCTGGCATCCGAAAATAATCAAGAATTTGCGATGTAGTAAGCTCGACGGGAGCTAGAGTTGTATCGGGACTCATAATGAGGAGGTCCTGGGTAGAAGAAGGCTCTTGTTGTTCCATGGGACAAAACGACAGCAGTGGTAGGATGTTGTTTTCAATGTTCTTTGTCCTTTAATGCGTCCAGGAGCAGTGTCTGATCAACGCGTAGTTGCGATGCTCGCAGGACTTGCTTTGAAACACGTTGCGAAGTTGAACGGCAACACGTACTAGAGCAGGCATGAACAACGAGTTAAACACATGATGAATGGGGTGAAACACCTGGACATACCTCAGCAGCGGCCAGACAACAGACATCTAGCTACTGTTCTTCAACGTGCTGTGGTCCTTGGTTTATTCAAATCTGTCGGGGATACACGATAGGTGTGGACGAATGACAGAAGAGACTGCATTCGCGTGGATGACATGAGGAGGTATTGTAGTCTAGCGGTGATCGCAGCTAAACAGCTGAGGCAATACAGATAAGTGGGGATGTGGTATTGTATGGGGCTCAAGGCATAAGGAAGCGTTGTGTTTGACAAGAATTCCAAAAAGTCCACTGATTCAGAGGCGACGCAAACCTCAAGGAGAGTGGCAACAAACGGGTCCAGAATGTAGACAGGCAGTAGTCATCAGCCAGGCGATATGAGGAGTAGTGGGAACGAGTGTCGGACCATGCATTTCAGGGAAGAGCAACGATGAGAAGCCTGTAAATTGATAATTAATATACTACACAAAGGTTCCCAATGAAAGACGTCAAGGAACAAGGCCGACAAGTATTTGTCAAGCCCATACATCCATCGACGAAAGATGTCAAATGGATGGGCCAACCCGACAGGTCAAGCCCAGAGCTGCTCATGGTGGTGAGAGCTAAGTATCTTTGCCGAATTTGTGAGTGCTTAGTCAACGTCGGCGGCACATGACTAATAAGTCACAGGCATGATCACTAATTATGACACTTTGCATAACTACTTACCACTGACTGCCTTCAAGCACTATGTCGGTAAGTGTTTATAGTCTATTTTTTTTCCCCTATTCTTCTTTGTGGTTGACAGTCGCGTCGCCACAGTCGTTTGACGTCTTTTGTCAATGACTTTGTTTCTTTTCTTCTTGTTTCTTAACCTTGCAGTTCAGCCTGGTGATTGACGTGTCGTCGTCGTCACTGCTACTTGACGTCTTTCGTCGGTAGCTTCTGTGATATGCAGTGGATATTCATCATCTTTTGGCGGCGGTCTGAATCCTCCCCCAGGCCGATGAACGACAAAATACTCCATCTCAGAACTCTTTTCTGCTCTTCAATTTGGCTGCGTGCTATCTTAATCACTACAAATTTTCATGACGGAACCCGATACTGAGTATTCACAGAACTCGCTACCCGAAAACTTCACACCATCCCACCTTCATTCAAATCCAAAACTATTAACGCACCGTGCGGTGCCCAGTCTGTGTGAGTAACCTTCATATTACTTTGGTATTACTCTGATTCATTTTGTGTGATCCCTACAGCACTGCGACCTTTTGACGGCTTGTATGGGACCGTTCTCGACAACCTGGATATGTTTGTCTTAACCCCCAATGCCAATACGGTAATGCCTCGCCCTCCCCTGGGGAATCGCAAGATATACATGCACGAAAACTACCGATATGGTTTCGATGATCCCTTGCAGTGGCCTCAGGCATTCGTCCCCGACTATGCCCACTATGCTTGCCTGCACTGGTGCACTCCAGAAGTCAAGGACCCCCTCAGACCTCTGTATCTGGGGGTTACAGAGTATGACTGGCAAGAAATCGATGACTTTGCCATCATAACGAGTTTGGGATGCATGAGACAGTCGACTTTTCAGAGACTACAGGCAGCCTGTAAAGCTGTAATTGAGACCATCCCTGGTGTAGAATGCAGCGCTGTCGTCGCTGCCAATATGCGTAGCCACATTATCATGCTTGAATGCTTGCTTGGGCGCTTGAGTGACCTGCCGATGTCGTACCAAAGGATGCGCCTCTGCCACGCGGAGACCCAGTGCGTTGCTCGTGAATTGCACGCATTAGTCCAATACATGACACTATACAAGCCACTGATGGAGGCGCCCGAGAGCGATGCTCCTCCCATGCCTGTGGACGATGGACTTGTTGGGGCATTTTCGAACGATGCCACAATCGTGCAGTCATTCTTCAAGGCCGGTATCCCAGTCTGGCGGGTAGTTTCCATCAAAGACCTACCTGGTGTGTGCGTTGACAATGTCTGCAAGTTCTCAAACTCTCCTCATCCTGAAGAACCTTCTCGCTTGCGTCTCCCCACGATATTCACTGGTTCATCGAGAGATCCAATGAAGTACAAGAAAATTCATGAATTTGTCACTCATTCCATGCGCTGGGTGGATCTGTTTGCGCTCTCCAGTCCTGTAGTCAAGTACAGGGCTGACATGCCTCTCATTGAGGCAACTACAACCAAGTCACGATATTCCCCATGTAAGTTGCATCTATTCATGGTGCTAATGTGTGTACATGCCAGTTCTGATAACTCACACAGATCAAAAGAAGCCACAAATTCAAAGTGGAACCAGTAATCGCCTGCAAGATCCTCAACATCAGCTTTTGCCTCCAGTTATTGAGCCATGGTGCCTGGCTTTGTTGGCTGTGGATGCAAATCCTGCTCGATGTCACTCTTGTGGCCGTCCCTCACCGGAAAACAAAAAGGCTATACCCCAGGAGAATCAATATGCATTTCCACGACCAGATATTATTGCGATGGTCAACACTGAGCAAAAGGTACACTCGTATCTCATATCCTGGCTTCGGTTGTGAGGTCCTCTATTTGCATGACTGACCATTCCGGAGCATTTGCCACCAAATCTATATCATCAAGAATGGCGGACAGTTCTCGGGATGGGATTTTTGCACAGTGACCCTGCTAGTGGAACAGCAGCTGAGAAGAGACGAGCAGAGGTGCATAAGATGATGGACGGTTTCATGGAAGAGCTGCCGTTGCATACTGACAATGCTGCGAGTTCAGCTTTTTGGCATGGTAAGAACTATGAGGCTCTGCAGCAGGAGGAATGCCAGGAGATCCTTTGGGAGTTGGCAGAGGTGAACTTCCGTTGCGAGTTCAAGGCATTGCACCGACACGCCACAGCCAATTCAAGCTCCAACATGCAAAATATCTCCATTATGCGCTGTTTTCCTGATGGTGATCATCTGCCTGGGCAACTCGACATTGGTGCTGCCAACTACGGATTAGCAGATCCTTTGTGGCTTCGTCGAGCTCCGTATATCTTTGCTATGAAGAAGGCAATGCAGACATGGGAGGATATGCCACCTTCATTGTTGAGTGAAGTTAGGACAGCAGGATGGACTGAGAAGGAGTTTCTATTGGTGGAAAAAACAGTGGCCAGCTATTATTGTGATACCTTCTGGCAGTATTTTGGGCATGCACCAATCCTTCCTCGGCAACTCATGCATCGAACTTCAGAGGATTATGTTCCGGAGGCTTGGCCACAGATGACAACCAGTCACTCAGGAGTATATGTTGACGTTGAGGCATTATCTTAATTTGTATGTAAATATATATATAATATGTGTATTTTATGTCAGTCGGACTTACTGAGGCTGGCTCTTTGCATATAGCCATACACATGACTGTGATGGACATATTGTATACAGGCATGGTGGCCATCTTTGAACCTTGATCTTATGTAAAACATTTTTCATTGAATAAATTACAGGAAATGTATGGCCATATACTGTATATAATAGTACAAAGGTCAATCTTTTTTTAAAGAATCTATTTTTCGATATTTAAGAAGACTTTTAATTTTTTTCATCCTGAAAAATATATCAGAATCAACAGTGTCCACAACAAAGTGATCATGTCCATTGCTGAGATCTGAGCTGTTATCTTCAACCAGTAACACTCCATGGATAATGGCATAGATTGAAACAAATTGTGAATAGACTCGAGGACATGCACAGACACGGTAAAATCCTAAATCTCTATCACATTGGTGTTTCCAGTGTTCTCTCCCATCGGTAACAGTGATATCAAAAGGATGAACCAATGCCAATGGATATCGCTGTTCCAAATATTCACATTCAAACAGCTGGACCAGCCGTCCAATGTATGCCCCTCTATTGGTGTTGATAATCACCCCATCATAACGTGGATGGTTGTAGAAACTTGGGCTACAGCATAATAAATCGGTGGAATTTTTGAAATTGACTAGTGACTGATAATTAACAGTCAAAGTTTGGTAAATTCGGATCTATGTTTGTTTGTTAATTAGTTTATTGTTCCTTTTATAAAAGTGAGCACATACAATGTCATTAGGCTGATATTGAATATATTTTCCAGCAGCTACAGTGCCTTCTTGTATCATGTTTAGAAATGTAGTCATGAATAATCCAAGATGAATTCGAAAGTGTTCATAAGCTGGATCTGAATGAAAGGCTGCTTCAAGCTCTTCTAGTGTATGTGGGTCTCTTGGAGTGAACTGAAGACTATGAAGTGAAGCTTTACTGTTAAGAGATTGAATATTTTGCATCTGACAATTATGATGCTTGGCTTTAGATGAAACCTTTGTTTCTTGTTCAACAGATGCCATAGCCTCCTTCTGATGTTTTTTGTTACGATCCATTCTTTGTCGCAGTTTCATAGCAATTCCATATTTATGATCTGTCATAAGAATCTTGAAAATCATGTTAGAATAATGTTATATGAATTTGATTATAAGTCATACCTGATCGGCAACATTCTTGAAGTTTGTCCGAGTCTGATAAGCCTCTTTGAGTGGACCATGCATACATTCATTGACTTTTGTGTTGTAGTTTTTTGTAGCTCCCTTTGCAATGATATCATCAAAGAGATGTCGCTGTGTATGCACCTTTGGTATAGACCAAGATGTTACGTTTTTCCAAACCATATTATCTGTGGCTTGTGAATAAGCCTGCTTTGAAATTAGTACAGTATAAATATATTAGATTTGTACTTACCTTCAAATTGGCTTCAAAAACTCCTAATAGCTGTCTTCCTTCTTTAATACTTTTTTCCGTATGAACATCCATTGAGGTGTACATGTCTAACTCAATGTAACTTCGAATAACCTTGAGAAGCAAGTAGGCATTGGGATTCTTTGCTTTTGTTAGCACAGAATGTGCCGCAAACAGTATTTGCTGTTTGAACAGTAAGTATCATAGTAAAATATAAGAGTGAAACTTGCCTTTGACATATTCTCAAATTTTAAAGCATCCAAAAAGTTGAAAGTAGTAACATTGGGAAAGTGTATCAGATTTTGCCATCTTGGAAAGTTGGCAATACTGTAAATATATGAGTTTTATTCTATTGTTAAAAAAACCAAATACATACAATTCATCAATAATAACTTTTGCCTTACGTTTATTAGGTCCTTGGATTTTCTCCACATGCTCCAATAGACGTAAAAGAAGATGCTTGAAAAGACCAAGATGATATGCATGCAATTGATCCCAGGAAACTGCTCTATATAGATCACTTCGATCCATGCTCCAGAATACATTCTGAAATTAATTAGAAACAGGTAAATATCTCAAATTCAAAATACTCACTTCCACATCTCGTAGACCAGATGATTTTAGAATACCATCTCCCTCTTCTTGTGCCTGATGATAACACCTCTGCATATTTTCTGTTGTTCGTAATGGATATACTTCTGTAATATCCATTAATTTTTTATCTGGAACCAAGCAAACAGGACAAGGACAGGCAGAATGGACACCACATATCAATGTCATCATGCAACTGTATAAAATAGTCAGATATAGAAACTTTGAGACAATTTGAATACTAACTGTTCCTCATAATCAGCAGAAAGAACAAAAATAAATGGATAAATGACAATAGTTTTCCCCGAATGTGGCAATGTGAAGGCATATCCAGTATATGAATACTCCACAACAGAATCCATAATCTTGCGAAATGATTCATGCCAAACAACTCGCTTGAAATTTATCCATGACGGTTTTTGTTACGATTTATTCACTTTTTTCCTGATTTTCCTCATCTAAGCGCCCAAGCGCTTATCTTCGTCAATCTTATCACCATAACGCCGCACCAATCCCACGACTATAACGGTCGACTACCGCTCCCCTACAACGGCTCACCTTCACCACAAGGTTACCGTTCGCCTTATTGTCCTTAACTCGTTGTTCACTCGTTGTCGCTTACCGATGGACTTATTATTAGCACATGAACTTCAGTATATAAGTAGCACGACTCTCGCTGTAATACCCCAGCTTCGAGCTATAGTTTATCAATACCAATCTTACTCTCTCAACGACTAGCACTTAGTGCCACGCCTCTACGAGTCCATCGCCACAGCTCAACTCTAGTCATCGGTGCCTACCGGTATATGACTTTGGGTTTACGCTTGTTTGGATCACGTGAGACCTGGGTCTAACAGTTAGCTCGAAGCTTCCCTACGGTTCCTCAGTGCTAGCCACGACGAACCAAAACCTATGACTCCAGACTTAACGAAAAAGCAAACCATCGAACTAGGCGTAGCCATCCCGGCTGCGTTCCTTCTAGTCTTCTTCACCGCAATCACGGTCTACGACCGGTACGACCAAATCTATGAATACCTCCACAGAAACGGAATCCTCGTCGGAGGCGAGCCAAGGGCCGCCAGGAGGGTTCCCCCCACCCACTATCAGTCAAGCACCACCCCAGGGACCCCGCCGGGGGCCTACCCCGAGACCGAGCCCCGTAGCTCGCAGACCCAGCACACAAGGAGGCGGAGCACCCCCCACACCAGTGGTGACGCTTCCTCAGACGAATTTCCCCTACGCGAGGGGACAGTACGTGCACCCACTCGCACACCCACTCCAGGGCCCTCAAATGCCCCCATGGCAGAGCCAGAGTCAAGGCGGTCCTCCGCGGCCGAAGAATACGGGAGGGAGCTTCGGACTAGGTTCCGTAGCCCGACCCCACCCCCAGCCTACGTCCACCCCGCGGGGATGGAACGACCCACCTCTGGTCGAGGGATACGAATTCCCTCAAGAACGATCGAGAGGACCGGTCGCGGGCCCGCCGAGGACTCCGACCCCGATTCCTCAGAGCCCGACGTACTCGCCGCCTTCCGAAACCCCGAGGCAATCCGAGTTCGAGCGCCTGAGCCCGCTCGACTGGTCCCCATCCAGAATGCCCACGAGCCCGACTGGCTCCAACTCATCGACCACGAGCTCTTTAACCGATGGAGCCCAGACCGACTATGGCCGGAGCTCGGACCGGTCGACAGAGACCTATTCGGCCCGGTCAGAATCGAGGCCTGGACCCTCCGAAGGGAGGATGTGGAATCCCGGGCCCGTATACCCCTCGACCACGGACCCATGGCCTTCTCAATCGCCCATGCGCACCTACCCCCAGGAACAAGCGGGGGCGACCTCGCACGCTTTATTCGGGCCAACGCAGGCAGAACCCTCCAACCGCCAGAACTGGGCCCCCTCATTAGCAGAAGGAGTACGAGGGGGAGAAGCGAGGACCAAGATGACGAACTCAGCCGCCGACTTCATGAATTGGGACATCGCCCCGGAAGGAGGGAGGATGGGTACCTCAGATTCGTTTGGGCAAATGAGAGATATCGCCAGGAGCGTCGGGCCCGGGGGGCCAATTAGTTTTAAAACGTACATACCAAATCCGCAGATCAATCCCTTCGCCACCTATTACCCAGAGCCGCAATGGCCCACTCAGATGCCGGACTCGCCACCGGCCAGAACCAGAAAACAAGGGTACTACCCCTACCCTACCACGAGCCGACTATTCAGCGCAGCAAGGGACGATGAAATGGAAGGACCCGCCCCACAACAGCCACCGCCACGGAATCCCCCGGGGCCAGGCCAACCCATCAACGAAGAAGAGCGACAAGCACGGATAGGAGAACAACGCGCGGAAATGGCAAGGCGAAGAGAAGACCTGCGACAAGCCCGACAGGCGGTCGTAGACGCAATACTCAGGAACGACGAGTACGCCCACATACATGGATTCCTACCGGACGATCCAGACGACAACGCAAGAGGAAGACCCGGGGCACCCCAGGGTGCTCCCGCACCACCGCCGGCTGCGCCAGCCGCAGCCCCTATCCCTAACGAGGCACGCCCCATACATGACAGGGACGACCGCTACTCAATCCCAAGGCACCCGGATTGGCCATATGCGCCACACGACCCTCCGGTAGGGATAGGACTGCCCAATGCCCCTTACTTCGGGGTGAAACCCACATTGATCGCCACCCCACGACCGTTCAGTGGAGCACACAGCGACATCCTCCGCTTCGTCGGAGACAACCTAGCCTACTTCGAAACCTTCCTTCCATTTTTCCAGGAAGAATCCCAAAGGATCACCTTCGCAGCATCCTACTTCGAAGGGGTCGCCAAGGACTGGTGGACACACAAAAGGCCAGAACTTTGGGACCCAATAGGACGACGTTTCCGATACCCCTCTTGGGCGGAGTTCACCGAGATGCTAACCGCTCGGTTCAAGGACCACGCCATAGAACAGGTCCACGAAAAGAATATGTTCGAACTCCGAATGAAGAACGGGACGGCGGAAGACTATTTCCAGGAACTGGAACTCCAAGCAAAACTCGCTGGGCGACTCGCGGATGAAAGCATCCGAGGGATCCTTTGCAGCGCGGTCCAAATCGGAATCCCAGAATCTTATGCCCGTGCCATCGCCGACGGCGAAAACACCCCCGGAAACTACCGACAATGGAAAGCCCGAGTAACGAAGATGTACGAAAATCGCACTAGGAAGCAGATCTTCGACCAAACAATCGGGCTCCAATACGGACACCAACCGCGGAGGGACAACAGACCTCAGAACCACCCCGCCGGTGGACAACAAAAACCCACCGGCGCGACAAGTTCGCTGACGATACCCCCGAGCGGCACCAACCAAAGCGGAGACAGGAAGACAAACACCGGTATAACGTACGGGGGCCGAGGGCAAGCAATGGAGATAGACCGCCTCAGGAAGGAAGGAAGATGCTTCAACTGCGGAGAGAAGGGACACATGTCCAAGGAATGCCCGAAGCCGAAGAAGCCGCGACGACAAGATGCTCGAGGGAGATTCACAAAAGCCGAGCTACGCACGATGCTGCAAGAGTTGGAGAAGGAACCCGAGGAGAAGACGACCTCGGGCGTCGAGGAGGTAAAAGGCGAGGCCAGCGAGTGATCGATTCCACTCGGCTGGCCAAAGGACATTCTTCTGGTACGCACTCGCTCCCTGGTGGTCGGACTTATAATACTTCTGTAGTTACCAATAAATACGCGCATTCGAATATACCACTCTTAGCACCTTCCACCGCAACACCAGTAAGAAAAGAATCGAACCGATATGCTCTCCTCACCGACGACGAGGAGATGCCCTCTCAAGCGCCCACAAGGATCAAGGGGGCCGAACAAGGGACAGAGAGTCCCTCAAGTCCGCTTGCTAAGGTGGCCACCGGACCAGTCCGAAAGGCGCCTGGCTCAAGCCACAAGCGCGCGAATTCAAGAACACGAGTAAGCGCCCAGGACCGACGAGCTGACGCCCGAGGCACCGCCATTACCGCCACCGTGAGGGGGACTAGCCCTCGCCCTGCATCGCCTTTGGGACCAGTTGAGGGTACGGACCATGCGACAAGCACGCGACGATCACGACCCGCACCTCAGACGGCACCTGCGAGTGCTGCGCCCTCAATCTGCGATGTAAACGGGAGCGCGACATTCCCCGCCTGTATAGTCAGTGAAGAGCGGCAGAAGAACGAGGGTGACGACCCGATACACTCAAACGCTCACAAGGATTCCAAGAGCCGAACAGGGCGAGAGACGCCCCGACCGCCGCGTACCACAGTAATCGAAGTCCCCGACGAAGAGGACGACACTTCATACCAACAATGGCTCGCGCGAGAAGCCAAAAAACAGGCCCCTCCCTCCGTTCCAACGGAAAAAGGGAAGCCACTCCCCGACAATAGGTGGTATCGACCTTTCTCCGCCGACTGGACCTTGAGAGCGATCCAAGAAGCGCGTACGCCTGATCAGGCGAACGCCATCCTCGCACTCTGGATTCATAAAGGGAGAGAGGCCGAACGCACCCAAGAACTACTAGAAGAACTCCAAGAAGGAGGAGAACGGGCAAAGGAACGCCTATACGAGCTCCAAAAACCAATCCGATACATCCGCGCCGCCGCTACAAGGCACAGTAAAGACCTGACAGTCACCGCCAAACTAGAACCCTGTGTGGGCACCCTGGCCCTCTCGGTCAAAGCGTTAATCGACAGCGGATGCACAGGCAGCTCTATCGATCAGAAATTGGTCCGACAATACAATCTAGACACCAGGAAGGCTGCCGTACCAATCCCAGTCTATAACGCAGATGGAACCCGGAATAAGGCTGGGGATATCACGGAATTCGTAGAACTTCGCATGAGCATCGGAGGACATATGGAACGAATCGACCTTGCGGTAACCGACCTCGGTACAAAGGAGGTATACCTCGGACACGATTGGTTAAAACGACACAATCCTGTGGTCAATTGGAAGACGGGAACCCTCATCTTCGGGAGGTGCCAGTGCCAAAAGAATCGCCTACCACTCCCAGACTCCGACCCCGACGACGCGTGGGATGAGGAACTAGAAGAGGGAGAAAGCATCCTCGCGGTCAATATGCAGGAAGAAATCATCATTCGCGCGGTCCATCATGCAAACGACCTAGCCGCAAAGGCCAACGAAGGAAAGCCAAGAAAAACCTTTGAAGAGCTAGTCCCAGAACACTACCGTTCCTTCCGAGATCTGTTCTCTAAGGAGAACTTTGATGAACTCCCAGAACGAAAGACCTGGGACCACGCGATAGAACTAATCCCCAACGCCGCCTCCACTCTCGACTGCAAAGTGTACCCACTGAACCGCAACGAACAGGAACAGCTCGACAAGTTCCTCGACGAAAACCTCGAGTCGGGACGAATTCGCCCCTCCAAATCTCCGTTCGCTTCCCCTTTCTTCTTCGTCAAAAAAAAGGATGGAACCCTACGCCCCGTCCAGGATTATCGGAAGCTCAATGAAATGACCATCAAAAACCGATATCCGCTCCCGCTCATCACCGAATTGATCGACCGTCTCCAGGGCGCCAGATACTTCACCAAGCTAGATGTGCGATGGGGCTACAACAATGTCCGCATTAAGAAAGGAGATGAAGAGAAGGCAGCGTTCCGCACTAACCGCGGGCTCTTTGAACCCACAGTGATGTTCTTCGGACTCACCAACTCCCCCGCCACGTTCCAGTGGATGATGAATGACATCTTCAAAGACTTAATAGAGACCGGGAAGGTCACAATATACCTCGACGATATTCTAATTTTCACCAAAGACCTGTCGGAACACCGACGCATCGTCAGGATGGTTCTCCAACGCCTCCGAGAACACAAATTATATCTCAAGGCGGAGAAATGCGAATTCGAGGTACTGGAAACCGAATACCTCGGGGTAATCATCAGCGAAGGGACGGTCAGGATGGACCCCGTAAAGGTAAAAGGAATTGCGGAATGGCCGACCCCAACAAAGAAAAAGGCGCTACAATCATTCCTCGGATTCACAAATTTCTATCGAAAGTTTATAAGAGACTACTCCAAAATCGTCCGACCTTTAACCCAGCTCTGCGGAAACGCCCCCTGGACCTGGGGAGCCGCACAAAATCAAGCCTTTCAACAGATCAAAAAACAGATGTCAGAAGACGTCCTCCTCACCATCCCGATGCAAGAAGGAAAGTTCAGGGTAGAAGCAGATGCCAGCGAAGGAGCGATCGGCGCCGTACTCAGCCAAGAACACAAGGGAAAATGGAGACCGGTAGCCTTTATGTCAAAGGCACTCACAGAAACGGAGCGGAATTACGAGATCTATGACAAGGAACTCCTTGCAATCATGCTCGCCCTCGCCGAATGGAGGCACTACCTGATGGGAGCCGCGGAGGATGTAGAGATCTGGACAGATCATCAAAACCTCCAATACTTTAGGAAACCCCAGAAACTAAATCGACGCCAAGCCCGATGGGTCACAGAACTGGCCGAATATCATTTCACCCTCCATCACAAACCCGGTACCCTCAACAAAAAGGCAGACCTACTCTCCCGCAGAGAAGATCACGATCAAGGGCGAGGGGACAACGAAGAAATCATAGTCCTAAATCAAGAGCACTTCCGGGCCATGATCATGCCCACACACGACGAACTCCGCCCCCGAATCCTCGACCTACTCAGAGAAAACGAAAACATAGACGCGAACGTCCATGACTCCTTCATCCACGGAAGGGGAGTGTACGAAGACGGCCCCGAAGGGAACAACGCCAACATCCTGATGTATGACGGACGGATTTACATCCCAAAGGACGCAGAGCTCAGAGGCACAATCATCGCAATGAGCCATGACCACATCACGGCCGGACACCCCGGGACGGCGAAAACCGCAGAGCTCGTCCAAAGGACATATTGGTGGCCAAAGCTACGTAAAGACGTTGAAGCATATGTCAAAGGATGTGAAACGTGCCAACGAACCAAGACCGACACCCAACCAAAGGCCGCCCCACTCAATCCAAACGCGATCCCCACCGAACCATGGTCCCACATTTCAGTAGACATGGTCACTGGCCTTCCAGAGTCCAACGGGAGTGACGCCCTTCTCGTAATTGTCGACCGTTTCTCCAAAGAAATAGTGCCGATCGCCTGCAATGTGGAACTCTCATCGGAAGGATGGGCAAGAATACTCAGAGATCAGGTATACGCAAAACACGGAATGCCGACCCACGTAATTTCAGACAGAGGGCCCAACTTCGTGTCAAAATTCATGAAAGACCTGTACAAGATGCTAGATATCACACAGAACGCCTCAACGGCGTTCCACCCACAGACCGACGGCCAAACAGAACGAGCTAACCAAGAGGTTATCAAATACCTCAGAATCTTCATAGACTACCGACAAGAGGACTGGGCAGAATGGCTACCCCTGGTCGCATTCTCCCACAACAACAGAGTCCACTCAGCAACCGGAAAGTCACCGTTCTTCGTCAATCATGGAATACATCCCAGGCTCCTACCGGATTCAATTCGAGAAAACCCCTTCGTCAATCCCAGTGCACAGGACTTCTCCGTCAAAATGATAGAAATCCATCAAGAAACCCAGAAAGCACTCTCCGAAGCCGCCATCGCGATGAAAAGACAATACGATAAAAAGACCAAGCCAGCACGAGGATACAGTATCGGAGATCGAGTCTGGTTAGACTCCCGAAATCTCAACCTGCCACGACCAAAGAAGAAACTAGACGACAAACGGGTCGGTCCATTCCTAATCCTCAATAAAGTCGGAATGGCAGCATACAAACTGAAACTTCCACCGCACTGGAAGATTCACCCCACGTTCAACGAGAAATTACTCTCGCCATTTATACCACCTGCATTCCCAAACCAAGAAACACCGCCACCACCACCTCCAGACCTAATCGAAGATGAAGAAGAATACGAAATCGAGGAAGTACTAGACTCCAGAACACGCCGAGTACGAGGAAAGAAAGGACAAAAGTCCAAAACGACGACGGACTACCTGGTCAAATGGAAAGGCTGGACAAGGGAACACAACTCGTGGGTACGAGAAACAGAAATGGAACACGCACAAGAAGCGATAGAAGACTATGAACAACGCGTCCAGCATGCCGGACGCGTAGAAATAGCCAAAATCGTAACCCAAGACGATAAATACGCGGAATATTGGGAAATACTACATCAACACAACACCCCCGGAGACAACCCTTAGTGGCAGTCGGGACGACTGCCTTAACGAGGGGGCAATGTTACGATTTATTCACTTTTTTCCTGATTTTCCTCATCTAAGCGCCCAAGCGCTTATCTTCGTCAATCTTATCACCATAACGCCGCACCAATCCCACGACTATAACGGTCGACTACCGCTCCCCTACAACGGCTCACCTTCACCACAAGGTTACCGTTCGCCTTATTGTCCTTAACTCGTTGTTCACTCGTTGTCGCTTACCGATGGACTTATTATTAGCACATGAACTTCAGTATATAAGTAGCACGACTCTCGCTGTAATACCCCAGCTTCGAGCTATAGTTTATCAATACCAATCTTACTCTCTCAACGACTAGCACTTAGTGCCACGCCTCTACGAGTCCATCGCCACAGCTCAACTCTAGTCATCGGTGCCTACCGGTATATGACTTTGGGTTTACGCTTGTTTGGATCACGTGAGACCTGGGTCTAACAGTTTTCCCTTGTATTTTGGATCCTCTTCAACCTGATTAAAGTCAGATGTATATCAAATATAACCAAGCATAATTCTTACAATTGGAAGCCATCCAACAACAGTTCCACCACCCCAGCCTTTTCCATTGCGTATTGCATCAGGAAGATTAGCAATACATGCCATAACCAGATATCCTTTTGCTGTCCCAAATGATGATAGGCGTGTTTTGTCTGCATATAAAATATATGCCAATGGCTTTCCACCAGGAGGTAGTGAGCTCTAATAATGTGATCAACAATACAAAATTTAAGATAGAGAAACAATATACCTGAACTTTCCATAGTAAATCTCCTGTCCAAGGTTCATCAAAAATCCGCATTCTTGTATTTGTTTTTTCATCCAACTGAAAAATCTTCACAGCATCCCATACAAAAAACGGTGATAATGTTGGGTCACTGAGGAGATTAAGTGTCCAATCCCATAAAGGCCGAAAGTGAAGCATATATTCTTGTGTCTCTTCTTTATATTCCAAAGACAGCTTTTCTTTTTTGAACTAAATTTTTTATAATAAATTAGCATCTAATATATGACAATATAAAATAAAGCATACTGTTACAAGTAAATGCTCTGCTTGTGACTATGCATCATCAAGATCAGACTCATTATTGATTGTGTATGCAGATTGATGATCCCCTGCTTGAGTCTTTAATACTTTGAAGAAACTGTCTCGTTCTTGGCGGTTCATGCCAGTATGCAGAATCAGTTCAGCTAATTCAAAGTCATTTTCAGATGCAAAAGGATGCCACGGTTTGTCAATAAAAGAAACCGTCATCTCCATAGCCGTCATCTGAAAATACTCCTCACGTGTTAAAATACGTGGGTCCAAGATTGCTGAGGGATGATATTCAATGCAGAATTTTGGATTATATAGATTCACCAAGTCAAGAATTGCATTTTCATCATTGATTGTAGCATCGGAAGATGAATTCTCATCCTCATCTTCAGCTAAACATGGCTTTAATAAAATGAATAGAAAATATGGTTGATACACCCACATGAGCCAGGTTCAAATGAGGGTGAAGATGAAAGGTCTCTCTGACTGTCAAGGTGCAAATCTACTGACAGAGTATCAGAGAACAAGATATAATGGTCCAGCATTTTGAAATATTACCTTCAAAGCATGAATCAAGACCTGTGTTTGATGATACTTGATTATCGAATAGCAGCCTTGGAGTATTGATAGCTTCTTGATGAAAGTGAATATTTTCAGTGTTGATTTATATTATAGAAAGCAAGAGACTCACCTTGTGCTGTGTTTGCTGCTCGACTCGTATTCTGCTCCACATTAAACTGCGAATCAAGAACATCTTGCTCGATTCGCTGTTTACAAGTCCTTTTATGGTTCCCTATGCCATTTACATGGAAATGTTTGAGACAGTAGGGGCATTGTGGACGTTCATGTATCAATGACATGAGAAGAAAAGAGAAAAGCTAATGATCAACAAAATTGGAAGAGAAAATATGCCAAGAAACTTGGATGTGGGGGGAGGGGGAGGAAAGGAATCAGATCAAACTTGATGATGGGGTTTAAGTATCTTTCTAACCAGGTCCTTATCACTGGCACAAGTTCCGGAGTATTTCTGATCAGCTGCATGGAAGTGTGAAGGCTTGATGAACAAATTTCATTGGAAGATAACAAAATTATCACTCTCTATCCGTTCCGAAGCCAACACTCCAGCCAATCGAAGTCATCGAACGAGGTGGCTGCAAGTCTCATGACACGGTCCGGCAGGCCGGTTCTGATGTCAGCAAACGGATTGGGAACAAAAGTACCCATCCGTCATCACCACAGCGCCAGCCTTGCTGTTTCCCACAATCACATGCCCCGTCTTCCACCCAACCTAGGGGGGATGGGGCTTCTTATCATTCCTTCTTAGCCTTCGACGGGCTGGCGACAACGTGTAGGTGACAGAACGACAACAAGGACAAGAACGATGGCGACGGCGGCGGCGGATGGATGGATGAGGGAACGGTAGAGCCCCAGTAACAACAGTGAGTCGAATTGCAGGTGGACTGATAGACGGGGAGAGGCCTGAATCCAGGGCAGAGGTGATGAAGGCCAACGCGCGAAGATGGCGGGCCCGGGTACAAGCCCAGCTCAAAGACAATAGGAACAATGCCTCGAAGACAGCAAGAACGGCGCCTCAACAATGCAGACGACAAGAACGATGCCTCGACGATATAAGAATGACACCTCGACAGCGCCATCAACGCCCCCTCCGCCGCTCCCTCCAGATGACAGGAACAACGTCTCGACAACGACAAGAACGACGCCATTGACGCCACCACCACCACCACCACCACCACCACTCCCTCCTGCGCCCTGCAGTGTGGCGATGTCCCCTCGTGCCTGACCGTGCGTGGCCGAGCAACACCCAATCACACTACTTATATCTGTCCCGGCACTCTTATGGGCACCTACCTACCTTTACCACTTGTTGTATCTCTCTGTTCTTACATATTCAAGCTCTATTCTATACTATTCATTTTTCAATCAAGTATCCTGTATGGTTCCGGCTAGATTCAGACAATACAAGAACTTTGAAGGATGCAAAATTGTAAATTCTAAGTCATAATATAATATTACTGCTATTGATCATGGAAATGGATATTTTATTCTTCTGTGGGTCTCACTGATATCTGGAATGAGTTTTCTATCTATGACAAGCCTCTCCTGCAGCAAAATACCTGTAATATCCAGTTGCTTATAAGCACCTTGTAATCCGCTTATAAGCCGGGCTCACCTAATTTGGTTCGCCGGCTCAGATTTGCCGATAATTTGGTCGGGGGTCGCTTATCCGGGGCATATCAGCACCTTATTCGAGCATTATTAGTAAATTTGCCTTATAAGGCATTTAGCAACTTTCCGACATACCGGAGCGGCCTTGGGACTGGGTAATTCGTTTGACTAGGTTTTGGATGGAGGTGTCGCGCCAGGTGGCAGCTTTAATGCAGGCGAGTGCCTCTGCAATCAGTTCCGGATCGTTGTTGACGATGTTTCCTTGGAAGGCAGTGATGGTCCAAGCAAGGGCTGATGGGTTGAATTGGACGAGGTTCCAAACTGAGTGTGATGCGGTAGCGAAACACTGGTGCCATAGGAGGAACTTGCCGAAGTCCTCAGAGAATCCTGTTATGACCAGGGGCCATGGCTTATCGAAAGCACTTCTTCTACTACGACGTTCCTCTCTGCTCCTGCTCTTCTTGTCCTCCTTCGCCTCCAGCGGGAAAAAGACGGTGAGTTTGCCTTTGTCCGGGAAGTCAAGCCCTTCAAGGAAGGTTTTGAGTAGAAGATCCGCCTGATGGTTGTCAGTGTAGAATTTGGGCCCTGCTCCGAAGGGTACAGCTGCGATGAACTTTTCCGGGGAGGCTGTTATGGCATCACGAATTTCTTCTGGGAAGCCGGCCGTGATATGGTTCCATGGGATGAAGACTCTGGGGAAGATAGCATCCGTGAAAGGGGCTGCCGAACCTGCTGGGAGAGTCGCAGGTGTTTCACCGGAGCGGGTGAACTTGTCATAGGGGAACTCATCAGCTGCCGTGGGCAGGTTGGCGGTGGCTCGAGGGTCGGGGAATTCGTAGGGCATCAGGTTCGAGTGGGCAAGGTTCGTTTTCCTGCGTGCTTCTCTGGCTTCTTCGTCTTCGGGAGGGGGGGGTGCCTGCAAAATGGTCAGAGGTCATTGTTCTTTTTGGGAAGTGGCTCGGACGTACGTTGGGTTTGGCCCCGTTCTCTGAGGTTTTCTGCCTTTTGTTGGGGTTCCCTCCTGCTAGGGTGGATTCCTCGGAAGTTGTGGAAGACAGATTGGCGATGGATTGGGGTGAGGTGAAGGGGTGAATCATTCTGCATCGTATCGCCCTTTATAAGGTGGGTTGTAAACTCCTTGTTCTTTGTGGACAATGTGGAAGCAATTGTCGTCTTTGTTCTCGGGTGGCAGGATCGTATACTCTTCGGCAGAGATTTATGGCTTGTCTTTTATGAGCAATTAAGGCTTCCTTTGTTCTCGAGGATGAGAAGTGGCTCAGGGAAAATGGGAGGCAACTTACCGACGTTATGGGTGGCCATCCCCCCTCCTGGGGTGGTGTTCATCTTCCTAGTAAGTTTGATGACCATGGATGTGTTAAGGCTGCATCCTGGCCTGCAAGTGTGGTCGTTGTGATAAGCGGCGTTGAGTGTGACGTTTCTTTGGCACTGTTGGTCACATGCTCTCTATGCCGTCTGACGCGTCTTAGACGCGGGGTTGCGGTTTACGGTTTAGCGTCGCGAGGGGGCGGCGAGGGGGTGAGGGTATATGTGACCCAAGCTCGGATTAGGAGACTTAGAGGTCGGGTGAAGGTATTTGGGCACAACTCTCTACTACATGTGGTAGCTAGTCACCCTACTCAGAAGTTCTGAGACGTCTCAAGACTACGAGGCGTTTCTCCCGACCATCAAAGGTGCAGGAACGACTGTTTATCTCTCTCGACGTCTTGACGAGAGAGATCCCTTGAGCCAATTTTGAGGTGGCACGACGCTGAACCCCACATGGTGGTGGTTCTAGATCAAGGGGGCTCCGTCCTTGACCTGGTTCTTCCAAGTATCCTGATCGTGGGGTAGGTAACCACCGTCACACCAAAAAGAGTGACAATCACCGCCGCCATTATTGTGCAGCTTGATATGCACATGTCGCAGCATAGGTAACGCCAGTCCGTTAATGTGCGCGTCAACCTCTGCCAATGAAGGATCAGTTGGGGCCCAATCGTTGTAATGGAGCTCGACAGTCAATGTTTGTAATGCAGCACCAAAGGTAGTAGTCTTGAGGAACCCGGTTTTCATTGCAAAGGAAAGGACAACGAGAAACGATTTGAGTTTCTTATGTTGTCTGAGGTCTACGCCAATATTTCCGCCTGGCGATGTTTGAGTGTGTATTATTGGGATCGGAACAGAAAAGTGCGTACCCGGACCATTCGGCGCGATATCCAAAGTCAAACATTCAAGGGTATCACGCATCTCATCGAGAACGGCTTGCATGACCCATTTCTTGGTGTCGGAGCCCAACTCAAGAGAAAGCTGTCGGACATGGCTGATGTTGTAGAGGGATCTTTTAAAGAAAAGGAATTCTATCTGCCGAACACGGCATCCCCAGACATGGACAGAGATTCCAGCTCTGGCAGGCCATTAGCTGGCCGGCGAATCGATAATGGCAAGTTGGATGATGTCATCTTTTCAGACTCGGAGTCAATCGACAGATGCTTTAGAGCTGGGTTCGCTACCGCGGTGAATACATCTTCAAAGTCAGCATATGTTTTGTATGCAATGCCTTTGAGGTGGACTGTTGTGAGTCGCATGGAACGCAGCGTTCTGAGAAGGAGTCCTTGGAAAGTAGTTCCAATCGGTCAAGCCCCGATCAACAAGTTGGATTCGAGAGAGATTATGGAGGGAGGCAAGAATAGAATGGAATGAAGAATCGTGGCACAATTGGACCAGTCTCTTGGATCTGGAATGCGTCTCCATTGTGTGTATCCCCAGTGTTCTTACTAGCGACCCGACATGAGGGGAACATTTCAACAACGCGTCAAAATCCCTACATCTGTACAATTTACCAGCATATAGTTCCTTGAACGAGTCAAGGTCAATATCGTGTATGATGAAGACACCGGAATAGATGTGATGACGGCTCCTGGGCAAGAGACCATGGGAAGCAAGAGAGTACACCCGTAAAGCAGGGACATCGTCGTGCAAGAAGTCAAGGGTATGATCAATCAGTTCTTGAGGTAACGAGGGACGCGAATCGTTCTCTGCAGAGACCTTGTCCGCCATTGTCAGCGGCAAAGCACTATGTACGTCGACCCTGGTCAGTGAAATTACTCTTATCAAAGAGATGTCAGTGACGCACCAAAATGTCAAAAGACTGGCTATATGTCCACTATGTTCCTCTATAAAACAGAAGAGATGTAGGCGACAATAGTATGAAGGAATTGTTGGGGGAGGGCACTGAATGGCCACCGTTGTTGAGGGGATATGGTGGCAGCCACTGGTAGATTGTGTGTGTACTTATGTGGAGGAAAGGAACTAAGCCGGTGGCAGTTGCAGGTGAAGTCTGGACTGTCAACAAAGGAATGTCCAGGAGTACGTGGTCGAGATTCGGAACCGACCCTGTCAGTCAGCTTTGACTGAGAATTTCCTCTTTGGGATTCACGGCTAAAGGCGGAAAGTCATGGTTATAATCGAGTGATTCGGTAGTATACTATTCAGTGCTGCCGAATATGAAGCAACAAACTCGGACAACAGTGCGTTTTATTGCAGGAATATAGGAATACACGGACAAGCGTAGAAATAAAATTGGAGCACGACATTCCTTGTGCGCTTTATAAAAATAACACGGGAAAAATCAACACCCTGGAGTTTCCGACATGAGATATACGCAAAATGATCAGCCCTTCTAATCATATATGACTTGAACAGGACCCCTGTAAGACATCGTCAGTTATCGTAATGAATCATCCACTAGAAGTACAGTGATACCTCTTCTCTACGCCCTTAAACAAGAAGCATGATTCAGTAACCGCGCGTATAAAACCGTAGTTCAGGTAGCTCACATCTTCAACCCACGCAAGCTGAGCCTTCAGCTCCGTCATACCGAATAATATCACGACATCAAAACTGAGTTGATAGAAATAAGTTCCGTCCGAAGAACGCTGAGGAACCAGCGACTCTGCTACGATGGAAGTGTCAGCTGTAACAGAGCAATACACTGGATAATCGTCTACACAAGGTATTGAGAGTAGCGTGACATGAGATGGAGACCACAAACCTTCATCAACGTCCATCCACTTCGGATGGACCTTTCTCCCCGTATAACGGTAGATTGAGGTCGTAATGGCACCTAAACCTGGTAACGCTCGGGAGAGCATGCGATAAGACTGACGAAATTCTGTCTCTTCGGAAACAAGAACGTCCTGAAGGACAGTCAATGACAACAGCGAGCCGATAAAAACAGAAACAGGACCTTAGCTAGGATGACACTATATTGCCCACCCAAGGAGCGTGCTCCGGAACAGTCCACAAAGGTCTTTGCGCGACGACGGACGTGCTCTTCGTCTATAGGGTCAAAGTCGGTGTAAATTCGTACACCATAATTGTACTTTGATACGCGCGCGGTAACAGCGTGGTCGAGATGGAAGGAGACTGCACCATCAGCGACGGCTTTGTTTCTGTGGACCAGATTTTAGAGCAGAAACGGACAGTCTAGACAAAGCGAATGGAAGAAAATACTGACACATGACTATCAGGTCGAGCAAGAGTCAAGCCGAGCAGGTTCGTATGCTCCTGTATCTTTTGAAAAAGCCAATCACTCGCAGCAAAGCCGCCGACGAGAAAAACAGCCTTCAGAGGACTTGCTGAGCATCTAGCACGACCTTTACGGCGTGGTACTCACTGAAACAGGCCTCTTCGATGCGGCAATTTGGGCGTCGATAGATTTAGTGATGGAAATAATCGACGGTTCGAAGAAGGTCGCAACATCGGTCCTATGCAATATAAACATTGGTCCGTGCATATATCGATCTTACTCACCCTTTCAGCTTGAGTTGACCCGATCGGATATCACACATAGAATCCCTGTCACGAAGGGTTCCAAATTTTACAAAAGCCGGCTCTGCCGAGTCTTTGAAACGAAGCTTTGTCGACTTGTCGAAGCATTCAGTGATATGATCAAGGTCCTCGTGGAATCTGGAGTTTTTCAACTTCGCTAAGAATTCATAAACGAATGAGAAAAGATCGAGGTGTCACTGTGCTAGACGTTACCGTCAATGTGAATACGAGCGGCCTGTGTGACGAATATAGACCCAGTAAAGTCACCTGTATAAAATTAATGTGAATGTCTAAGCGTGGGAGAAAAGAAAAGTCAAGGACTCACAGAACGGGGCGGCAATCTCCCGGAACGAGTATTTCCCAGCGCTTCCAGTCAAAGTACCAGTGTAGCTACTAATATCGACAGTTCCGCCCCCGGCGTCGACGATAATTATACCTTCTCCTTCCTATAAGCAAATGAGATATCTACGGGGACAGAAGCAGTGCGGTACTCACCTTCACATGCGATGAAAGACCTTTTTGGATACAAAAATGGAGACTGGCTTCTCCTTCGGTAACAAAGTGTACACGCGTGTTCTTGGCATCATCAGTGACAAGCCCGCCTTGTACTACGGCCTTGCGCATCTGTTCTTGCTGTTTTCCTTCCCATCCGTTTGGATGGCTCAGGATGAATTCGATCGAATCCTCGATCGACGACCAAAACGTCACACCGCTTGGATGCGTCTGCTGTATGAAGGTCTTGGCGCACTCGAACAGGTATGCATAGAAATCAGCAAAAAGCGTAAGGACCTCTTTGCCGGGCGGAAGCGGCGAAATGGCTTGGTTGATGTTGTCTGACTTTGCGTCCTTGGCAGGAGGGCGGAGGTGTAACTTGAACCTGGGCGACAGAACGTTCATTGTAAAATAAGGATGTAGATGAAAGTGTAGCTTACTTTTCGCATCGGATCCATCCCTCCTCGGCAATCTTGTCATTGACATTTTCGCTCATCGCTTCGGAGCCGGCCGCCCTCATTTTGCCTTCCTGATCATAGCAGATGACGGTCGGGATTTTCGCGTTGCTGCCAGTGCCTTCGAGGGAAGGAAATCTGAAGATCATTAGGTTTCTGGTATCTCAAAGACCCAAAGACTGTACCTAGTGACAGGCTGAATCGTTGGAGGGATGTCCGGGTCGAGTCTGCTATGAACCCAAACCAACCTCAGAGATGGTTCCACTGAGCACGCCGAAAGAGTTACCTGTATGAGATCCCGCTGTAAGTCGTTCCGAGGTCGAAAGCCAAGAGGAGCTTCCTGGAATCACCGTCGTAGGGCAACCGGGTGTTCATGGCGGCGTCGTGGGGAGTCAAAAGGGCGTATGCAAGAGAATATAAACAATCGTTCCTATCCCTATCATTCACTCACCCGGTGATATGGTGAAAGAAACTGTATAACCTTCAGAAGAGAACATGTGGACTACATGCTCCCAGTGTGACCCGTTAGCCCTCTACAGTCACATCGATTGTTTCCGTTCACCAGCAGGACCTCCGAGCAGTCGTTCAAGTATGTTTGGGAAAACCGGAGAACGTATGAAGCGCCAGGGCAAGCGATTGTTTGGGAGACAGAGTACAGGCGACACCAACGCTGGTCGAGGATGGCAGCCTGCCACCAATTCAGACCGCGGACAGGCCTTGCAGCCATTGCACCAAGTGGCACGTACGATGAACACCGTTGATCCCAGCAGTCGGAGAGAAGGGGGACAAAGGAATTATGTTGATACTGCGGTGAGGTTCCCGTTGCACAGGGCAGATGGACCACTGACACAAACTTTAAACAATCAAAAGCCATCTGAAACGATGAGCAGTGGAGAGGTGAAGGAGCTGCGAGAACAGCTGGGCTTCGCTGAACAAAAGATTGTTTCGTTGGAAGAGAAAATGGCCGTCCGGGATAAGGATTTCATCCAACTGCACACAGAATTGGAGCGGGAGCAAGCGGCACGCAACGATGAGCGTCGTCTCTTGGACATACGCACGCGGGAATTGCAGGATGCGCACGCTTATTCGATGAGGAGCGATACATTATCCACCGACGAGCTCGTCGCGAAGGTCGAATCCTTGAATGCGGAGATATATCAAGTATCTGCATACATGGCAGATTCCATGAAATTTGGCGCTAGGGTCAATTTCGAGGCCGCTCGAGCGGAAGCCGTACAATGGTTCGGAACCTATATCATTGATCTGCTATGTTCCGCAATAAATGAAGAGACGCGCATGCAGGTTGTTCAGATTGCCATACAAGCGGCGCTGGTTCAAACTTGCGCAGACTTCATCTCTATGTGGCACGTAGAAAAACGTACGGACGAGAATCTCAGCCGTCTATACGCAAAAATCCGAGCGACAAGTGAGTGAGCTGTGCAAGATCAGAAGTAACAGGCATTGACATACCCTAGATACACAGGTTGTCGCAGGCAGATGGAGGGCGATGACTCGATCTGGGTCTAAATACGAATCCCTCTCCGATGTCAAGAAGGAATGGATGAAAATCGTCGTCAGGAAAATGGCGATCGTTTTGATCTTCGCCGGATGGACCGGTGTGGATACAAATCCAATCTGGGAAGCATGTCCTTCTTTTCTGATGAAAAGATACGGAGAAAGAATAGAAGAGATCGTCCATTTAGCAGTGGACCTGGACCGAGGGATGGGCGAGGGTATCGTGTCAGAGGATATCGTGATTTTCTTTGTGGGAGGAGGCAGCAACTTCGTGCCAGATACGATGGAGAATGGAGACGGAGAATTTACGGTATTGGAATCGGATCGCGTTCTCTGCACCTGCGAGCTAGGACTGAAGGTTTCGCGGTCGGTCCAAAAGGATGGTTACTTGGCTATCCTCGTCAAGCCGAAGGTGGTCCTCTGCTCAACGATGTCAGAGATAATTCCCAGGGTATGAGGTAAAACGGCCCACTTCTACAGCTACTATTTTACTGTAACCATCGATCGATACTTGACTTCCTATTGAATCCCATTTTTAATTATGTAAATTTGGACCAAATGCTGGAAGTGTAGTCACGTAAACAAAGAAACGAAGAGTAGAACATTGAACAAAACCACTTGTAGCATGACATCAGGATAGCGATTCTTGAAAAATCCTGAAGCATTACTTCCAAGTACAGCGACAACCTGAGGTCGAATCCCGAGGTGACGAAGACTCGTTGGACGTACCTGCCAGAAACAGCAACAGTCCCGATTGGGCTTCAACTTCCTTTTCTTTTCTTTTTCTGGAATCTCCGACAGGCGTGCCGACAATGGCCGGCTACGTACCCTATTGATTTCCGTCATCTACTTATCGATTGAAAAATGTCCGCTGGTGCGTACAAAATTACAAAATACTCGCTGTCAAGGGGGACTAAAAAACTATTCGCTCGGCAAAGATACACGTCACTGGACTATTACTACGCCACAATATCGTTCAATCCGGATAGGAGAACTACCCTGGCCTTTTTCAAGATTTTTAGGCTGGTTTCTGACTCTTCGAGTCCCCAGCCCTCAATCGCGACAAGGCCCAGTTCCGTAGTGGAACATATTTGCATTTCGCCATCCTGCCGCTCCAAATCCCCTCGGCTCAAGGCGTCCTCCATCGCCTCGGAATTAAAGAGAAGGCCTGGCGCAACGTACACTGGCTCCATCTCGCACGACGTAACACCCTGCCGCGCACAGAAACGCAGCTCCACCAATTTCTTTGCTATCCCCGAGCCTACTAGCGTTTCCGCAAGTTTATTGTCGCCTAGATCAAAACCAGCAATCGTGAGGATGTTAGCGAGTGTCTCCCCGAGGACTGTCTGTATGTCGGCCTCGTCGTGCTCGAATGGAGGCTCTATAGCCTTCTGTGTCAGGGCTCGCCACTTCCCAGCAATAGCTTGCTTCTCTGCGCAAGAGTTAAGCGGACGTCAACCTTCAAGGAGATATGCTCCTACCTGACTGTCGTATACGGTCGTATACTTCGTTCCAGCCCTCTTCTTTTTCAGGATCTCTCCTTAGGCACCATGACATAACCATCGCCCCCGCATGCGCGCAAATGGCAGCACTAAAAGCAACCTGAAGTACTTCGTATTGCGGATTCGACTTGATGAACCTGGCCATCGTATCCCCCAAGATATCAGCAACATGTCTGTAGGGAATATCTGCAGCAGGCTTGTCGGTTGTTCGCTTTGCTTGCTCGTAGATATCTGCGAGTGTCGCAGCGGTCCCGGATATCTCCTCGTTCAGCGCCTCCACAGCTTGAATGATCTCGACACCAGAGAACTGGTCTGCTGTGCTCAAGTACGTCTGAGCAACCTGCAACTCCCCGGCTCGTGCCTTCGACAACTTGTCGCTCTGTTGGAGCTTGATCCCGAGATCGCGCAGTTCCTCTCTTCCCGCTTGAACATCGAGGGTTAGTGCACGGTTGTGAGCACGGAATTCCCCTAGTTCTCGGTTCAGATCCGAAAGGCGCCGTCTCAACGTTTGCACTTCGGCGCTATCCTTCCGCAACGGTTGTGTTGGTGTTGGTGCTGTTGGTGGCGTAGCTACTTTCTGTGGCAGTGAAACGAGCATCAGTTTGCTATCCCCCTTGAACGCTCAATGGTGCTCACCTGTTGAGTTGGCTCCGAAAGCGTCTTCCGCAACGATAAGACCTCTGCATCTCTCTGCGCCAGGGCCGATCTCAACACCGACCGCTCCTTCCGATTTTCTTCGAGCGTAAATGCGAAATGTCTGTACCCATACCATGCGAAGCATGACAAGACTATCGCTCCGCCGGCGGGAGCTAACATTGACCACAAGGAACATGGCACCTCGGACACTAAGTCCTCATACTTGCAGGACATGCTCGTAGTACCCGTAGTACGAATGGATTCCTAAGTCAGCTGAGTGGATTAACGGTCCCGTATTTGAGGAAGTGGTCGTGAGGCGAATGCATGTCAACCTAAGACCGATCTCGAACATGCATTTGGCCTTTGCACCGCTACGGCGAAGATTAATCAGTCCTTCTCGTTGTCGGGAAATGATTTATTGGTAAGCGTCAAGACCAGTGTAAAATCCGTACTGTAATTAATGTCCTCTATGACTAGTGTTTTACGCCAATGAAGATCGCAGTACTACCTTCGGTTTCAATAAATATGCTTCTCCTTCGGAGGTTCCGGCTTCGCATGCTTTCGTTACCTTCAACCCAAGATCGGACGTGTACATAACACGATCGGACAGCTGCACTTTCTCAGCAGGTCCATCGGCGTTCTCCATAGTGCCAGGATCGTACTGGTCTCCGCCAGCTGCGATGCAGACGACAATGTCTTTCGAGACGACGTTTTCATGTATAGTCTTGTCCAACCTCGTCATCAGCATGACGATGTCCCGTATCCTCCTCCCGTATTTTTCCATGACGGTGTCAACGCATGCCTCCCAGGTTTTTGTTCCATCAGATTCCCATCCGGCCAGGAGCAATACCAGAATTACCCGCCTGACCATCCAAGGTACATAAAACTTTTCAGTCTCTTCTGGCGTCGAGTACTTCGATTTGGATCGAGTCATCATACGCCACCGCCCCGCGACAGGTGCCAAACCTAGATAGCAAGGTCAGGAGCCATCCCGTCATGTATACTAGTGAACGTACTAGTTTGCTGAATCTTCGAGTACAGCTGACGGAGTGGTTCATCAATCGTCGAATTGGGATGCCACATCGCGATGGTAGCCATACAGGATCGAACGAGCGACGCCTGAAGCGCGACCTGAAGACATTGAACCCGCGTCTCGGTGTTCTTCCCTGACCGCAACATCTCGACGAAGTCAGCGCCGAGCCAACGGTTTATCTCCTCAGTATCCACGAGTCTGCACTTCGCCCCAAGCACCGAGGAATCCGCCATATATGCAGCCGTCTGGAAGATCTCTGCATTCAACACCTCTGCCATCGATATGATATCTTCCCCAGATACCAAATCAGCGGTATCCAAGAATGTCCGGGCGTCCTGTAGCTCCCTTGTCCTGACACCCAAAAGGTCCTGCAAACCTCGCAGCTCTTTATCCCGAGCTTCGAGCTGCTTTTGAACTGTGGAAAGCTCGATCCTTAATTTCACGTTCTCGCGACGGCGTTCTTCTCCACCCGAGTCACTCCCCCTACTCGGTGTCTTTGCGCTATTCACTTCTTTCTTAGATACACTCTGTAGCTTGGAGTCAAACGAGAATTGAATCCAACCCAATATTCGATGCCTCACCTCGTTAGAGTCTTTCAAAACCATTACAAATTCCTCTTCGCTGTCAGCTAGATCATCGTATCCCTCCGAAGTGCACCTTCGTCGAACATGCCGTCCCAAGATTGGATCCCATCCATCGATATGAAATGCGTTTTTCTGCCACGTGGTTCCCTCACCTGGCATGTCGACTTTATTACTCTTCTGGGTGCTTCCTAGAACATCGTGATCATTACAAGCCAGCGCTGCTTGGTTGTCTGACATGGTGGAGAGAGGTTCAGTAGCGGGAGGAGGCTAAGGCACTTTCGAGGTGTGGAACTTAGCGGGTCAAAGAAAGGAGGATCTCAGACAGTCTTCCCGTGAAATACTCGACGTGCATTCCTCATGTTTTCCTGGGGCACGCGGCATCCTTTGATCAATATGAACGTCACTGTATTGTGACAACTGTGAATATGCAAGGATCTTCTTCCATCACCACAACGGCGACCACGGGTCGCAGTCTAAAGCATGAGGCTAGTTTGAGCTCCATATTTAGATCAACTTTCACCTATATCACATACAGGTATACCGATCTCGTTTCTTAGGAACTTCCCACATCATGGTTCCAGTGCCTCGATCTGGGTGGGTATCACCCTTCCGTAAATCAAGAGGCGGATTCATTGTGTCCCTCTACTCCACCACTGAAATCAGCATCTCCCTTGGCTTCCTGCTTGTGAACATGTTGGCCAACCAGGTGATAACTCGAGGTCTCTATACCATGTTCAATTACTCGTCGGGTGGTTCTGAATTTTTCATTTGAAAGACGATCGAAGTTTTGGAGCTATCCCTGTGACTTCTTTCATCCCAGCACGGAGATTCAGAAAAACGATGAGCGAGCCAGATATTATACGTGACGAGTTAATTCCTGTTCACCTTCAATGCATCTTTCACTTAAAAGTTATTCGTCTTCTTAGTTAGGGGTTTCAACGAGTAATTGGGTGTTCCGTACGGCGTAGGGGAACTTGATAAGTGCCTTTTTCATTCAAGTTACCTACCATCGGTCTTCAAATTCTTAGTCTAGGAGTCGGTATGAACAGGGCCCTGGAGGGGTTGAGGCGGGATAGTGCGGCAGTTCTGAGGTTTGGCGATCTGTTAGCACTTCAACCAGATACAAGACAAACAATTGATATTTTACAAAACTACGGTATTAATGAACACGGCTACGCAAGTACTGACGGAACGACTACCCCTGCCTTCAACAAAAATGCGACCTTTCCTTTATCATCGAACGACCTCAACCCAAGCTCACACGTGCACGAAACAGCCTCGTCCGTCTTTGGGTTTCCGTAGGCCCCGCTCATTGTCCCAGAATCATACTTTTCCCCAGGACGCACGAAATAGGCATCCACATTATAGGAAGTGATCCCTTCCTTGATCGCTCTATCCAACTTGATCGTCAACTTTGCGATTTCCGTGATCCGTTCACCAAAAGCATGTCGCAATGCCTCCGGCTTGTTTGGAAAGGGCCATCCTCCTAAAAGCATAGCTTTCTCAAGCTGACGACCGAGGCGATGGAATAGATACTGTTCTACCCTCGAAGATGAGTGATATTTGCTGATTGCGATCGTCAGCGCTCTCCATCTTCCAGCTACCGCAGTCGGTTCTACAACCGTGAACTGAACGAATAATGAAAACATAGTATATATGCAACTCACTGGATTTCTGCACCCTTGCATTCAACTCGTATAACATCTCATTTTCTACGGAATCTAAAACCCAGAGGTGGAGATAATGACTGCATTCAAACAGCAACGCCGCTTGCAAAGCGACCTGCAGGATGCCATTTTGTCCCACACCATTTGCATCTCTGCGCATCAAATGCGCAAGAATGAAATCATCGAGGTAGCATTTTACTCGCTTCATTGCATGGTTGGCTTCCTCATCAGTTATCTCGACTCGTTCTCGATTGTGGGTCAGCGTATCAGACAAGTAGGCCGCCATCTGAAGGATTTCCGAGTTCAGCGACTCCATCATTGACTTGATGTCGGCAGAAGAATATGCGTCTGTCTTGTCCAGGAAAGGACGCATGCTCTCTAGCTCTTTGCCTCGGCTTTGAAGAAGACGACGATCCTCCTGGTGCTGAATTTGTTGACTCTGATGTATTTCACGCATCCGGTGAAGCTCCTTCAGGAGCCCCTCGTTTTCGTGTCGGAGATGATTCCTATCTGATTGGATTTCAAGTAGCGACTTCTGTAGGTCGCCGTTGCTCGGCGTCTTCTCCTTGGTAAGTCAGTCGTCCTAGCGTGGTAAGAATGTCCTTACCTCTCTTAGAGAGCTAGTTTGCTTTTCCTGCTTCTCATCTTTGAGGGGCCACCCTTCCGAATCCTTGCCCCTAGTCAACGTAAGAGAATCCTGACGCCGACTGTCCCCAGCATTACGCTCTTTCTCGGCCTTTCCAGCCGATATTGGATTGTTCGAATCTGTAGTTAGAGCTGTGGAAGAAGAGGTAGTGCCGTCTGTATCAGACAGCACTACATTCTCTTCTACAGGACGTGAATCCGCAGAGTCACCCCGTTCTACAGGCACTCAAATGTCAGAGGGACGATTAAGAATGACGCTACAAAACTCTGACCATCATTACCGCGCCTTGAGTCTGTAGACCTGCTATTGCGATGTAATTGTCTGAGTACTGCTTCTTTCATTGCGATCGCAACGGATGCCCTGGTAATCGAAGACGAAAGAAAACAGGTTCAATTTCTATAGAGACGAAGATAATGAGGCGAAACACTTCCATATCTATGGAACTGTGCTTACTGGATGTCGATCTTCGAAGATGTTAGTAAAGCAATGGATTATTTGACGTCCGTCAGGGCAGTAAGTGTGTAAGTACTAAGTAGACGATATGAGCGCTGGTTCTTATCTTGGAAAGGCCCTAGTATGTCCGGCATTGTCCGCTGAGTCATGCCGGTCCGACCTAGTATCCGAGCTGAAGTTCCCATCTTATACTCGACCTCGTCGTATCCTGGAAATTCACTTGTGTAACTCGTTGAGAACATGTCTTGGCAGCCATATCAAGGACCGCACCAGAAGCTAGTCATAGCATTGGACTTGGGCACCACTTTCAGTGGAGTATCATACAGGTTTGCCACCAAATACCTGTCATGGTTGCCCATGATTTTGAAGATGGTCACCAAAGTATTCTAGATCCTGGACTCATTCCCGAAATCAAGGGCGTCACACGGTAACCCTCTCATGCTCTTCATCTAGATAACAACTGATTGCTGTACATTGAACCTAGATTCCCCGCACAGGAGAACGCTGGCGGCGACGCAAAGATTCCGACGATCCTATATTATGATCAGTCTGGGGATCTCAAGGCAGCAGGCGCTGAGGCTCTTGATGAAAGCGTGATAAGATCCGCCGAGGATGAGGAATGGGTCAAATACTCCAGGTACAGTAAGATTCTTTGGTCTTTGTAAAAACTAAGGTATCCAGCAGATTCAAATTACACATGCGTCCGAAATGGGCTCACACAAAAGAAATAAATGAAGCTATCGCGCCTCTTCCACCTGGGAAAGACATTGTCGAAGTCTTCGGCGATTTTTATGCGTACTTGGTGGACTGCACCCTGACATTTATACAAGAGTCTCATCAAAATGGCGCAGATCTTCTGAGTTCTGTCCAAGATCGTATCGAATTCATCCTGAGCCATCCTAATGGCTGGGAGGGAGTACAGCAAAAAAAACTGCGACGGGCCGCTGTTTATGCGGGGCTGATTCCCGATAATGTCAAAGGCCACGAGAGAATCCATTTCGTGACAGAAGGCGAGGCGAGTCTTCACTTCTGTATCGATCATGGACTCTCATCATATATAAGAGTAAGTATAATATCTACTACATCCTTGTGCTTACTGCTTACACACTAAGGATGGGGAAGGTGTTATGATTGTAGATGCCGGCGGGGGCACTGTGGATATCAGTACTTACTCTCGTACATCCTCGAGTAGCATTGACGGCTCGTCGTTTGAAGAAATAGTCGCCCCTGCGTGTTTGTATCCCATTCCTTATTCTTTGAGTGGAATCTCACCTCCACTAGGTATTTTCTCTGGTTCTATCTTTGTCACACGCCGTGCGGAATCATTCCTGAAGAGTAGGGTCGCTTGTATCGATGTATCTTCTTGTTCTAAAAAGGTTGCAGAAAAACTAAAGGGCTCTCAATATGAAAGAGAAGTAGAGCTCATCGCAGACTGTTTTGATAAGACCACAAAGCATCGCTTCAGGAATGCCAATGAGCCGGCTTACATCAAGTTTGGGACAATGAGAGATACAGATCCTCAACTGGACATTCGTTCCGGACAACTGAAGCTATCAGGGTCCGTCATATCTCTCGGGACTTGGCGTCATTGCTCATCCCAAGCTTTGAAATTCTAGTTCCGAGGTTGCTAGCTTTTTTGAACCTTCGGTCTCGTCGATCATCAGAGGGATTGATAACCAGCGTTCGCGGGCGGTGAAGTTTGTTTCGGTAAGGTCTATTTCCATCTTCGTCAATTGAGATTAAGGCACTGTTCTAGTCTATTTTTCTCGTGGGGGGGTTTGCTGCCAACACTTGGTTATTCCTAAAGATGCGGCAACAAGTAGAACCGTCCGGATTATCCTTTTCTCGACCAGATAGTCACGTGTAAGTGCCCTTACTTCTCAGTCCCCCTGGTTTTTTCTTTTGCGTTTATGCTCAAAATTGGTTAGGAACAAAGCGGTGGCTGATGGTGCTTTGTCGTTCTACATTCATAACATTGTTTCCGCAAGGGTGTCCAAGTATAATTATGGCACGAGTGCGCAGGTCGTCTTCGACCCGGCTAACCCTGAACATGCTTGTCGCAAAAGCCAAGTTTACATACGCTCTGATGGCGAGAAGGGGCTAGGAGGGCAGTACAGCATAATATTGCCCAAAGCGTGTAATTTTCTTCTTCCGAAATGCCATACCACTAACCCTCTCGAACAGGATAGCCGAGTCTCAAATATGCAAGAATTCCGCACTTCTTATAAACAATTCGGCAGGAGCCTGTCAGCATTAAAAACAGTTGAAGTCGGTATACTTTGTTATCATGGACAGAGATCCGGCCCTCTTTGGATTGATAGAGAACCAGGTGCAACTGCTCTCGGGAGCCGGGTCTTCTGAGCTGATGCATTGTATATTCACCATTCTTCACAGATAACTATCCTGTCCTATTTACTGTAACAGCTAATACTAGCAAAGCCGTCAAGGGGCTCCAGGCTTTACCTCGGAAGGGCGGCGGGATTTACTACTACTTCACTTTCGATATTGTCATCTTCGTTGGGCGCACCGAGCTTAAAGCGCAGATTTGTTGGGAGGAAAACGTGAGTTCATTTGCTACAACTTCACTTTCTGCTTAATATGAATTACCATCTGATAGGGGGCAGAGAAAAGGTAGGGATATTTTACTCCAAATTACTGATTCTAATTTCTACGTTGACTAGGGGCCCAGCTCAAATAGTATACGATCATGATCTTTGAACCTATTCGGTACTTTGATACTTTGAAGTTCGAAATTACGGTCTTTATGAGTTTCTACTTACTCAGTCTTACATTCTCATGCCAAGTCGTTGATGTTTACGTGCTTCTTCCAACCTTGGCTCGGGTCATCACAAAGCTGTATCTTTTAAATGTTGGTAGTGCTTGTATGTCTTATATAATTCTTACGGTAAGTACATGGGCAATGTCGCGTGAGTATGAGTGCCCAACAACTATAGCTAGGCGACTAGATATTTCGTCTTGGCGAGGTTTGGTCTTCTAAGTCCACGCAGGATTAGATATTCACCGACAATTCTCAGATAAATCTTTTCATCATCACCGCCAATATCGGTAATGCCCTAAAACCTCTTCAACAAAAGGAACGAGGGTTCTCTTATTGCTTTGGCCCGACTCAGATTTTATATGACCGGGATTGCTGACTCACACTCCACGACCTACCGGCTTAGTGTTTTATGTTCAACTTCATTCAACCAGGTCAGCAAATCAACCGGTTATCGATCAGGAAACTCAAACTTTATTGCAAGCTTTAACATTAAATGTATTGAGTTATGTTCCATACCGGAACGAGATGGTATGGAACGCCTATGAAATGCCAATACAATAACGATTGATCCCCTTATTTGTAATGAACGATAGAGTACTATTCGAACGACACGCGTATGGGCGTGATAGCGTGTAATAAATCTACAATGAACGGGAAGTTATAAACTCGAGTGGCCATCACTAACTTGTGTCCTGAAGAAGGCCATTTGCAACCGCCTGAATTTTCGAACGCCATTACGCCCACGAATGCGCCGTAGCATCAAGGAGAGCCCAGTATGGAGTCAGCTTTCAGATTGGATTTCATTCGTCGCGTCCTTAGGTGAAATGAGCTTGTGTTGTTACATAATTCGCCATAGATGAACATCCAGAATTTCGACTTCTTTGCCAACAGAACTTTTACTCTCCGATTAAGTATCAGCATCTCGTTGTCTTATTGATCCTTGAATGGAGGGCCTGGACGCGGTGGAATCGTCCCTGGTGGCGGTAAGGAAGGGCGGACCGTTGAGATTCAAACCTTATAAAAGTGCCGTTGACCTTCCCACCACACAACTTCCCCCCTCTCCCCCCACTAGTAAATTTTGTACTTCTCGCTAAGTACTTCGTCTGACCCACTAGAAAAAGTACGTCGAGTGCCTGTAAAAATTGGCTGCTGCTAATTCTAGTTGCCCTGTAGAAACATACGCTGTAAGCCTTTTTGCCCTCTCGCAATCTGGCATAGCATTCAACAGCATTCAATACAGATGGAAGCAGGCCTTGTTCCAGAAACCCCAGGTGGCATACGGGAGTCTTCGTGTCTGCCGACGGATGTTGACTCAACAAAAGACACCCTCGAGGTCAAAGAACCAGTCTCCCAGAGCGCTACAACCAACGTAGTCCGTGAAGAGATGGACATCCTGGTATGGGCTCGACGCGTGGTGGCGCGTACAGAGCTCGAGCAAGCGGGGAGGGATATGTACCCGGATGTCCAGCATCTGTCCCACGGCATCAGTTTGTCCGTGGAAGGATTGCGCGCGAGCAACCTCCGGCTTGACTTCCAAGTCCGTACTCTCTTAGAGCAGAGGGAGAAACTCGAAGAGGAACTTTTGGAAACACGTGAAGCGCTTGCCTGGGAGCGCAGGCAGCGAGAGGAAGAGCGCCGTCAGGCCAACGAGCAGACGTAATAGAAGGCGGCGATCATTACGTGAAGGGACGGAAAGATGTTGCGTAAAACACTGTAGTTTCTCGTTTTTATGTTCCGAATTGGTTGGCATAAGCAGTGAACGATTTACTAGCAATATTCCACTTCTTGAACGAGGCAATTGCCATTCACCATACTGTCATGAATATGAATGATCGAGTCGATTCGAGCATCTTAAAGAGGCTTGCGGCACCGCACTGAAGAGCAGATTCCAGATATCGACCTGCATTATTCGAACACGCACAATGTCAAATAGACAAGTATAAGGATATATATATGAGAAAGCATCGGTGATTATCGGATATCCTTCGACATCGGGTCGTGGTTCGCATCCATCACGCGGACATAGGATTGAAATGTCTGTCATGCTCAACGACAAAGACGACTAGGTCCTCGGAAGTGATGTCTTTGCTAATATCTTGATCCACTGGTATCATTAACTTGGAGATCACAAGGATACGGCTGCCAAAATCCCTTTCGAGAACCGGTTTCGCACAGTGATGCCCATAACTGTCCAGATATTGGCAAACATCATGCTACAGCTCGGTTGCTGTACGTCTGCTTCGCGTTTGTACTTGCTCTCAGCTCTGGCCATTGCCGACTATAACCTGAGTACATGTATGCCGTCTTCCATTAGGACCGGACTGGAGCTATCAGGGCAAGGAAACGTACTGAATATAGATAGCAGAACATATATGAGCTTCGGCAGCTTGCAACGGATTCCGTAGAAGGTCGATCATGCTACTTATCACCAAGGCAGACTCCGGCGAGGTCGTGTGGGCTACACATGTCCTCATCAGAAAGACCCAGTGCGGTATCGATGAATCATAGGCAGCAGCGAGCTGCGTGATCTAGGAGTCGAGGGCACCCGCCATAGTCTTGATTACGCATTGGATTTAATGAGAACGGTCCGAGCGTTACAAAGCCCTTCGGTGCGTGTCCCAAAATGACGATGATGGACCTGCTCCCTCGGAGTGGTTTGGGTAGTCGTTCCTGTGGTTTGATTGACTGTCCATGCCGCTGCCCGTCCACCTGTATCATGCCCCGGAAGTGCCAGACATGTCGTAATGGTGTATTTCATCCACGGAGTCGTCTTGAGAGCTGGATGGCATGTACGGCGTACGACCTCCACCCGCCACATAACGTTTCCTCAATCTCGGTAAGCGAGCAACTCCCGCTCTTCTCTTCGTTAAAGCGTAGGTCCTCACTGTAATTCTCCAGGACCATATTTTCCCAGCTTGCATTAAGGCATGACTTAGCGTGTCGTATCTTTATCCATGCTATAGCTCCTCTTCGGTGGATAGGACTCAAGCGAAACAGAGTTGTCGTGCATCATCGTGAATGCAGGAATGACGTAGGACACAAAGAAAAGATGGATGCTGCCAGACGGAACATTCAGCGCTTTTTGCACCAGGTATTGAATGAGTGCTGATATCTTGAAAGGTGATTTCTAGTAGCGTTAGGCGATGAGGGTCTACGGCGCCAGCGTGGCAGGGTAGTGACAGTATCGGAAGAAGACTATCCGGCTATTCCCGATGGTGGTCGGCCAAAGTCCAACTATGCTGATTAATCTAGCCTGGATTTCCACTTATATGCTCTCCGCCTTGGCACAGCATGGTAGGACGTCTGGATTTCTGCCGTATGATCACGTACCATTCGGATAGGGAAGTATTTATGGTACATCCTGGTTCGGACTACTCGGTATCGTTTGCCTGAACTTTGTTGTAAATCTCAGCATGAGATTCAACCTCTAACGAGATTGTGTTGTACTATTTCTGCCTATGTCTATTTTATGTGACTGCTTTCAGACGCAATTCTAGTGCTGAACGCAGGCTTTTCTTGAGGCATCGGAGGGTTCTATCTAGATCTGTAACCGCTCGTCTTCCATATGTAGGGGCAATCTAATGGAATTTGTGCTTTGAACTGTTGTTCCCTCTTATACGAGGAGCGTATATTTGAGTCCATATCCTAGAGATCGTACTCTATGGGAACTCGAATGTTAGTCTCATGGTTAAGACCGACGCTGCCAAATTTCACCACTATGTCCGCGTTTTCAGTCTGAAGATCCACTATGACGATTATATTTTGACGTACTAATATTTTTCCGATGGATGCCACGGTTCACGATGGCTAAATGCGGAGAACAGCGACACTTCAATCGAAGTTCTACAGAAACGAGACGAACAAAGGACACCTATAGCTATAATCGACGTATTTCAATAAATAGTAAGACCGTGATCACCATGAGTATGTCTATCTTTTACGAAATGGGCGAACGGAACAGTCAGCACCGAATCAACGGTTGTGAGGTAGAAGAAATGAAGGTTAGTAATCCGTATTAGAAAAGACCGAGAATGAGTACTGAGTAGTCACACCGGTCCGACTTGACCAAATCAAGCACTCCATCATGATCCACGGACGTTGCAGCGTTCCACTCAATCTCGACTTCAGAAAATTCCTTAGAATCCGTACGGAGGATATCGTCAGGAGTTGGTCACCGCATTTGACTGGGGAATAACTTCCAGTAGCGTCTGGTGCGTCGCCAAATTCTTATCCTGTTTGCTCACAATGTTGAAAATGGGCATACTAGTATCCTAGATTCTGGGACAGTTCCGTAAATTAGAGGTGTAACAAGGTAAATCCTTTTCCTCTCGTCTCCTAGAACACAGATGATCAGTGTCTTTGAACTTAGATTCCCTGCGCAAGATAATTCCGGCGGCGGTGCAAAGATATCGACGGTCCTATACTACGGTCAGTCTGGAGACCTTATGGCAGCAGGTGCAGAGACCCTCTGTTGATTTTTAAACAGATATTAAACAATCGCTGACGGTGCCGTCTCGCTCCATATTCATAACATCCTTTCAGCAAGGTCGACTGCGCAATATCATGATGCGCGCCGAGGTGGATATGTGATACAGGTCCGGGAGGCGTATTTGCCCAGATTAAATGTGACAAGCGAGGCACAGAAGGATATTCTGTTGAATTTCATCGTTGCTGGCATAAGCCACGATCTATGTATGACTGTTTGAATGAGGAATTCCTCATTGTTATTACGTTTCCAATTGATGCCAGGCACAACGTCGAGGGGAATATTGAGGATTGGAAAGAAGAACGTTGCGGCGCTCTTTATTGATTGCGCAATAGATTCTCGATACAAATATGCATTCTCCGTAGACGACCAATGTCAAGCATACACACATAATGATTATACGAGGAGCGGGGGAAATCTAGGATACCAGAGTCGACCAAAGAATAACGTTGGCTTTCATCAAGACTCTCGATTCTATCTTCGTGACCTGCGAATCAGACGAAGCTGGCACTCTTCTTGTCGCTCTCAGCCCAAGATCGGATGTACACGCGACAGCAGTTTCTTCATCCGTGATCATCTCCGACATCAGGTTGTGATTAGCGTCCACCATCGACGTGGGATTGAAACGCGTGTCGTGCTCGATGGCAAAGACAGCTAGGTCCTCTGAAGTGATGCCTTCGCCGATAGCTTGATCCACTCGTTTCGTCAGCTTGGAGATCTCAAGTATGCGTGCGCCAAAATCCCTTTCAAGGAGAGATTTTGCATCGACTGTCATCAACCCAGCGAGGCGCAAGACAGCCCAGCTATTGGTGAGTATCAAATTACAGCCCAGCTGCTGGATATCTCCTTCGGAGGTGTATTTAGTCTCGGCTCTGGTCATGGCCCTCCATCGACCAGCTACAGCTGGAGTATCTGGCAACATTTCTGTCAGGAGAGATGTCTGAATTGTCGATAAAGGTGAACGTACTCTTTTTCTTGACGTCGTCATACAGACGGACAAACATCTTATGTGTCTTGATTTCCTGATGCCAGCGCTGGATAATACTTTCGCAGGTACGAGCTATCGCGGCCTGCAATGAAACTTGCAGGACGAGCTCCCGCAAATCTGGATCATTCCTAACCTGCAAAAGGCTGACCATGCGATCACCAAGAGAACATTTTGCGCGGTCGATTGCATTGCAAGTATCCTGGTCAGAGAGATCTAATGGAGTGTCGCTGAAGTGTAGGCTATCGGTCATGAAGGCGGCGAGTTGCATGATCTCGGAGTTCAGTGAATCGACCATGGTCTTGATATCAGCGTGAGAGAATGTGTCGGCTTTGGTCAGAAAGGTCTGGGCATTACGGAGTTCCTCAGCGCGTGTTTCGAGGAGGTGACGATCCTCTTCACGATGGGCCTGCTCCCTCGCCAGCGCATTCCCAGCACCGTGAAGCTCCCGCTGCAAATCCTCCGTCTTCCTATGGAGGGCAGAGGCTTCGGTTTGGGTATGTGATAGCGCAGCTATGAGGTTTCGCTTTTCCTGTAAAAGCCTCTGGAATTGATCGTCCTTGCGTGGTAGGGGAGTCATGCGTCTATCATTCCTGTGGTTTGGTTTTTTTTCTTTTCCGCCGCCCCTCCGACGCGTCTCTACACTTCCAGGCCCCTGCCTTGTTTCGAACGTGCCTGGCATATTGTACTGCTGGTCAAAGCTTTGAATTTCGTCCATTGGTTCATCCCGAGGACCGTATGGCTCGCATTGGGAAGGATCTTCCTCCCTTTTACACAGCTTTGCACCGGCGACCACCTCCTCGGCACGAAAGAAGCTGTCGTCTTCCTCTTCTGAATACGCCACTTCCTCCTCATCTCTATGGCCAAGCCTATACGGTGCTGGCCGGGGCCCTCGCGCCACCTGTTCCGAACTCGTGTCGAAGCTCTTTATGTCTTCGTCCATGTCAAAGCCGAGCTCAGGGCGATAGAACGTACGGTCTTCGTCTTTGTCCATCGTGTTTCATGCAACAATGGATCTAGGAGCAAAGAGAAAACTTGTTAATGGTTGGAGGACAGGATTTTACGCTACGCGCACCAAGTACAAAGGGACGAATAATCGAGGCCTGGCAGCAGGATCGGCGGGTCGATGGTGGCAGCCGTAACTATATGGGAAGAAGTGAAATTCGGCGCTGATGCTAACCAAAAAGAATTTAAATCAATTATTAATGTCAATGTGTCACTGTCACAGGTCACGTGTTTTCCACGATAACGAGACACGAACCGTCACGACGGACCGCCACTAACCCTTTCAACAACCAACTACCATGAACACCACGGCCCGCAAGCCCTACAGCGGGTCCCGGCGCAAGCTCGTTCTTGCATTTGATTTAGGAACGACCTTCAGTGGAGTTTCCTGCACGTAGGTTCTTTCAAGGCTTTCTTAGGTGCTCTCACTGAGCGGCTGCCAGTGTTCTGGACCCTGGGACGATCCCAGAGATTAAAGGAGTGACGAGGTACTGGAATATATTTTATTCTTTGGCGTATATACTGATTTCTCTCACAGGTTCCCTTCTCAGGAGCATGTTGGCAGTGATGCAAAGATTCCGACTATCATGTATTACGATGGTGAGGGGACCGTTAAGGTTATTGGCGCGGAAGCACTGAGAGAGAACATCATCGAAACGGCTGAAGACGAGGGGTGGGCGAAATACTCTGAGTACGTGTGTAGTTCTGTACTCCCTTGTGCTGCCTAACCGCCAGTCCGGTAGATTCAAGCTACACCTTCGACCCGTGATAAAGACAGAGGATGGAATAAAGTCCGAGTTCGACGTAGAAATACATAACAATATTGCTCCCCTCCCTCCTGGCAAGGACGTTGTCGATGTTTTCGCCGATTTTTTCAAGTATCTTTTTCAATGCGCCAAGACGTTTATCATGGAGTCGCATCAAAATGTGGAGACGTTTTGAAAATCTATCGAGGGACATATCGAGTTCATCCTTACGCATCCGAACGGGTGGGAGGGTGAACAGCAGAGTAGAATGCGGAGAGCTGTTGTGCAGGCGGGTTTGGTCACAGATGACGATACGAGACACGCTCACGTGAACTTCGTCACCGAAGGAGAAGCGAGTCTTCATTTTTGCATTCACCACGGACTTTCTTCACATATAAAGGTATGTTCGATGGTTCACTACATGCGACACTTATTGAATCGGTTTACAGAACGATGAAGGCGTAGTCATTGTTGATGCCGGTGGAGGCACTGTAGATATCAGCACTTATTCTAGTGTCCAGTCTGCTGGAGGTGGTGCCCAACGCTCATTCGAAGAAATAACGGGACCGCAATGTGCGCAGCTTCCCTTCTTTAATGTTTATCAAAATTGATGCTGTTCCAAAGGTCATTTCACTGGATCAGTATTCGTCACGAAGAATGCCAGAAAACATCTTGAAGGTGCATTACTTCTACCGGCGTTCTGATTCTCCTTTGACATCCTGCTCCAGAGAAACTTCGAGGATCGCGGTTTGAGCCTGAAGTGGATCTTATTGCTGAATGCTTCGATAAAACCACCAAGCTGCGGTTCAGAAATGCCGAAGAGCCCGCATACATCAGATTTGGTACTATGAGGGACCGTGACCCCAACCCTTGATATCCGTTCGGGACAGCTCAAGTTAGCAGGGTACGAACTTCTTGCTTCTTATCTTGTTTAGTGGAGGCTGAAAGCAGATCTTGTAGGAGCATCGTATCTGACTTTTTCCAGTCTTCAGTCGATACTATCATCAATGCGATAGATGAACAGCGACTCAAAACCAGAAAACTTATCACTGAGAATCATTTACATCGTTTTGGTCAGGTTCGACCCATCCTTTCTAGTGCGTTTTCCTTGTCGGCGGCTTCGCTGCAAGTGGCTGGCTTTTCAAGAAGCTTCAAGAATACTTGACGCCTCTTAGAGTGTCATTCTCACGACCAGATAGCCACGTGTGAATAAATATGACCCTACTCACCTCGACAATGCTGATTATTTGTTCCCAGAAATAAAGCTGTTGCTGATGGTGCAGTCTCTTTTTACCTGGATCACTTCGTATCTACTCGGGTGGCCAAATTTCATTACAGCATCAAGATTGCTACGATATACGACCCTACAAATGTTGAGCATCGGTGTTGCCAAGATAAGACATATCTGGGCGATTCTGGTAAGCTGAGGGTCGGTGACCAATATTCTACTACTCTTCCTAAGGTACCATGCTTCTCCGAGTTGCTTGAGATTCCCCATCGTTTACTCAAGTTATATGACTCAGGGTGTCCAGGTGTCCGAAGACAAAGAGTTTCGGAGAAGTTATGAGCAAGATGCAAAACTCTTATCTGACCTGAACACTATCAAGGAGAATATTTTATGCTACCATGGTCATAAATCAGACCCGTGTTGGATGGATATTAAACGTACGTTGCTTATTTTCTCTGACTCGACTGGTATCATGACCTGGATTAATATCAGCTGACGTCTATGCCATTCTCTGCTGTGTCACTGCGGATACTTGGGAGGCGGTCAAGGCACTGGCGCTTCGGCGAAGACCGGACGGGAAGTCCTACTACACCTTTTCCTTTGATATTATCATTATCTTTGGTCGAACGGAGATGAAAGCTCAGATATGTTGGAAAGACAATGTAAGTCTTGCGGTATTTCTTGTCATACGCACAAGGCTGACTGATGTATGAAATTGGAGGGCATAGAGAAGAGGTTCGTGTGTCCGAGTCAATATAGTAACTGTTTTACTGATGTTTGCTTCAGAGGACCGGCTCGTATCGTTTACGGAGACTCATAACCAAGGATGGACTCGGCGTGGCGTTAATCCGAGTGAACATGTCAATGCTTTTGCTGGACCATCCCGTCACAAACGCGCGTCATCACATTCTCGTGATCGTATGCTTACTATAAGGGGATTGAATGTGATGGAATGCGATTCGTTGCTGCAGAGCTAGCGACTTCGGCTGTTCTTTTCAGGACGTCGACCAAAATAAAACCACACCCATGATACTATTCTACACATTAACAACTAAATTGTTTCAAATAAAAAAACAGACACTAGCTGAAGCATTACTACAATAATACACGTCAACTTGATGCTGCGACGGAACCGTCAGTTACACCGCTTCATTCAAGGAGGCACGCTTACATCATGGCCCATACATTACACGAGCAGGGCTCCCAGTTTTCTTACCCCGTCGGCGTCGGCTCAACTTACAGGGAATGGAGCTGACCCCCTTTCAACTCCCTGAAATTGTGTTGGCATTGTCATGCACGCAAATATGGTAACACATACTCACATTCTCGACCTATGCTATCTAGCTTTCATTTCCGTCTCCCGGAGTAGCCGGATGATCGAATAATGGAAAGAAAAACACCTCACTCTTAGTGCAGCGTAATCCATGCTCACCATCAGGGCCATGGGACCAGGAAGCCGTTATCATTATTGACGCTGGAGGTGGCACAGTTGACATAAGTACATACACTTGTGTTTCTTCCAAGGACGATACCCAGGCTCAGACGTTCAAAGAAGTCACAGCCCCGCAGTGTAACAATTTTTTTCGTCAATGTCTATATCTTTCTAACACCCGTGAACAGGTGACTTCACAGGCTCAATTTTCGTGACTCGCCGAGCGAAGGCATTTCTTGATGGTACAAATCGTTTTCTATTCAATCTTTTGGCTAACCTATCTCAAAGCAAAGCTCAAGCGCACCAAGTTTGCCAAAGAGGCTGAGCATATCGCTCAATGCTTCGATAAATCGATGAAGCTTCGGTTCAAAGTCGTTGACGAGCCAGGATATATTCACTTCGGTGCTATGAGGGATAAAGATCCCAGGTTGAACATCAACATGGGAAAACTCAAATTGACAGAGTAAGGATAGTTGTACTGGATATATGAATACTGACGTGTCTATTAGCGCTGAAGTGGCCAGTTTTTTTGAGCCATCAGTGTCGTCCGTCATAAAGGTCATTGGCGAACAACGATTGGCCTCCAAGAGCACAGTTTCGGTGAGCTGCTGTGCTAATGTTTCCCCATGCTCTTTCATTGAACCCGTTCTATCCAGGCAGCTTTTCTTGTGGGAGACTTTGCTGCCAATAACTATCTCTTCTCGAAACTGCAAGAACATTTCAAACCGCTGAACATCGCGTTTTCACGACCCGATAGTCGTGTGTGAGTCCGTCTCCCACAGTTTGAATGATCTTCCGTTCATAGCAGCTTCATCGCAGCAACAATGTCGTCGCAGATGGCGCTTTATCCTTCCACCTGGATCGAGACGTATTGGAACCCATATCCAAGTACAACGATGGGATCAGAATTTTCACCCCATATGATGCATCAGTTCCTGGGCACGTCGAGCGAAAAGACAAAAATTTCATGCTGGCGTGCTATCCTTGAATAATCAGTACAGCATCATTCTACCAAAGGTCAGCCATTCAAACTCATTTTTCATGCCGAATCTAATGATTGTAGGGCAATTCCATTGCTGAGACCAAGGAAATCCAGAGACCCTACAGGTACATAGCTCAAAATCTCTCTGATCTCGCTTCGATTTCCCAAGATATCTTATGTTACCGCGGGATCAGGGAGAACCCGCTTTGTATGGATGTCGAGATTGGTGCTCATATCTTGGCTTCCCTTTTTTCGGGGCTGATAGTTTTTAAAGATAACTATAATGTATAGGACGGCCATTTATGCAGGTTGATATCTGACGACAGCAAACTTTCGCATCGGGGATGGACTCTCCCCATATATTCAAGTGAATTGTCTTTTTTTCTGCCTGTGACAGATAAACTCGACGGTTCTCCCTATGCCCAAGAAGTGGGCCTCCTCGTGAAGTATATTGACAAATCGACGAAACCTCACTTCAGGAACGCCAATGAGCCAGCTTATATCAAGTTTGGTAAGATGAAACATACGGATATAAAGCTGGGTATTCATTCTGGGCAGCTGAGGTTATCAGGGTGCATTATTCTCACTATGTTCCATTGCTGTGATTCATGCCTACGTCTTCCTAAATTTCTAGCTCTGGCGTTGCTAGCTTTTTTGAACCTTCGGTATCCTCCATTATCCCGGAGGTCGATAACCAACATTCCAGAACACTAGGTACTAATTCCCGTATGTGACTTGAGACGGACATGACCCCAAAAGGAAGAAGTTTATGAACTGGTTATAATACATGTAAGTAGGGCACGTAAATTAATCTAGACTCTTAGACCCCCCCCCATAGCGAATCTAAGCATTACGAAGCTTCGTCTCCGCCGAGGTGACGACACTCACATAGTCATCATAAGTTTCGCTCATATACGATACGCGCAGGGCCTCTATAGGAAGATCAGTACGATAATCGGACCAAAAAGCCGAAGCCTTCACCTCTTCTCAACGCCCTAACACACTTTTGAGTCAGAAATGTACTCAGACAGCAAATGGACGAAAGAACTCACATTTTCCCACCAACAAATCTGTGCTTTCAGCTCTGTGAGGCCAAACAAGATGACAATGTCGTACGAAAAGCTATAATACGACTTGCCATCTGCCCTTCGTTTGAGAACCAATCCTTTCGCAGCCTGGCGTACATCAGCCGTGACAAAGCACAGTGTTGGGTACATATCATCTAATGATGCTAAGGCACCTCAAACAGAATTCAAGAAAACCACCAACCACTTTCTTTATCCATCCAACGAGGATTCTTTCGAGTCCCACGATAGCAAAGGATATCTCCTTCCATGACATTGAAATCAGATAGAAGCTTCCTAACTTGGTTGTACGAATGACGGTACTCTGTATCCTCTGAAACTTGAACGCCCTGTTGATATTGTTAGCAATGTTTTCCAATCTATCTGTCAGGAAAAGTACTTTGGAAAGGATAATGTCATACTGCCCACCTAAAACGAGATCTCCGGCTGCATCAAAATACGCCTTCTCTCGACGTGCGATATGTTCGGGCTTAGTCGCGTCATAATGAGTGGCCATGATAGTACCATAGTGGCATTTGGACACGCGAGCCGAGACAAAACGGTCGAGGTAAAAGGACACTGCACCGTCTGCGACAGCTTTATTTCTAAGAAAATAGGTGTGATTCCTTCGTTCACCACTGTAAAATCATATCACTTACACATGACTATCGGGCCGCGAGAACGTGATGTTCAACGGCTTGAGATAGTCTTGGAGCTTCGTAAAGAGCCAGTCACTCGCAGCGAAACCTCCGACAAGGAATACTGACTACATTGCCTTCCCCATCAATAATGACACATCATTGGCTGGCCCAACATACCGTAACAGTCTTATCCGTGGTGAAACGCTGTTCATCGATGGCGTTGATGATAGAGGCTACAGATGGTTCGAAGAAACGAGCAACCTGATGACTAGCCAAAGCGTGAATTAGCTGGAGAAGCGCAACAACATGTCTATTGACTCACCCTTCCAACTTGAGCTGCCCTGATCGAATACCAAGATCTGCGTCGCGGTCCCTCATCCCACCAAACTTGATGTATGCTGGCTCATCGGCATTTCGGAAGCGCAATTTTGTAGTCCTGTCGAAACACTCGGAAATGACATCAACCTCTTGCAAGAATCGCGAGTTTGCTAGTAAATCTAGGAGAAAGGATAAGATCAATACCGGCAGCCATAGCGGGATGATATAAAAGTTCTCGCCATGTAGATGCTGCTTCGCATTTTTGGTAACAAATATGGATCCTGTAAAATGGCCTTATACAGAAGCATACATCAGGGCGTGGGACTTGCATCAAACAGGATGTACATACACTGCGGTGGAGTTATTTCCTTGAAAGCCATAGAATCAACATTGTCCGAGGGCACGATTGAATACGTGCTAATGTCGACGGTGCCACCGCCTGCGTCGACAATGACAACAGCTTCGTCTGTCTAAGCAGAACGTTAGTGGCACAACTATACATCAACCTCGATACCCACGTGAATATGTGAGGACAGTCCATGATGTATGCAGAAGTGCAAACTCGCCTCGCCCTCTGTGACAAAATGGACCCGGCCATGCCCCTTGTCGTCGTCAGGTATAAGTCCCGCTTCTACTGCAGCCTCGCGCATCTTCTGTTGTTGCTCGCCCTCCCAGCCATTCGGATGACTCAGGACGAATTCTATCTGGTCTTCGATAGACTCCCAGAATGTTGTGCCAGTCTGATGGCTTTCGAGTATGAACTTTTTGCCGCAGTCGAAGAGATATCGGAAGAAATCAGAAAAGACCGACACGATGTCTTTACCTGGAGGAAGGGGAGGAACAGAGTCCTGAATCACTGTATCTGATTCGGATTTCACAATTGGACGGAGGTGGAGCTTGAACCTGGCCAATGGCAAATGCAAATTAATGAAGGAAGCCAAAGCTGTGAAGATACGCACTCTGAATACTTAGCCCACCCATCCTCCTCGGCTTGTTCAATGATATTTTCTTTGAGCGCTTCTGCACCAACAGCTCTGACATTCCCCGCTTGGTCATAGTACATGATGGTCGGGATTTTCGCATCGTTGCCAACATGCTCTTGGGACGGAAACCTAGAGGCTAAGTCATGCATTTTGCTGTCGCTATACTGTGGAAACAGGTACCTCGTTACACCTTTAATTTCTGGGACAATACCAGGGTCGAGAACACTAGAGAATGAAAGGAACTTCAGTAAGCCTTTGGAGATACTCTTGCAGGGAATACATACCTGTAGGATATCCCGCTATATGTCGTTCCCAAGTCAAAGGCCATTAAAAGCTTTCGGCAAGACCCACTGTAGGGCTTGCGCGACGATAAGGCCATGGAAGAAAAGTTGAGAGGAGTCGGGACGTCCGACGTCTCATTAAGGAAAATAAAGGATCAATTTGGTCTTGTTGACCAGCGCTCTTGTCACAGACGCGTTGCGTCACACTTTCACGTGCGCGTATGATTGCTTGAAGGAGTCTCAATTTCTCAAGTTTGCTCAGGGTATTTTAGGAAGAATCTCTTGCTGATTTCGACATTGGAATACAATTGAGACGTTCAATGCCGCACGGACTTTTCCAACCTCGGGCCCTCAGAGTCAGGCTACAACGGTACTCCAGCAGCCGCGGCATTACTTCAAGACCTATTTAGATAAATCGATTGTTGAGATCCTTCCAAGGAACAAATAAGGAGCCCACGTCGTCCCGTTTCAAGATAGGGCAGTAGGATTATTAGACGGATAGTTTACAACCTTTTTTGCAATACTACGTGCTCATTAGCTGAAAAAATAACCAACGAGACTAGGAAGTTTCAAAGGAGGAAAGATACACAACACCAACTTTCAACAGGCATTCGGCTCTCGTCTCCTCCGTAACACCTGCCATGAGTCCCAGGTTGCATGAACATGCTATAGGGCCGCTTCCATCTTCTTCAGCAATCATGTACGAAGGGTCGAAATGCACTCCGTCTTTGACCATGAGAACATAGAGATCTCTTGATGTCACACCCTCGCCGATGGCCCTATCCAGTTTCTTCACCAGTGTCACCAGAAAATTCAAGCGTTCACCAAATTTCTCCATTATCCTCTTCTCTGTATCTGCAAGTGACCAGCCCGCAACATGCAATACATCTCGAAGGGACTCGAGCAAAAACCAAGAGAAATTGGCGTCAAAGTTGGTATCGAGAACATATTTTGTTACTTCTCGAGTCATGGCTCTCCATCTTCCCGCGACGGCGGCATTCTCTGCAGGTACAGATATCAGCGAAGTGGTACTGCTATCAGATTATCGGATGGCGAGAACTTACTAGATGTGCAAATGTGGTGGTACGTATTCTGAAAGACACCAGACATTGCGCTATTCGAGCTCCAGCAAGATATGAAGTGACTAGCCGTGTTCACCAGAATCGCCTGGATACTTTTCTGGACCACCTCTATGTGCATGTCCTTGTCCTTGCGGTCCTGCAATAACCGGACCATTGGCTCCCCAAGAATCTTCCTCATTTGTATCGCCGCCGCCGTCATATCCTCGAACTCGTCCCTCATCCCCACACCCTTATCCTTACAGTCAAACTCATCCACCATCATAGCGGCAATCTGCAGCACCTCAGAATTCAGCCCTTCCACCATATTCTTAATCTCTGCAAACGAGTATGTGTCTGCTTTAGTCAAGAACATCTGTGTGACACGGAGCTCCTTGCCGCGTGTGTCAAGCAGACGGCGGTCTTCCTCGCGGCGGGCTTGTTCTCGTGTGAGTGCTTCACGCGCACCACGTAGCTCCCTCTCGAGTCCCTCGTTCATCCTCTGAAGGGTGCGATTTTCAGCCTGGGAATGCCCGAGATCCTGTACGAGTTTCCTCTTTTCCTTGGACCACTGTGCCCTCGATCGTCCTGCTTCTTGTATGGAGCATTGAACTGCCGGTCCTTCCTATGGTCTAGTTGCCTTTCTTTCCCGGCCCTCGACTCCGAGTCCTCTTTATGGTCCGTTTCAAATCGGGCTATTCTCGCAGCCAGATGTGCCTTGCCAAAGTTTTGGATATCCAAGCTGCTACCGGAGACGATAGAATTCGATGCAATCTTTTCAACCGGGTCTTCGTTTGGTTTTACGGTTTGCGATAGAAATTTTTCTACTTCAAGGGTGTCCTTCAACTCGATGTCTTCCATGTTCCAAGGTTCTGGCTCGTCGATATCGTCACAGCCAGGGGTACCCGGAACAGGTGGCTCGCTGTCTATTTGCATGTCCGCCGCTTCTGGGTGCCGGGATCCAGACGTCATAGAACCGTCGTGTCCAGTTTTGAAGACCATTCCTTTGGGGGCAGTTCTCTGGATTTTAATCAGCGTACTCGGATTTTCGTGTGCGAAACATGCCTTTGAGTATAAGTTAACGACCAGCAGCGGTTGTCACAAAGAACAGATATCGCACGTGACTTTTGGTATCGGGCCGTAAGCCGGGGTCGACAATTTCCTTTTTTGCACTACTTCTGTTGAACTGCTTTCTATCAAACCATGGCAGGACGCGAAGCCTACAGTGGTTCTCATCGTAAATTGGCTATCGCCTTCGACCTTGGAACAACTTTCTCCGGAATTTCGTACAGGTACGTTCCAAACGAGCCGATGTCATGCAACTAAAAAAATGTTTCCTAGTGTTCTCGATCCCGGTAACATCCCAGAAATCAAAGGCGTGACAAGGTAATCAAACCGTTCAACTATTCTTGTCTTACTGAGTGTTCTCTAGATTTCCGTCTCAAGAACACGTTGGGAGTGACGCGAAAATACCGACAACAATTTACTATGACCAGGAAGGGAAGGTTAGAGCAGTCGGCGCCGAAGCTCTCAAGCAAAACGTTATTGAACAAGCAGAGGACGAAGGATGGGTGAAATACTCAGGGTACCTTGCTTTTCCCTTCGGTAATCGCCACTTCTGATCAGCCAACAGATTCAAGCTCCACCTTCGCCCAAAACAACACCACGCCCCTCACATCAGTTCGAACCTTCCACCACTCCCCCCAAATAAGACTGTCATCCAAATCTTCTCCGATTTCTACGCGTATCTCTTCCAATGCGCCAAGTCTTTCATTCTCGAAACCCATCAAAGTGCCCTTGTCTTCTGGAACTCGGTGGAGGACCACATCGAGTTCATTCTATCTCATCCCAACGGGTGGCAAGCCGCACAACAATCGCAAATGCGGCAGGCCGTAGTTGATGCCGGACTGGTTCCAGACAATGAGGAAGGCCACGCTCGGGTACAATTTGTTACAGAAGGCGAGGCGAGCCTACATTTCTGCGTACATCACGGCCTTTCCTCGTATTTGAAGGTTAGACTATCTTTTTTCGCGTATATTGGTCTGATTATTCCGTCTCTAGGACAACGAGGCTGTTGTTATTATAGACGCCGGAGGGGGAACAGTTGATATCAGCAGTTACACCACTGCATCTTCAAATGCTCCCGAGGTCAAATCCTTTCAGGAGGTTGCAGTTCCTCAATGTACGTGATTTAGTTCCCTACCATTAGTACCATGAAGAACGTATTTTACAGGCTCCTTTATTGGATCTCTCTTCGTCACGAAACATGCTAAAGCCTTCATAGAAAGTAACCATAAACTTTCATCTCTTCGTAGCATTCGACCTGAGAACTTCTTAGATAAATTGAAAGGATCAAAGTTTGCTGAAGAGGTTGAGAACATCGCCGAGTGCTTTGACAAGACTACGAAGCTCCGCTTTAGAAACGAAGAGGAGCCTGCCTACGTCAAATTTGGGTCGATGAAGGACAAAGACCTCGCATTAGACATCCGTTCCGGCCAACTCAAATTAACAGGGTACATTTCTTTCATAGTATTACTCTCGATGGTCAATTATTTGCATAGGAGTGAGGTTGCCAGTTTCTTTGAGCCCTCGATAAAGGCTATCATCGACGTCGTTCATGAGCAGCGCCTTGTATCCGCCATGACAGTATCGGTGAGCATCTCAACTCTTTCATCTATCTCGACGATCTTCCTTGTCGGCGGATTTGCTGCTAGTGATTGGGTGTTTCTTAAGCTTCAGGAGTATCTGACACCCCTTGGCATCGCGTTCTCTCGCCCTGATAGTCATGTGTAAGCCCTCATCCGGCGATTACTCGACGTCCGGGTGCTAAATACTTGTGGAATAGGAACAAGGCAGTCGCAGACGGTGCAATGACATTCTATCTCGATCGTGCAGTCACAAGTCGAGTTTCTAAATTCGACTACGGTGTAGAAACTTCGAGGTTGTTTGTCCCCGGAGACCCTGAGCACGAAAAACGCAAAGACAAAGCACAGATAGATGCCAGCGGTGACCTTCGGATAGGATATATGTTCAATACAATATTAACAAAGGTATGTACGCTATCTGATAATCATGATTCTTTCCGGGTAACATCAAATAGAATACTCATGTTTATGATGAAACCGAATTCCGCCGCACATATTACAGGAGCCGTACCCATTTGTCCATGCTTTCAAAAATATCCACCGACATTCTCTATTACCGTGGATCTACAAAGGAGCCTCAATGGATAGATGTCGAGCCCGGTTAGTCTGGTTCCACCCACAAAAAAACATTTCTGAAATTGATTGACTGTTTCAGATATGTATTCTGTCGTATGCGGTGTTACCGCGGATACTCGCGAAGCTGCAAAAGGGCTAAAACTTCGGAGGAGACCCGATGGCAAAGGCTACTTTAAACTCGAATACGACATGATCCTGCTATTCGGGAAAACCGAATTGAAAGCTCAGATCTGTTGGAAAGAAGATGTAAGTGTTTAATTGATTCTCAGTGTTGGGCATCGCGTATTCATTGCTTGTTATAGGGTGTCGAAAAGCGGTAAATAACTTGGGCTTTTAAGATACCACCTTACTCATCTCCCTACCCTAGTGGTCCTGCTCGGGTTGTATACGACCGAGACCTTTGAAGTCTCGCTCGTATTGCGATCACAATGTATGTGTATTATATCTGCCTATATCTCCAGATTACAGCTATACAAGTGGCGCACGAGCTTGGACTCCACTCTGTCGCGACTCGCAACACATGCGCTTCTGTGAGTGTTGAGGTTCACTCCTGCCGCTGTGCTCTTTTTGACTGGGTGTTGCGACGATTTGGTTTCTCGTTGCTTCGGTTTCGGTGGTGACGATGACTGTTCCTTCCACCACATTGTCGGGAATTGTGTTTCTAGGATTAGGTATACCGTACAGATTTTGTTCCCGTAATTTATTTGAAGGGGTAGTCCGAAAACTGATCCGGACATTTTCTGAATCGGGCGGAAAGTGCCGACACCACCCTGCAATTCGCTTTTGTATCGTTTCCCTTGCATCGACCACACTGTTAGAAATCTTACGGAGATTTCCCTGCTACCGTCCAGTCCATTGTCGAATTTCCCGTTTCTATCTTTGTCTAGCCATGCACTGACTCACCAAAGCCACCTGGTTCGGCCTTCCAATTCGAGCTGGAGGGCCTATTTTCCCTGCTCTCAGTCCAAACTCTGAGCAGCTGTTGATAAGATCATTAATCAAGTCCCCGATTAGATCTAAAGCAACCTGATTTTCTTGACTTGTTTGACACGGTGCGCTTATTTGCAAAGGCTTGTCTTATTACCTTTGTTGTCGGTTTTTGTTTCTGGTCTCCACCCTGCCACTGGGGAGAATTGGCCTTTCTTTGTTCATATCCAACCCTCGGGACTTTCCGTGCAGCGTCCTTTATAAGAGATACCACCGCTCATCTTCGACCAATCTACTATCCAATATCATGGCCTTCGAACACGACAGATCCCAGCCATTCTTCAAACGGCTCTGGGACCACCTTTCTCCCTACAAACCCGACTTCACCGCCCCCGCATCGACAGTCATCTTACAAGTTGCCACATTTGTGGCACTCGCGTTCTTCACGCTTGTCCTCGTCCTCGTCCTCACCGGTGTGGGTCTATGTTGCTGTTCTACAGTGTTCGTAATCGGACACGCCGTCCTTCGCCGAGTTCATAATCATCTCCTCGAGGGCGTCCCTTTATTGTGGTCTTTCAAAGTTGGGCTTGTCGGGAGCATGATCACGTCCGTGGCTATTGGTGTTGTTCTTTCATTGGCGAAGACTGTTATGCCACAGCTCGTTCAGATAATTGATTATCTCCTCGTGTCGGCTTTCTTCCTCATCGCAGGCGCTATAGGAGCTGTGATCTTGGACTCTACGAAGGAGTTACTGGAGGGAGCCGTCGTGGCGGGGTGTTTGGGTTCTGCAGTTCTCGTCGCTGCTGCGCTGGCCGTCCTCATACTTGGGGTACTGGTAACTTTGGTTTTCCCTTGCCTCTCTCGACATTGAGTTGTACGGTAGCAATACGTCGTCGCTGGCCCTACTATGTGCTCTGGATCTTTTCCTTATGTACACTATGCCATGTCTATGTCCCCCTTTACGGTTCATGTACATTCACTGGCCGGATGCAAAAGTTACATCAAGTTACATCTATTCGGTGAAGGTGAGTCCGTTATTGAATTACAAGTCCCCACCGCCGTGCGGAAGGTAGTACGACTACGCTCTATCTTTTCCTTTGATTTCAAACACGAGGGCAAATTTTGCCATCTGAGAAGGTGCCGTCGAAGATACTAGAGTCTATTACGATCATGATCGTTGGTATATCTGCATCTGGAACTCTGAACACTTGTTCTTCCGTGAGCTCAGTCTTGTGGTTATGCTACTGCGTGAGAATAGGAGGGGAAAGCAATTCCTGTCTAGATCGATTTTCACTTTCTGATATCACCGGCAGCCTGTGGTTTCTAGGTTTGTTCAGGGCTCGGTCTTAGAGTTCTCATATCCCATACACTGGATATATTCCATGGCGACGGCTATTAACGGACGAACATGAGAAATGCGGTGCTTAACTCGCGACCGAAGCGTTGTCTTTTGTTCTCCACCAGGAATGATGACAACCTCATCGACAGGCCTGGGAATATAGTTTTTTGTTTACGCTGAAACGGCTTGCGCAAAAGATCCCTTGGATGTTTATAAAGGTTTCGAGCTTCAGCATTATCTCCCAAGTCCAATTCGCGCCATTGATCTCGGAGGTACTTTCTATCTCTATCGAAGCAAGTATAAATATCCTGACCTTTCTCAAATTCAGTTCGAAGCACGATGGACTACAGCTTCAATACGCCGCAAAACCTTCCACTCACCAACATGAATACCGGTTCTCAAGGAAACCCCAGCCTCGGAGCGAACATCCCAGCACGACCTACCGTGTCACCCCTCGTCCCAGATTCGACTTTCTTTGATGTGTTGCGGATTTATCGCTCCTCTGTCAAGCGTACGGCGGCAATGTATTCTAGCTCGCCACAGTCAATGAGGTGGATCTACTACGGCACAATGCTCCTCAATATCCTCGCGCTTTGGGTTATGTACATGTTCTCGACTGCGACGTTCTCTTTGTTCGGGTACTTCATCACGTCGCTCGCCCCTTCCCCAGTGGATTCCTCTGCATTCTTCACGGCTTGCGTGCTGGGGGCCCTGATAGTCAGTCCCGTCTGGCTCCTGCTCATTTGGGTTGTTTCGCGGACGACTATTCCTGTGGATACTGTCTCGACCGGGGTCCGGAAAACGTGCCATGGTGTCGCGTTCCAAGTCTTTTTCTTTGCGGTGGTAGTCGCGACTATGACAGCTAACGTTGTGGTGGGTGTAATCGTGAAGGAAGGAAACACGTGCTTGGACTGGGTTCATGCTGCACGAGCTGGGGCATCGGGGGCCGGACTGATGTATTTATCTGGTCTTTTCGTCGTATTGTTGGCTTCTTTTGTGTTGTGTTGGGTGAAATAGTGCACAAGGCGCTGACGCGATAATTGTATGTGTTACTTTATATCGTAAATGCAGTCGATGGATTTAGCTGGGGGGAAAACCAGCCTAAATCACATGGACTACCGGTGAGAAACTGCCGCCTACTGAAAATTCGTTCATATGGGTGTGCGAAGCCCACGATGAGTCGCATCGGATCATATCCAGTTGTGTACAGTCCATCAACCTTATGCGGCCGAGAAAGTTCTGCGAATAGGAAGGTCCTTGATTCTAAATGATGATCAAAGTTGAGTTTGGTCTAGGTGGGATGCGCTTTGAACAATGGCTTGGGCTCGTTCGCATGCCACTAGGTGTTTGCAAGAGAAAGGGCAAGAACTTCAGAAACCGAGAGATATTTTTGAGCCATGACAGAGAGGAGGATTATGTTAATAGTCGCCTCATTTTTAACTGTGATAAGAGGAAGCTCAAATGAAGGTCGCAAACCTGGTGCGCGAGGATATCTACAAGCTTGGCTTATGCAATAAGATAACCTGTAGGTATACGAACACGGTACACGACTCCAACGGCGACTGGCCCCGAGAAGCCGCTTGAAATTTTCATGAGACTGGTTTTGAAACGGAGAACGCGACGCCAGTGGTCACGTAAGTAGAGTGACGATGATGTCAGTCTAAGCGGAAATGCATTTTAAGAAATTTGCAAGATTGTTGGCAAATCACTTCTTGTCTTCCGCCGTCATGTCGCCTGTTCGTCGTGGTCGTCCTCTCTTCTCGCTCAGCTTATTTCGCTATGTACAGGCTGCTCTGCTCGAAAATTCCTACAGAAGTTTGCCACTCTTCGAATGCCTAGCCAACCGGAAGTATGGAATCAAATCTTGGCAGTGCTTCATAAAGGCGGCCCTTAGGCTCGGTTAACAATTCGGCGACCTTGGATTGGCTGCAGCGGTCTCTGCGATGTCAAGAGCGGCTTCCACCAAGGGCTTATTCCGCCGCTGACGGCCTTGGGCTTCGCTACACGTGCGGGGTTCTCATTCTACCGAAGTTTCGTCGTCTTGTCCACCATACGTTATAGCCACCATCCCCGCCCTTATAATGCTTCGCGATAGTCTTGTACACTCTCCATTACAACACTATGCCCACCCTCGCTCATTCCCTGGTCTTCTTGACCTTCTTGACTGGGTTATATGCGTACACATGGCCTTCGAACATTGATTACCTGGAAGGGGTCATGTATCAACAGGCAGGATACCGTCGATTTGGCATTATCGACGGAGTGTCACCTTGCAGTTTTTCAAGTGATGGAGCAGGGAGGCAAGCTGCAGCAGAATGGGTGCGTTTACCAATTTCTGTCATACCGAAACTCGGTCTTACTGACTCAAAGGTCCGGACTGCATTCCACGATATTATAACCCACAATGCCGCTGAAGGAACGGGTGGGATGGACGCGTCAATCATGTACGAGATGGACCGACCGGAGAACCCAGGATCAGCATTCAATGCGACGATGAATTTTTTGATCAATTTCTATAACATACAGACCTCCATGGCCGACCTTTTTGCTCTCGGGGTGCATGTTTCCGTCAGGTCCTGCGGTGGTCCACGCATCGATATGAGGGGAGGTCGTATTGATGCTACTAGTGCTGGCCTTGCAGGAGTCCCCGAACCCACTGATGATTTGGACACCATTGTCACCCAGTTCGCAACAGCAGGTTTCAATACGACGGAAATGATTCAAATGGTCGCCTGTGGACATAGTGAGTGGATTTTTTTCTTTCTCTTCGGAGCCGTCATGTCTCAATTATCGCTCAGCTTTGGGCGGTGTTCATGGCGTCGACTTTCCCGACATCACTGGGGACAATAACTCTACCAATTTCGTCCACTTCGATAGCACTTTCAGTTCTTTCGACTCTGCAATCGCCACCGACTACCTCGACGGCACTACCGAGAACCCCCTAGTCGTCGGACCAAAAGGTTCCAACTCTGATCTACTCGTATTCGGGGCGGATGGTAATGTGACGATGAAATCAATATCGGATGCGAGCACATTCGCAAACACCTGCCAAGCTATACTTCAGCGAATGATTGAAGTTGTCCCCTCTTCCGTCACGCTATCCGAAATCATCGACCCAATTCCCATTAAGCCTGTAGCGATTCAGATGACGTTTGACTCCAACGGGACCCTCACGTTCACCGGAGAGATTCGCGTTCTGATATCGAACCGAAACGATACGGACCTGTCAGTCAAGCTACATTACGCCGATCACGATGGGAACATTCCCTCCAACAACACGATCTCCACGTCTGCGATAGCATATTCTACCGGATATGGCTTCGACGCTGAGTTCAGGGTATGGTCTCTGTATATTTGTGCTCCGTACCTGTTGTTGATGGGCTACGATAGTTCTACGCATTTTCAGCGCCGGTACCCAATGGCATCTCCTCCTTCAACATATCCGTTCTCCCTTCTTCCGGCGGAGAGGAGATGTACGATAACGGCGGTCCCGGGTATCCCATACAAGACAACATTGTTTTCCTGCATGATCATTCTTGTCTTGTCCAAGAGACAGATGTCAATGGCAACTGGAACCTGACGGCGGTTGCAGCAGTAAGTGCTTTTGTCTATATCTAGTGTTTCTTAGGAATGACATTGGTGCAGGTCCGAAACGAAGCGTTACTAGCCAACCCTTCCTTCGGTGTTGTAGTGAAGACAGAGCGCATTGGTATACCTGTCCCTTCGTTAGCTGTAGAATCGTCTGCGATGGAGGTCTGGAACACGGATGCGTATGATAGCTTCACACTATATACGGGCCATTTCAGTCTTCCGATCCCTTCGTGGTCGACGACGTTTGATGTGACGGTAGGGGAGCACTCAGATTCGTTTAAATCCTCTGGAGGCTTACCTGGTACATGCGTAAGTGGAATTCGTGTGATATTCTATGTACGACTTACTAATCAGCGATCTGACAGTCGTAGTAAAATTTGATTGCAATACATTCTTTTTTCCCCTACAATTACATCGTCTGTTTCTAAAAGACATTGTGGGCCGTGGCGCTTGATTTGCTACATATGCGCTATTCGTTCAAACGACAGGCAAACGCTCGGGTTTTTGATAGTCTTTCTTAGGGCTGCTATTATGTTCGGCAAGTTCGCTTGACCATTGAACGACCTCGGATTGGCTGCAACCCTTCTCAAAATCAGCAGTTGCCATGAACGGGCTTATTCTGCCGTTAATTCTTAGGCTTCTCCACCTCACATTCCGCCGGAAGTTTCATTTCGCCACTCGTCATGCGCTACACCTCTCGGACCTCATAAAGTCACGCGGTTCTCGCACTATTACAATAACACTTCCCTCTAATAACACGATCTCCACCGTGGTGGTGCCTATCAACGGGTTTGACTTCCATGCAAATTTCAATGTACTATATCCTTTTGATTTCTCAGCACTTTTGATAACATGACACTGTAGTTCTACGCGTTCTCAACGCCAGTGCCGAATGACATCTCGTCCTTCAATATATCTGTCACTGCTCCTCGGGTGGAAGAGAGGTAATGGGGGTGTAGAGTGTCCATACAAGACAATGTAATTTTCCTTACGTCTCATTCGTGTCTCGTTCAAGAAGTGGATTAGAATGGGAACTGGTCCGCTCATTCCTCGCTCCAGGCTTATTTCGGATGTATTGAAACCCTTTTTTTCAGCACCAAGGGGAAGGCTTCATCACTTGGCTCTGGTATGTAAACGTGTGACTACACTAGGGAGCATATGTCAATCGACATTTGAAAAAATTCCTCGAAGTAGGGTTTCTGTGACTTGTCTTGCGGACACACATTACAAAGGGCCCGGCAGATACGGTCTCGTGATCCCGGAACAGTCGCGAGTCGGGTGAGATATGTCACATACGCGAGCTTAATATCGCATGATACCCCCTTGAACTTGATATGAATATCATTTCTAAAACACTATGTAGAAGAAGGACATGGAAACATGTACGTATGCCCATCTGGATGACAGATAGATATTTCAAAATAAATAATCCACAGCGGGAGAAACGGTAATGACTGGCGAAATGTGATTCATCGAATGGAAAGATAGAGTAACAAAGGATACATGCTGTCAGAGTAAAAGCTTCTCTTCCGGAGCATAGAACTAGACCTGCCATGCGCAATTTCAGGCTGCTATGTCAAGTTTGAAGTCGTTGACAGCGGAATCAATTCTGAGGTACATGGAACATTACATCACGACTGAGCTGATATTGTTCATGCGCCTCTTTGGCTTCTACATTATGTACATCATTGACTTTATTCTTCAACGAGACGCATTTTCGCCGTTATGGCGTACGTACACGTTTTCTCAACAGTACGTTACTCCTCCCGATATAAACAAATTCAGAAATCCAGATGGGTGGAGGAATTTTGCCCATCTTCACGTCAAAATTCAAAAGAACATGTGACATCATAATCTTCAACTCGATGACGGCCAAGAAACGACTGGGGCTGTGAGGATTCTAATGAGCCTGCCATGAAACTACATAAATAAACCTGATATTGTGCGCACCATTGATGTCGTCCATAGCCAAAAATCATAAAATTGATACCTGGCGAAACCAGCTGGGGGTGTTTATCATCGTCTCTCCCATCGGAAAACCTCCATGGCTTGAATTCCAACGGGTCTTTGTAGTTCCTCTATTTGATTGATCTATCACTGATTCAATTGAAAAGAGAGGTGCAGATCACATGCGTACCTCATCCATATTCGTGGAGAACGCCGGCACAGCGGTGTAACTCCCGGCGGGAACAATTGTTCCATCTGAGAATATAAAGTCCTTTCGAGCGATACGACGCATCCCAACTTTGCGCAACTGTCAAAACTGATTGAGGCTGTAGGCAGACTGCTATCAACTCACAAACACTAATATTACCATAAACTCTCAGAGCTTCCATCATGAAACTGTCGAGCTGAGCCATCTTGCCCATTGTAACTTTTGTATACCCTTCTTCTTCGATGATAGATTCTACCTCAGATCGAAGAGTTTGAACATACTCAGGATGAATGGCTAAAGCATACAAAACAGTAGTAAATGCCTGAAAGTGTCGAATTAGTTGTTATGTATTTTTGAATGTATAATTCGACGCACTTCGGATATGGTATGTATTGCTCCCATATTCAAGGAAAGCAACCGAGAGCTCAAGTCCGGTATTGTACGCCTTGTTTCATTGTTATTGGTAGCGTCAAGACACCACGACAGGAGGTCATGCTGTTGCCGTATGAATTACACCCCAGCAAAATAAATGGCTTTCTTACCGGCTTATCTTGCCAATCTTTGCCGTGGACGCTCTCTTGCTACAGTCGTTCCCGTATCGTTGAACCGAGAATATTCTCAGTCTTAGCTAATGCGCGATTGCGAGGAGTGAAGATGGGTCCCAGGATGCTAGTTTGCAGTTATCCTTTCAATCTGTTAATACTCCCACCGATAACTGATGACGCATAATTTCAATAACGTGGGGACATGGTTTAGGAGGGAGGCATAGAGGAAAACTCTTTCAGTGAAGTCGATACTCAGTTTGATATAATCGCGGTCGCGGCCTTGAGGACAGATCCGTATGAACAACATACTGATATAGATATATAGATAGGTTACTTACAAATAGGAAGTCTGACGAACATCCGGCTGTTCGCTCTGCATACAATTTGACGGATCGCTTCGAACAAGGGAATGGAGATCCATTCTATACTGATATTAGCCTGAGAGTCAAATAAGGATTACGTGGCCTATACCTTCAGACATTGGTATGTTGTCTCTGAAAGCTACTTTGATCTCGTCGTGAACGTCCGCAAAGCAAGCGGGAATATTATGTGTCAAGGCATCTCCTACCACGTCTATATGGTAAGGATCACCAGCGACACAGCGGCCCATAGTGTAGTCCATCTGTAGGAGCTATAACCGTTGCCGTGAGAATAATATACCATTGGTCACGAGAAAGAAAAATTACATCGTTGATGGCATCCATAACAGACAGCTGTTCGCGCGATGACTTTCGAATGTCTTCAAGTTTCTCGGCGCCGCTCACGACAATGATCCATTTGTCCAGCAGCGGAACTTTGAAGGTTGATCCATAATGCTACGGCGAAAATGGTAAGTTTAAATTTTGGACGCACAACCTGATACGTGCCTTCACATAACCTTCATGAATAATCTCCTTTGCATAGAAGACGAACTTGAAGGCGTCTATCCAAGAGGTGATAATACCAGAGGATCCGACCGTTGGGATGTGCTTCAACTGCAATAATATCAGCACTCACAAAAACCTGCTGGCTTATTAGCTTACCTTCGCTCTGGTATGTAGCGCCTTTCGAAGCTGTAGGGCAAGCAGAAATATAACCACTAGCCCCAGCGTGCGTAGTACGAAGGTCTTAGGCCCCTCTCGCAGGAGATTGATGTAGTCTTGGAGTACCATACTGTGGCGACCTAGATGAGGACGAATGCTTGTTGGTATTTATACATTTTCTCAAGATGACAGCGCTAGCACTATCGTAATCGCACTATATATCACGAGCGCGACCTGTACCGTATAAGCATTGATTTCGAAGGTCATAGACTCGTATTAAGTTTAACTCACTCGTTTCGTAATCTCCAAATTAAGTCTTGGGCTTCGGAATTGTGAGCTGTTGGTGAATTACCGTCGAAATTCCTGTTCTGATTCACCTATGGCTTCGATCCGGTACCATAGGCTCCGGCTATTTAGTATTGTGTCCCACAGATTCGGCGTGAGGAATGAACGTCAAATTTGTGACCAGCCAAGTTAAGCAAAGAGCAGTGTTGCTCGTTTGCGATCAATTTGCGATTCCTGGCATTGCTTTGTGTGGCAGGTAGCGCGGCCAAACAACACAGTCGCTTTGCGGTTATCTGTCCGCAATTATTTCACTTTCTTCTAGTTGCCCCGTTCCTCATTCACTTTGCTCTCCTTTTGACCCGCCCACCTACTCCCTTCTGTGTTTGGGCAGTTCCTCGTTTGATGCAGCAGCTACTTCCGTTCATACATACTAAGCTGCTCACCCTTCAGGTCAACTTCAGGCCTCCCGATCACCTGAACTCTCGGCTTCTGCTGCAAGTCTCTTTGTCAGTACCTTCACCATACTTTCGACTTGTTAAACTTCTGGACGCCGAGTTCTCTCCCTCTAAACCCAAGAAATCGCAGATTTCTTGTCTATTCGCTTGACGTTTATCTATCTACCATTTCTCTCTCTAAACATGTCCTACCTCTACAGCTTAACCTGGCTAGTGCTGGACGCAGCTGATACCCGATATGCCCGGATATACGAGTGATCTTCTCCGGCTCTCGGTCTGATCATCGCATATGTTTACTTTCTTGAACATGTATACTTTCGTAGACGTAGATGTATTAAAGTAAGACAGATATTACAACATCTTAGATAACTGTAAGCCAAAGAAAATGATGGCATGATGGATGAATCATGATGCGAGATACAGAAGACGAATGAATGATACAAAAAAGTGCCGTTTAGCTCATACCTTTGACATCATCATACACAATAACAGCAGGGCACCTTTCATAGGTTTTTATTAGTAAAAAATCATCCATACATGATAAAGTCAACGTACCGTTTCGTTTCGCCCTTAAATCGATAGAGATCATTATCAGTTAACAGAAAAATAACTCATTGGGAGGTGACCTACGTTCTCAACCCATTGGAGTTGGGCCTTAAGCTCAGTCAGACCGAACAAGAGGATGACGTCGAATTTGATGGTATAGTAGCGTTGGCCGCCGCGTCCCGTCTCGATAATCAGGTCCTGCGTTATGCCAGATGTGTCGGCCTGCACCGTGCAAAGCGTGGAAAACATATCTAGTTGTCGAACAATAAGAACGTCCATATCAACAAAATGATTTAAACTCACTAGGGTTCAGGTCAATCCATTGAGGCGCCGGGGATGGTCCACGATAACACATAAGGTCGACATAAAGGCTTTCCATCGATCGGATGTGTGCGCCCTCTTGCCAATACTTCTGGACGAATTCCTTTTCTTCTTGCACACGAGCGCCCTAGAAGTAAAGGGTTATTGCAGCTCTGGACCCCCAATTGAAAATGTTCACACCTTGGTCAAGATAGGGCTAAACGTGTGTGGCACCACGGACCGGCCTGAAGGCATAGGAATTAATGTTGATGAACGCTTGAGGTGATCCGAATTGGAAGGCTGGAAGTCCGTGACACATTCGATCCCGTATGTGAAGTTGGCTACACGAGCGGAGACAAAGTGGTCGAGATAGAACGATAAAGCCCCATCAGCGACGGCTTTGTTCCTAGCAGATAATTAATTATAGCGTTCAAGTTAGCGGTAGTGCATACACATGTCCATCAGGGCGACAGATAGATAGTCCACGAGGTCCTAGTTCTTGCTGCAGCTGGGAGAAGAGCCAGTCGCTGGCTGCGAACCCGCCCACAAGAACTATGGTCTGTTAAATGATAAGATGAAAGAGTAAAAGAGCAGTAAAATACGCCTGCCGAAACGTTCCGGGAGGCTTCCCTCGCTTGATCCGTTACGGCTTCTATGATGGCTGTAACCGAAGGCTGGAAAAACTTGGAAACGACATCTCTGGACGTTCACAGTCAGGATGTAACAAGCCTGCTGCCCAAAGACACGCACCCAGCGATTCTCATCTGTCCGTTCCTTATGCCAACACTAGGATCCCGGTCCCGCGCGCTGCCGAAGCGAATGAATTGTGGCTCAGAGTCGCTACGGAAGCCGAGTTTGGTTGTTTTGTCGAAGACGCCAGCAATCTGATTGATGTCATCTTCGCCCTTGAACTTCGATTCCGCCAATTCATCTACCAGTGTTGTGAGCACACCGATCATGACGATTCTATGTTCTCACCTTCGAGGTAAGCTCTTGCGCGTCGGCCCACGAAAACGGACCCTTGTAGACGACCTGCAAAGAGTAAGACAATAAACGCTAAAACAGCGAGTAGTCAAACAGACATTGAGTCGCGGCGATTTCTTCAAACGTGTTGGCCTCCGATGTCTTTCCGTAGGCGCTAAGGTCGACTGTACCACCTCCCGCATCGACGATAATGATACCGTCCCCTTGCTAGCCCAACAGATGAGCACCGATAAAGGACGTTAGGTCACAGAAATCAACTAACCTGCAGGTCGCCCAAAGCCCCTTTATTTATGCAAAAATGAAGACTCGCCTCGCCTTCCGTCACAAACTGTAATCGCGCCTGTCCGTGGGGAGCATCCGGGATAAGACCAGCGAAAACCGCAGCTCTCCTCATGATAGCCTGCTGCGGCCCTTCCCAGCCATTGGGGTGAGTCAGTACGAATTCGACATTGTCTTCCACAGACTCCCAGAAGGTCGTCCCAGATGGATTTGATTCGATAATATAGGTGCGGGTACACTCGAATAGGTACCGTAGGAAATCGGAGAGGACGTCAATGCCCTTCTTTCCTTTCGGAAGCGGCGGAATATCCGCATCAGTGATGTGTGATGCTGCTAAGGCCTTAGGCCGCAGGTGGAGCTTGAACCTGTAATAGTTTTCATTAAAAGCTGCTTCTGGCGTAAGCACGCAACAGACTGACCACTCGACTTTGATATATTCTTCGTCCTCGGCTTCCTCAAGGAACGCGTCCTGCGTGGCTTCAGCACCGACAGCACGTACAGCACCAGCCTTGTCATAGTAAATGATACTTGGAATCTTTGAGTCGCCACCGACTTTTTGTTGTGCAGGAAACCTAGCAACGTGGATAAGCTATTAGTCGTTACCCGACATCGTGGGATTCGGGCACACCTTGTTACACCTCGTACCTCCGGCACGAGGCCAGGGTCCAGGATGGCGTATGAGGCGCCAGAGAAAGTGGTGCCTACATCGAAGGCAATGACAACTTTTCGATAGGTGCCCTGGTATCTATTGCGTGCAGTCATGGTAGGAATTTGCTTTTGGAAAGGGAGCGAGAACCCAAAGGTCGTTGGTTTTGTAGACTTTGAATGGTCCCATGCTTCTTTCACGGAACAGGGAAAGCAGGTCGTTTACACAGTGACGTGGTGACGTGGGTGAAGACACTTCCGGATATCACCGCATCACATCATCGCCGCTCGGACACATGAATCGAAAACACCAGAACCTAATGGACAGCGTTGAACATGAAGTTCGACAGTGAAGCGGGTAGGTAAACACGTTCATTAACTCTGAGTCATGAAATCCCACCGGAGAAGGGTGCGGCAGTCCAACACGTTCCTGCCTCATGGCAAACTAATGCTAATTTTTTTTCTCCTTATCCAACCACCCTAACTTATGATGACCTCTCATGACCATCGTTCCACCATGTCTGTCGTACTCTGCGGAATCAGTATCGTCGCGATCTCCGCATCCTGCTTCACCGTTATCACGCGATGCCGACGAGCCAAAACCCAGCTTGAACGATCGAATTACATCCTTACGGCAGAAGTGGAACGGAAAGACGCTACCATTCGCACTTTACAGAAATCTCTGTCAGAGGTGAATGCAGAGGTCAAGAATACCAAAGCTCTCGTTTCCAGCCTCACGCGCAGTTCGGACGTGCTCAAGCAACGGTTGACTGATGCCGAGCACGAGCTCCAGCAGGCGCGGAATCAGAACCAGGTGTTGGATCAGCAGTTAAAAGCGCAGGCTGCAGCAGCAAAAGTGGCTAGAGATGAAGTGGGGAGAGTGTCGTTGGCACACGATCAGACGAGGGGGCTATTGAGAACACGGACGGAAGAGTTGAGGGCAGCACAGGTATACCTCGACAGGGCGGACCAATCCTCCGGAGCCGATGTGATCAACATGATCGGCGCCTTGAACTCCGAGATTTTCCAGACGGCTGCTACGGTGGCTGAGGCTTTCAAGTTTGGCGAGAAGAAAGTGGAGGATTCGAGTGAAGCTGAGGTTGCATACGACCATGTCATCGAGATACTGGGACCGCGTATGACAGAGCTCCTCAAGTCAACGCTGCACCACGACGATCAAATCCTCATCCAAACCGCATTCCAAGCTGCAATGTGCGCATATGTGGATTGGATTGTCACTTCGTGGTACTTCGAAGGGAGGGAGGAGGAGCAGATGTTGAGTAGCTTGTATGCGATCATCCAGGAATCAGGTACGTCGCGCTAACTACGGCTGATGACCACCTCTGACGAGAAATGGTTTGTTCTATAGAAGAGCAGGCCGTTGCAGGACGGTGGCGCGCTTTGACGCGTAGATACGCGCTCCAAGCCTTCAGGGATTCCCCCGATAGCCAACGACAGTTGCTAAGCGTAGTGATGGAGACCTTGGTCAACATCCTTATCAGCGCCGGCTTGGAATCCGCGACATCTGAAGTTAGCGATAGCATGGCGGCCCAGTTCGCAGAGCACGCATCTACCGTAGTAGAACATGCAATGCGGCTGAATCGAGTCATCGGCCAAGGGATCACTTCATGCGAGATGATGCCGTTGTATCTCGTACCGGAGACGCCGTTCGATGCGAATGTGATGGAGGATGTTTTTGGGACCGCTTCGAAGGATAGTACGGAGAACATTCTTTGCACTACGGATCTCGGGTTGATGCGAATGGAGAAGAAGGGAGAGCAGTGGGAGAAAAGAGTCCTGGTGAAGCCGAAAATTGTCTTGAGGTCGGGTATGGCTGACACGATCCTGGCCGAAGAGGCCCATTGAACTGATCATGAACATCATTATGGACGAGTGTTGGTAATATATTCTGTAACGTTTTTGGCTCTATATATATGACACGAAGACGATGAGATTTGGAGAGCATATATAACGTAAAGAACGCACCAGAGTCAAGTTTTTCCACTGATATTCGCCTTCCATCGATGCGATATCGCCTTTCAAAAACCATGTTCAAGGAACCCCCGACGGGCTGCCATTCCTCGTACTCTCACGACGACCCACTGAACAGCGCCCTATCTTCACACGACACCCGATGAAATGGAAGCATATAGCAACTAGCACCTGGATGATTATTCAGCTGTGAAACAAAAGATGCCAAATTAAAGACGAACAACTAAGCACATATATTCAGGTACGACGTTCGTGGAAATCGCCGTTAGCTCCAGGAAGTCCTTCCGTCGGTGCGTTCATGCAACGTTGCCACGGACTTAAGGCCCATTGCCTAGGACACAGCCGATATAAAGCATTACCTCGGTACTTCGCAAAGAGAGGCGGCAATGTAGATTATCCTGTCGACGATGGCGATTGATGGTGATGGTGAGAGATAAAGGGACGGAGGGCGGGATTCGGTGGATCCGGAGTATTATGTCACGTTTAGAAAGTGGCGGTAATATCCGAACTTTGGCGTTGTACGAAGGCCGAGGCCCAGCTTTTTATTCTGACACCTTTCGTTGTCTCCCAAACTTTTCTCTTTCAAAGAAGTTTATACAGGTATCTTGTTCGTCATGTTTAAATAAATACATACTAATCAACGAACTCTGCTACGGTAGGGGACCAAAGCTATAATAATTCGACAATGCGCCCTTATTTATGTTCGAAAAGAGCACTGTGCAGCACCACTTTGGCCTTCAGCACTACTTGAACGTCCTCCGTTCTACCAGATCCTGCCCCGTTGACGTCCTTGGATATCTGCGACAACATCAGCCCAAGGTCGCACGTTGACAAGACAACATCTCCCGCCGATATGTCTGGACTCTTCCCGTATGCGTTTTCCATAACGCTTGGAGCAAAAGGCGTCCCTGCAGTAACCCAGCACAATTGGGCGTCCTTGGAAATCACTCCTTCCCCCATCGCTCTATCCAAGCGCACCATCTTCTTCGTGATCTGCCCCACTCTGATTCGAAAAATTTGGCTCAAAGCGCCAATTGCGTTTTCAGCTTTTACGGATGGTGGTGTCTTCCACCCAGCAACAGCCAGTACGGGAGCTAAATCAATCAGGAGACAGTGCACCAAATGGCTCTCTATCTCCATCTCTGACCCTAGATATTTGCATCGAGCTCGTGTCATTGCCCTCCAGCGGCCTGCGACTGCAGATGTACCTGGAAACAATCTTTAATACAGATTGAGAACGAGGAGAAAATCGCGTACTAGTGTTCCGGATATTGATATAAAGGGCGGTAAAATGGTCGTTCACGTTCGGATGAAACGACCAGGTATTGATCAAATTAATGCAAGTCTGAACCATCGACGTTTGAATTGCGGCCAATGTTGCTAGATGCCTTGTCTCCTCCTCCGTATCGTTCTTAGGCACACCAGAAGACAAAACTCCTACCAGCGACTCGCCAATCCAGCGCACAGCTGCCGCCTTGTTCAAATCGTCTGCGGGCGATGTCCCGTCGAAATCCAAAGTATCCGCCATAAAAGCTGCGACCTGATAAATCTCGGTATTGAGCGCCTCAGTCATCCCTTTGATTTCTTCTCCAGAAACCGCATCTTCGGTGGTCAGGTACGCCCGAGCATCCTGCAGCTCACGCGTGCGTAGATCCAATAAAGTATGCTCCTCCCTTCGCAAGAATTTTTCTTTCTCTAGCTCCTTGCTGACCCGCTCGAATTCCGACTTGCGTATATCGCTCTGCTTCGTCACCGATTCTACCCGCATCTCCAAACTCTTCTTCTCGTCTGCACTCTGCTGCTGCAACCGCGTGAATTCCTGTTGAAGCTCCAAAATCTTCTTCTGCGCTGCCTCGTTCCGAGCGGTGGCTTGCACAAGCTCCCCTTGAACAAGCCCAGACTTCTTCTCAGCTTCCTCGACCCGACTGCTCAGCCGACTATCTTCAGCGCTGGCCTTGTTCGGTCCCTGAAGATGCTCCGATTGCGGTTTCTGCTCCCTGTTTATCCGAATATTCCTTTCCTCGACTTTCCTATCCTTCGCCGGCGTTTTTACGACGTCTGCGTAACGCTGACTGCTCTGAAAATTGATGAAGTTTAGTACGATCCTTTTTTTGTTCTAAAATATGACATACCTCAGCTGTCTTTAGCTCCGTGTGTTCGGGTTCTTTACCCGGAAGTCTCGGTAACTGGGTCTGACTTTGACCGTTCTGGTAGGCATTCGTCGAAGGTGAGATTCGGCTTTCGAGTTTTGTCTCTGTATCGCTTTTTGCCGGCGGCCGATGGTGAATGTCCCCTGCCTCTGATTCTTGTACAATGCTGCCGGGTATAGGCTCGCGAGAAGAGCGCGTGCGAGGACCAGAATGGACTTTCCCCGACTCATCCGACGTGTTCCCTCCGAAAGACTTGGTTACGCTATTGAGGATGCTACCGAAGCCCCAACGAACAGAGGATAGTTTGGCCATGGCCTTAGCAAGCCAAAAGGCGAAGTTGGTGCTGAATAGCAAGAGTGCTTCGTGGTATGCCGCTAAGATGTGCATTCCACGTGTATGTCGGGCCTGACACGCACCGCTCACCTGAACGTTACTTGAGCATGGGAGTGTGTTTCTTCGCATTGAATTATGTGAATGGGTCGAAGCTGTGAAGACTGTCTTTGCTCTAGTTCGATCCTTGTGAGAGCTGCTAAAGCAATCCATGGGAACCGATATGGCCGATACATGAAAACCTGCCTCAATCTAGAGAACATCAACTGCCTTTCACCCTTTCACGCGCGCACTTGAAAAGGTACGAATTGAATGTATTAAATTTACCAGGAAGATCATAGCTCGAAACCAAGGTACACGATGTCGTATCTGGAATCAAAAGTAACCTGAATCGCTAAGTTAGAAATGCAGAGTACAGTACGACACCAGTCTTCAACAAAATATTACTCCCATCGGAGGCTTTAAGCCCAAGTTCACACGTACACGCCACAGCGTCGCCGTCCGCCTCCTGGTTCCCATATGCATCGACCATCCTGTTAAAGTCAAAATGATCATCAAAGCGTGCAGTATACACCACTAGGTCTTGAGACGTGATACCCTCGCCAATAGCCCGATCTAGTTTCATTGCCGCCTTCACAATCGCAGAAACACGTTTGCCAAACGTCTGTGTGAGAGTGTCCTTCGCGTCTGCAGGCGACCACCCGGCAATACGCAGCACATTCAAGACTGCTTCAGTGACACGGGAATAGAAATTCTCTTCAGTCTCTGTTACTGCGCTGTACTTGCTTCTCTCGCGGGTCATTGATCTCCATCTGCCTGCTACGGCATGGTTATCGGTGTCTATAACGTAAATTCAGTAATATAATGATGCAGGAAAAAGACAGATAATTACATTTCTTCCGAATGTCACGATATATTCTATGCAGATCGTTGTCCGTGGAAGAACGTAGAGACCACTCGGATATGAATTGTCCGCAGAGTTGAGTCAGGACGTCCTGCAGTGTAGCCTGAACAACGATTGCATGCATATTGGGGTCATTTCGAGTCTGAAGCAACTGCACCATGCGCCCATGAATGAGATGTTGCCACGTCAGACATTGGTCCCCATCTACCTCCATAGCGCTGTCTTCGATCTGGAGAACGTCTATTATGTCGGCAGCCAATTGCAAGATCTCGGTATTAAGGTCCTGTGCCATCGCCTTTACTTCTGCGCCAGAGAATTGATCAGCTTTCGTCAAGAAGATCTCCGTTTCATGAAGCTCTTTTGCCCGCGTCGCTAGCAGTCGTCCATCTGCTTGGCGTTGTTCCCGTTCGTGATGAAGTTTTGTGCTAACATTTTGAAGCTCGTGCTCCAGGGCTTTGGTCTGCTCGTACAAGTGCTTTATTTTCGTCATGTCTTGCAGCCGAGTGTCCTTTAAAGCTTTGGCAAGGTTGTGAAGGGAAGATATGTCGGCCGCTTGACGCTCCAGCATACTCTGAGAGCGTGCCGATTCTCGTATTGCGTCATCTCTTTCTCTTTCCAGTCCCTCCGCCTTCCTTCTTGCTCGCCTCAACGTTTCCCTATCTGCATTTCTTTTCTCTTCGTCTTCTTCCAGTATAACCCTCTTCATCGCCCGATGCGACTGGGAAGTCAACGCGCGCGACTCGCCGCCATCAACAACTGTTTCTTTCCCACCTACGGCGAGGTCATCGACAGTCTCGATTCGTGACCGGTTGTTGTCAGACTCATTGCCATGATAGCGCGACGGCATCCCGGCGTCCTGAACTTTAATAGTAGCTGAGTTGCGCGAGCTGTGATTATCGGATGCCATCAATTCTGTTACGAAGTGTTGAAGAGTATCTAAGCCGGAGTTCAACCAAGACATTGAGGTTAAACTGGCGGCCGTAGTGGCACGAATAAGTGCTCGATTGCCTTGGGGGAAGAGTCACCTGAAAGAAAAGGTCAGAAAAAGAGTAAGTATTGCAGTCCTTGTAGAAGGGAATGGTTTGAAACTTGCTATTCGATTGTGTTTTGGTCTAAATTCGTCCGATTATCTTCAGCAGACGTTGAATGACGAATGGGAAGCTACACAATGAGATCGGATGAGTCAGAAAGTTCGGAATATCCGGACCGGGAGTCGAGCTATCTTGAACCTTGCGTTGAGCCCTTCTTCTTTCCCACCACCATCATCCGAAGGCGTCCTCACCGTATTTTTTACGATCATGCCCGAAAGAAAACCTTATGGTGGTACCGAAAGGAAACTCGTTATCGCGATTGATCTTGGCACAACATTCTCTGGGGTGTCATATTGGTGAAGCTTGGCCATTTTTCTTTGTGACCTTGTCGCGACTTACTGAACAGTATTCTTGACCCTGGTCGGGTGCCAGAAATTAAGGGTGTAACCAGGTCCTCATCTCCTTCAACCTCTTTATATTATTCCCAGTTAGAGCGTACTTTTCTTTCAGGTTTCCGTCACAGGAGCACGTCGGTGGCGACGCAAAAATCCCTACAATCATTTACTATGACCAGGAAGGAAACGTAAGGGCCGTGGGTGCTGAAGCACTAAAGCAGAACGTGGTTGAGAATGGGGAGGACGAAGGCTGGCTTAGATGTTCCCTGTAAGTGTGTAGTTCTTACATGTAACAGAATTCTAAGCGCTATCCTACGAAATGAACAGGTTCAAATTACGCCTGAGACCTCCCTCAACAACTTCAGATGAGGTTACCCAAGAGATTCCATGTCTTCCAACTGAGATGGATGTTGTTGCCGTATTCGCTGACTTCTATGCGTACCTCTTCGAGTGTACGAAAACTTTCATCTTAGATACGCATCAGAATGCTGCATCGATTTGGAAGTCAGTAGAGGACAGTATCGAATTTGTTCTTAGCCATCCCAACGGATGGGAAGGCTCCCAACAAAGCAAGATGCGGGAAGCGGCTATTGATGCAGGCTTAATCCCTAACGACGACAATGGGCATTCGCGCATCCACTTCGTCACCGAAGGAGAAGCTAGTCTTCACTTCTGTGTCAACCAAGGGCTGGAACATCATATACAAGCAAGCTGCTTAAGTTGTCGTTACACCATTCTACAGTCTGACTCCTTGATAGGACGAGGAAGGTGTGGTGATTGTTGATGCTGGCGGGGGAACAGTCGATATCAGCGCCTATTCTAGCGTTCAGTCACCAAATGCCGACAGTTATGAGTTCGAAGAAATCTCGGCTCCTGCTTGTCTGTTTCCTCTTTCTCTGCCATTGGCTTTCGATCTTATTCGTCCACTCAGGCAACTTCACCGGTTCGATTTATGTAACCGCTCGTGCAAAGATTTTTTTGGAGAGTACTTATGCGCACCAGATTCAATTATTTGTATGTGTGCCCTTATATCTTTTCTGTAGAAAAATTGGCAGGATCCCGGTTTGCCGACGAAGTCAGTCTTATAGCCGAATGTTTTGATACGACTACGAAGCTTCGATTCAGAGACATTGAAGAGGCTTCGTATATCAAATTCGGCACCATGAAGGACAGAGATCCTAAGTTGGATATCCGCTCTGGACAGCTGAAGTTGGCAGGGTAGGCGTTAGTTCTCGGAACTTTCGTGCGTTAATCCTCCATCTGATGCTGAATAGATCCGATGTCGCCGGCTTCTTTGAGCCATCAATAGCGTCTATGATTCGGGTAATCGATGATCAACGAGCCAAAGCAATGAAACCTGTTTCGGTCAGTACATAAAAGCTCCTTAATGCCGTCTGATGATACTTACGGTCTGTTAAGTCTGTCTTTCTTGTCGGCGGATTTGCGGCAAGTGATTGGCTATTTTCGAAGTTGAAAGAACATCTAGAACCGCTCGAAATACAATGTTCCCGACCGGATAGTCATGTGTGAGTGTTCCTTTCCCAATCCCCTCTTGTTAATGTTTATATCTTGGACTCGGACAGAAATAAAGCTGTTGCTGATGGTGCTCTGTCATTTTATCTGGACCATGTCGTAGCCGCTCGTGTGTCCAGATATGACTATGGCATCCCGGTATACACGTCTTATGACCCGCACGACGCTGGCCATTACGCTCGCAGAGATACTACATTCGTTGATGAAGCTGGAGAGCTTTCTATTCCAGGCCAATTTACTATCATACTTCCCAAGGTAAATAATTTCCCTACTTGTTTCCTGCTAGTTCCCGCTCTCTAACTCAGATAGATAGGACACACAAGTCTCAGAAACTACTGAATTCCGCAAGACATTCTATCGAAGTTCGATCCATTTGGCTGATCTTCAGCACATAAAAACAGTTATAAGATGTTACTGTGGTATCAAAGCAGAGCACCTTTGGATGGATGAGGAACCAGGTTGGTCTCGATGCGTTGGTTTTCAACTGCCAATCTTAGCGTTATACCAGACGCATACTCGAGGATTTGCACCATCGAGGCAGACACTTCTGAAGTTGTGAAGTCTCTCAGGCTTCGACGAAGGCCAGATGGAAAATCGTACTTTGCTCTCTTTTTCGATATTGTTCTTTTGTTCGGAAGAACAGAACTCAGGGCGCAGTTGAGTTGGAAGGAGAACGTAAGTTAAATTATCAAAATTTGCTTCTGGGACGCTCATATTTTCATAGGGTGAAGAGAAGAGGTGCAGTGGACATATCTTGCTTACATATCGGTTGACTGACACGGTATCATTCAGGGGTCCGGCACGAGTTGTTTACGACCGCACCCTGTGATGTTTCTGCTCACGTCTGGATATCACGTACCCCTACTTAGTAGCTGACTTTTTTGAAGCGAAAGTGTGTAAAGCAGGATCATCAAATGGGTATCAAGTTGCTACGCCTTCGGTTCCCCTTATGCACATGTAAAAGCAATATGAAAGAATCAAAGACTTTGGAGCATGGCTTATGTACATATGTTTACGTTTCTATCTGTTCGGGAAGAATGTCGCTGGCGATCTCATGAAGAGGAGCATGTTCAAGACAAAATGTTGGAATTTGGCAATCCGGCATCATGCCGATCTTGCTGATTAAGGAAGAAGATTGAGGAAAAGTATAGAAAGTTCTAGCAAATAGTCTTTTAGTATAAAAGTAGGTACTGTAGTGTACATCCTCATGCGTTTGCAGAGCTCAGCCAAGCGCAATACTATTGGCTAGACACCGCGCGTACATACTGGGAACGAACTTGATCCCCCGTTTTACAACACAAAAGCTCAATGGTGTCGGGTCAAGTAGTTATAATGACCTTGTCTCTGCGAGGGCAGCATCAACCCAGAGTGTTACTGTTTTTCTTCGCATCATATACTCATCGTCATGGTGAATCAGAGATATTGGGCATAAATAATGCGAGCGGGACCTCTGTGTTATAGCGATGAGATTGTATGGAGCAAAAGGAAAATCGAACTTGCCTCTTCTCTTTCCCCTGTAATGACCGAAATAAAAGTGGGAACAAGAAGTTATGATAAATATACATACTCTGTGATTCCAGGATACATATGCCTGTAGCTCTGTTAAACCAAAAAGCAGGACGACATCGTAGTCAAGCTGGTAGAAAGTTCTTTTACCCGGTCCGATTTGAGGTTTGATAGTTTTCGCCGCCTGCTGAGTGTTGGCGGTAATGGTGCAAAGCACTTTGTACATAGCTAACCATTCGCTTCAGATTGTATATCAAAGGGTAGATGACAGACAAACCTTCATCAGTGTCCATCCAGCGAGGATCTGTCTTTGACCCTCTATAACAAATAATATCATCTGATATGGATGTTAAGTCCTCCAGAGTCTCGGAGTAAACATGATACGTGTGCCGGAATTCTGTCGTTTCGGATACCAGAATATTCTACTCGATCGTTAACGTAGAAAATGAGTGAATCTCCGAAGCGGGGACTTACTTTTGGAAGGATGACATCAAATTGATCTCCCAAAGACAACTCCCCGTTGGCGGCTACATATGCCTTATCTGAACGACGTCGATGCTCAGACATCGACCCCTCGTAAGAAGTGAACTCTTTGCTGCCCAAATTGCATCTCGACATTCTAGCATCTACCGCATGATCAATGTAGAAAGAGACAGCACCATCTGCGACGGCCTTGTTGCTAGCAAAAGTATCAACCATTTACACAGTCAATGAAGAAACGTTGAAGGGGACAGACACGTGGCTATCAGGACGAGAAAGTTGAATATTACGCAGCTGCAGATGCGTTTGTAATTTATAGTAGAGGAAGTTGCTAGCAGCAAATCCTCCGACAAGAAATACGGCCTGTAAAATATACATTCATCTTCTAAGAGCATCAGAATGTATGTGAGTGGCACAAACAACTATATTCTTGTGTGACGCTGAGCACTGATGGTCGATAGCTTGGATGATGTCGCGTAAAGACGGCTCGAAAAATCCAGCAACGATGCTCCTAAGATAATGTCGTCGGAAGAGATACGAGCTGGATTCAGGTACAATCACGCACCCGAGCAATGTGAGTCTCCCTCCACGAATATCCAAGGCAGGGTCGTTATATCGAATGGTCCCAAACTGGATGTATGCCGGCTCTTCAGCATTGCTAAATCGCAACTTTGCCGTCCTGTCAAAATAACCAGCAATACTATTGGCCATCTCGGCATATGTCGTTCCTTTCAATTTATCTAAGGGAAACAAATATTAGAATTCAACAATGGTACGCGTCATTAAGTAGTCACCTTGAAGATAGAGCCGAGCGCGTTCAGTAACGAATACAGAGCCCGATGATCGACCTTCAAAAAAGATGTCGGATGAGTCGCCGGAATTCCAACACAATAACTCACACTGAGGTATCGCTATTTCTTGGAAACAGCGGTTGCCTTCAGAAACACCAGCCCTGGTGTACGTACTGATGTCAACCGTTCCACCCCCGGCATCAACAATCATCAAGCCATCTTCGTTCTAGTAAGGCATGAAATGAGAGAAGGAAGTGAAGGACGAAAAACTTTATTACCAAAGTGTATTGCGAGAGACCTTTGTTTAAACAAAAGTGAAGACTAGCTTCTCCTTCGGTGACAAAGGACAAGCGAGAATGCTCTTGTGTACCACTTCTGATAAGTCCGGCGCTAATCATAGCATCTCTCATTATGTTTTGCTCCTCCCCTTCCCATCCATTCGGATGTGCGAGTATGAAGTGAATACTACCTTCCATACTGGACCATTGGGAGGGCGAGATGTGGTGAGTTTCCTGCACAAAAGTCTTGGCACAAGCGTATAAATACGCGTAGAAATCGGAAAAGAGGTTCACAATCCGTTTCAGAGGAGGAAGTGGCCGAACGTATGCTGAAGCCATTTGACGACTAAGATTCAATTTGAATCTGCAAGACAAACGCGTCATCGTCTCGTCCATTTTTTAGACTCTCATATACTTGCCCGCTATATTTCGTCCACCCTTCTGCTTCAGCGGTTTCTTCTGTAAGCGGATCCTGTGTCTCTGCGCCTACAGCTTTGAGTTTCCCGAGACTATCATAATATATGGTCGTCGGTATCTTGGCGTCACTGCCAGCATCTTGTAGAGGGAACCTTAGGAGACCACTTTCAGCCTAAACGGTAAATTTCAGCAGCAGGAACATACCTTGTTACTCCGTTTATCTCAGGGACAACTCCAGGATCAAGTATACTTCAAGAAGTAGGCTACCGTTAGTCGCGTGAAAGAGAATGAAAGTTATTGGAACAACACCTGTACGAGATACCGCTGAAGGTAGTTCCCAGATCAAAGGATAGCACCAATTTACGACGACGACCGCCGTATGGTTTTCGTTGAGTATGAGCCGTTGCCATAAATCACTACACCGGCGAAGGTTGGGACAAGGGATGAGAGGGATGGCGTCAAAAAAGGCAGGGCATCTGTCCTGCGGAAAACATTAAATAAAGAACGTGCCATAGAAACATAGAAGAGTCACTAAGACATGATGTTCAGGTTCGATCGATTTGCAAATGGTGGCAGGAGCAGAGAAGTATCCCGGCGTTCGCCAAAGGATATGTTATGTCCAGAAATGGACAAACCTCGGCCTTCGCTCCTAGGATATCATGGTGAAGAAGGACCATTACTCAACTCTGGCATGTTCTGATCTACCAGAAGGTAGTGGTCATGTTGGAAACATTCTTCTAGGTTTTGGAACCCGAAAACATCCAAGGAATGCCGCATTTATCTTTTGACTCGACTTCTGAATCTTGCTCACACTCCCAACCCAATCGCGTCCTCTAATCGCTTTCATAGACGCTGCAGGGTGGAAAACTAGTGAGCTGCATACAAAGAAGCGTATATATTCAACTAACCAAGAATCACTGTTCAAGATGCAGCCAAACGGTGATCTCAGGCCTGTAACTCGGAGCCAGACATATCCAGATCGCGGAAATTCTCAAAATACTGTCGCGCGCACGAACCATAATGGCACGAAGAGAGGAAAAGCTACCAGCATCAAAAACGATATCTTCTCCTCACCCAGCCATAGTGATTCGGACTATGCCCAATCGCCTGTGCTTTCTTCTGGGAGAAATCTTAGCGCTCGCGAAAATAGTGCGCCAGTATCACTCCTCCAATCTGGGGATTCAGACGATCCCTTGAATTCACTGAGGTCGGAGCGACGGGAGCTTGCAATACAGGCGGATAATGATCTGAAGGACAGCCGTCGATTCCGCATCAAAACTGACACGTACTCATGCATGGATATAAAGAATATGCTGGAGTCCTTGAATTGCGATATAATGCAGCTGGCAGCTTTATGTCAGATAAGTTGTTTTTCAAGCACACGTATGCAGAGTCGTTGGATAGATTGGCGGAGCTCAACGTTGCGGCGGGCAACGTGCAAAATATTCTGGGTCAACGTGTCACCGAGCGTCTCATGCGTAGGATTACCCAAGACATGCAGACGGTTGTTGTCCAGCCAGTCATCCAATCTGTGCTGGCAAAGACATGCCAAAATCTCATTCAACGTTGGAGTGTATCTTCACAAGAGCACGATCTTTTTGCCACATCATATAAAAAATACCGAAAAATAAGTGGGTACTTTTAAGGATACGTTTATGCATTGTTTACTTACATCTGTATTTCCCCAGACTCTTTTGAGACTATGGCCCAATGGCGAGCCGCGACGAGAGAGATATTCAAATACGGCCCTCAATCCGATGGCACTCGAGACTTTGTTCACGGAGCTTTCATAGAGAACCTCCTGGATGTTCTTCGTATCGCAGGATGGAAGAATTTCGCACCCAAAGAGACCATCCAAGAGATGTTCGGTGATCGCATCAGAGAGCTTGTCAAGCTCACCATCCGCCTTGATCGAGCGATCATGGAGGGGGCCCTGTCTCAGGAATTACACCTCTTCATGCCAGGGCACGACGACACATACGACCCAAACATGATGGTCGACATCAATCAGGATCCGAGTGCCCCGATTTCTGATGGGAAAGTAGCGGTATGTGTCAGTGTCGGGCTAAAACTAGCAGGGAAACGCACGGATGAAGGTGAAACTAAGGGGTTGGAGGCCAGTTCAGCTACAAGACCAAAGGTCCTATTGAAGGCAAAAGTAGTTCTTGACGCAGTCCTGGGAATTTGATGTTTGTATAAGAATTTAGAAAATTGAAGTGAAGTACGTAGTAATCCAGCTGACGGACGTGACAGATAAGGAACGAACAGTAACGAAACACGTGTATGTGACTGCGCTTCAGAACCATGGGCACATAGGGCCTAGAGCTGCAGCCAGCACAACCAGGGGAAACCGTCAACATCAATTCTTTTGTCCGATAGGGTGTCGTAGCTGCTTCTTTGGCGGTTAACGAACGGTTTCAAGTTATCGAGCGCGCCCCTTGGGGATTAATTACTCCTGCTGTCCTACCAGCTCCAGTATTTTCTGAGAACTCGGAGTTGTTTTTACGCCTGTTTCTCTGGGCGCCCTTATGAATACGGAGCTTCCACGTGCGACACTCGGACCATCCGCTTGATGCTCTGCGTCTAGCACTGCTGTTTCGACTGTATAATAGCACTCTGACTGTGGAGACTAAATATAGACTCAGAAACCCAGTTGGCAAGGGCAGTGAACGACGACTCAGAGGAGTATAAAAGGATACGGATCAGTCTTTCGCTTCGTTTGTAACTTCGAGCCATACCCTTTCTCTGTATTCTACGCCTCTACTATTGATCTCGGTATGCCGCCCATGTTTCTCAAATGATGCATTCGCTCAAATGTCCGAGCAGCAATGGCTATATCTTTCGACTTCTTTGGCCTCATGCGTCGTAAGGCAAAAGTTCGAGGAACAAGAGCAGGTGCATGAATTCTGAGCGCACGCCGGTTTTATTCCTGACTTTCTCTCAGCCAACAATACATCTGGCTCTGGACTAGACCCTGGAGGATTTCCATTCGGCATGCCTTCCTCCCCTTCTGCAGAGTCCGCTAGTGCCGCACACCAAAATTCATCTCCATCGGCGTCTGCTTTACCTCTACAAAGTCCTCCTGCCAAGATCACGTCAATATCGGACATCGTCTTCAGCAATGCCGCTTTCGACATTCTCCTTGAGTCAAAGGATGCAGGCCCGGGCTGCCAGTAGATACAGCCGCTGTAGAAGGGACGTTGTTGCCGCGCCTCCCGGTTGAAGGGTTAATGTAGGGGTTGGCTGCTGTGGAAGGGGGCGATCGACATGGAGAGTTTATTGTGGATAATCATAGAAGGGATATGCACTGTATTTTATATGTAGCTTATACAGGAACATGGTAGTCGTGACCGACCCAGAATGTAATAATCCTTACTAGTGACCGCTTTGGACAATTTTGCATCGAAAGTAAATTTGACCGATCGGAGGGAATTTTCGCCGGGTAATGTTTGGCTCGTTCTTTCCCCCTTTTTAGCTTCCCCTTCTTTATCTCTGACACTTTTTCATGGGGGCACCTTCTAAAAAAGTATGTGTAAAAATTCTATTTGCCATTGTCCAGTATATATGCTAATGTTACAGAAGGTGCATTATCAAAAATCTCAAATCTTGCGCAGTTTGTTGAATCGATCTACCCAGTATAATATCGGAGCGACCGATTGACTATCATCAACGAAGGTCCTGGAAGACGAGCGGGAGCTGCTGTCATCTGTGTTGGTGCGCGAGGCCGTCTCATATTGGCTGTACGTAGGCTGATTGTTTGCGTAGGACTGGTGGACAACAGCGCCGGCCTGAGTGTATGCGTGCTCAATGGGGATGGCCGTGTACAGCTGCTTGGGAGAAGAATGCACGTATTCGTTCGGAATCGTTCTGAACATCCCATCGGTCATTTCGGACAGAATGACACGGTCGTTGTCGAACGGATTCGTAAAAACGGGTCGGCCTGTGTTCACGCTCTCAGCGTACGAGTGCCCTTCCGATGTGGACTGGTGTACAACGGGTTCATCGTCGGCGAAGGGGTTGAATCTAGCTGAGGGCAGCCCACCATGGAATACGTGAAGGGGATGTCCATAGTGTTCTGCAATCGGAACATTCGTAGCCTGCGGCGGAAAAGCGATGGATTGTGGATTATAACCGCTGACTGGATGAGAATTGGTTGGCGCGTAGCCAGCGTAGTCAATTGCCAGATTATGCCAGGATACTTTGGTTGCGGGCGGATTATTGTCTGCAAAATGGAAGCCTGGCAGGGACCCGTATCCAGGAATGGCCTCGTCCTTGTCGCCGCTACCGCTCGCTGGGAGGTTCTCACTTGACGTGGGGGACCTACCATTGGTATCGGTAATGTTCGGAAGTGCGGATCGGTAATCGATGTCTAGTTGGAGGTAGACGATAATTTCGTCCACGTCCGGGTGGTCCTTGGGGACGGAGCAACCATCGGCGAAGTACTCCATTGGAGGGTGGCGCTGCCGACGCTCCTGCAGCTTGTGCTTGAACCTCCGATGGAACCTCTGAAAAAGTCTTTCGATCTCGACAGGTGATATCTGTTCTGAGTAAGTAGCTGACCTCGGATGATGGTCAAATCAACCTACCAGTTCCACCGACTCGGCGTACTCCTCGTCTATCTCGATTCGCGTTTGCTCCTCCATCGCGGGTGCCGAAGCCATACAATCGTTGATCGCGGGTACAGCAGCCCAAGAAGCAGCAGATCGCGTCTCAATATGATTCTGGACGCGTGTCTGGGAAAGGCTCAGCCGCGTCAATAAAGGCGAAAATAACGCGACTTACTACTGGGCCGCTATACTCCTCCATAAGCCTGACTTCCAGTTGCCGCAGATTTTCGTCGAGCATCTGTAACCTACGTTCAGCGCGGGTGGCAGGGCCAGCGAGCGCCTACTCACCATCTCCGACATTCTCGTACTCAAGGTTTCGAAGAGATCCTTGAAATTTGCCAGCGATGACATGTCTGAGAGAATCTGGCCTAAAACAGAGGCGCAGGCAAGTAGGGAGAGTGGGGAAGAGTGAAGAGAAGATGAGGTACGATGAGCAGTTTATAAACGTACATTCGAAGTCCTGATTGGTATGTATAGCGTTGTTTGAGCACAATGTTTGTGCGGACTATTACCTGGTTTGGGTTATGATGCCTGCCACAACGCACGACAACACTGAGCCTTTGTGTAGCTCATGCTTCCGAAGAACTATTTGATTGCAACAACGGCCCATGCTGCCGTTCCGGCCAGTAGGTCGTGTTGGGGAGGTTAACGGGGCGTAAACTGAGTCAGGTGTAGCATATACCATGGGCTCGGGGTTGCCTTTGTTATACTGGAAATGTCACGTCCCAGTATGCCCTTTCGGTTCGATGTCTTTAGCATACCCTAACTTTGATTCCAGGACATGCAACTGGAAAAGATACACAACCTGGCCTTCTCTGCCGTTCACTTAATGCACGAAGTTTGTGGACGGGATTCGTCTTCGTTCCACAGTCTTGTCACCTACAGCTCCTCACAACCAGTTTCCAAAGAAAGGAACCGACGCGACGATGCCTTCCGAATGTGCGGTTCTACAATCTAGATCGACATTAATATTGCTGAACAAATTCTCTCACGCTCAGTACAAAGGCTCAAGATCTCGGCTTCGAGCCGTTAACCAGTGGATCTATTGTCCTCGGGTTGTACGTCACTTGGGTGACCTGAAAACACTTATTGATTGTCGAATTTCAGGTTTGTTTATATTTGCGTACACCTTGATTCTCGGCACTGGTTCGTATCGCCGTGGATCTACTACCGCCTCTGGAATCATTCGCATCGACGTTGCCGGGCGCCGGTCTCACGAAGAGCACCATGGTGACTACAAGCAACGATCAAACGGCCTATAACATTATTGTTCTTGAAGGTCCCTAAAAAAAGGTACCGACGTTGATTGAGGTAGGTGATGATCTGGTCACTTCCATGTTATATGATCAAGGCTCACATTGCTTAAACAGGTTACTTCAGTCACAAACAGCTCAGGCGCCAATCGCTGTAAAGGGTTGACGCATGACTGGGCTTTGTGACTGAGCTAATGATGGATGTGAAACCGGTGCAAGAAACCCTACAACAGATGCAAAGGTCCCGGCAACCGGCGTAACGAGGAGCTAGTAATAACTCGGGAAAGAGAGGAAACTGTAGCGACTGAATCAGCCGGATGTGACATTACTGCGCTTTTTCTTGGTCAATGCGGGTCTGCTTTCTACCCTTGACATTGAGAGATAACACGATTCGGAGTGCTGAAACGCCTATTCACCAGCCTCTGTGCCAGTGCCCCTCGACCACCCGATGGCGACCTGTTCGACGCACAGAGTCGAGCGCTTATGCGGCGGTTCCAGCCCTACTGTAGCTGTTACCCCGGGACCTCTTAGATGGGATCACGTTTATAATGGGAACGGGTGCACCCTGTTGTCGGCTGTGCCCGCATATAAAATGGATCGATGGAACCTGGGTGGGGGATCATCCTTTCATCTTCGAAATACTTTGGCCTAAGGCTTGACGCCCTCCGGTAATATCTTTCGTTCTGTAAACCACACCTCCCTGTACCACTCAGGTATGTCGTTGACTTGTGTCTCCTCCACATTCTGACATTCTGTCTGTAGCATGCCTCTCGAATTTCTTCGCCGCAGACGCACGACCCATCACGAAGGAGCAGCAGACGATGGCGCTTTGCCGCCACACCCCGTACTCAGCCCTACGCCTGCTAGCCCTGCGATATCTGAACTCACGTTGGACCCAAAGTCATTCCAGAGGATGTCGTCGCCTGCGTTGTCGTCAGACTCGCCACAGTCGTCTGCGAAGTCTTTGGCGGATCTCGTCGTCGACAACGACATCTATGATGCCATTTTGGCGTCGAGCTTGAAACATGCTAGGCTTAGCGTAGACCCTGATGCTTTCATACCTCCACCTTCGAGCGCGTTGTTAGCGCCACCGAATACTCCTGCTGTTGCCGCGGTGGAAAGGAAGAATTGATTTTTACAGTCTCGGTTGATTCATGAACGAGCTAGAATCCTAATAACGAACTGTTTACCAGGATTGTAGTGTACTTATATTGCATGTCGAGCCTCGATGTCTAGTACCATTTTGGCAAATTTTGTACCAATTCGTCATGATGAAAAATCTGACACGATCGGACAGATTATTTTCGATGCGTCATCATGCATCAATAGCTGCTTGCGGTTGAACTTCTCTCTTCACTTCCTTCACTATCGTCGTCGCCACACTCTCTCGCTACTCCTCCTCTTGAGGACGGACGCTTTAAAGAATGCTCGTCGTTATACTTCCGCGAGGATTCAAGAGGGCTCACTGGGAAGGCAGCTGTTACTTGACAAGAATCGCCGTCGTCGGCGTTGGCTATCTGGACAGCATTCAAGTACGTGTCAGTAACTGTTGGAATGCGAATATTGCTCATGATGAATACAGTTGTGATATATATAACCAACCCCGTCAACGCCTTGTTGATGTGGCGTCGGTGGCGTCGTTGTCTGTCACGGAGGAAGGCTGGCGGGCCTCTTCGACTTGGATATATGCCCCTCATTCTTGCTCAGAACTGACTATATGCGCATTAAAGGGAGCTATGGTGCTTGAAATAACCTGTTGAAGAAAGCGCCGGTGTCCAACGTTGCATCCGTGGATAGACGACGACCTCGTCATCCAAAGGCTGTCCGTAGGCAGTATCGCGAGCCTCGACTTCCTCTCTGAACTCTTTGAAGAGTTTCTCAATCGCTGAGAACGAGACCTGTGAAGGGCGTCAGTCCAAGTAACTGAGGCTAGGCCGGCTTCACCATTTGCGGGGGCCAAGAAGCTGGGCTTTGTGTCGTCGGCGGCGGGCGTCGAGAAGAAGATTCTGCGTTCGCCTCCGGTTTGGCGGATGTTGCCTTCTTTACGCCACGTCGATGGCGTCGGGTTTGCTTTGGGACGTTGGACGTTGACATGAGGACGACAAATGCTAGGCCTCCCGTGCTCGACGGTTTTGAAAGATAGGCTGGGGATGCGGTGTAATCTTGTGCGCGCAGTTCATTTTTCCATTTTATGAGACGCTTAATGCCACTCAGTGGATAAAGGTCGATATCTCCATGTGGCAACGCATATCAGCCTTTCTTTGTCGTCTTTATTCTCAAAACAGAAACTCCTTTTCTACTTGACAAAGGTCCTTGAAGCCTTGTTGTCTACGCAGGAAACCTACCATCCATCTTTACACCATTCAAACTACTCTGGGCGTGCAAGTTCCATTATCTTGTCGCATGCCATGACCTTCCCAGAGTAATTTTGGGTGTCCTCAGCTAGAGACTTGGCCGCAACCCGGAACCGCGAAGATTCATCACCTCCGCCGACTACCTTAATCAGGGCGCGACTGAGCTCAGAAGCTTCTACTCTTGGCGCAGATTTCTTGTTGCCGTAAATGCCGATTCCGAGCCATTCAACACGCGCTGCGTAGTCTTTTTCTCAGTTAGATTCTATCCCGATGCCGGTAGCTCACCATAGCAATCGTACCACATTGGAAGAACTATTTGAGGGATACCGGTGCTAGTCCATGGTTAGTTGAGTTCGACACTCGGTGAACTGAAAGAAACGTACTGAATTCCCTCATAGACGCTGTTAGCTCCGCCGTGATTAACAGTACAGACAAGATTGGGATGCCTGAGGATTGCTAGTGGTTCAACATCTAGCCAGTCGACAATCCTCAATCTCCCCTTCTCCATAAAGATCCCTAAAATATCGCGCAAGGAAGTTTTCACGTCGTCATATGCTTTTAACTTCCAGATAACTTGAACGAAATGGTCGTGATCGAGCAGGATGTGCAAAGCCTTCGCGAGTTGACAAGTATTGCTCTTATCGAAAACAGCGTGCGTCCCCAAATTGACAAGTATGGTTGGTCCGCTGTCAAGCCAACTGGCGAGTTCCGAGTCCTTCTCCTCCACTGGAACTGCTGTAACAAGGATGGGGCCACATAGCGTTACGTTGTCTGGAACTACACAGGGAAAGTCCGTTTTAGGGGTGGCGGGACAGAGATAATGTGCATCGGCCATGTATGGTTCAAACATGGGAATGGTGTTATTGAGACCGAGCTTCTGACGGTATTGGACGAGTTCCTGGATTTTTGGGGAGGAGAACATGAAATACACCATGGCGCATGTGAGAAAAGCATTCTTCGGAATGTGATACCACGACATGGGGTACGGGATACCGGACGACATGACAGGGAATTTCCAGAATATGGAGCCGTACGGCTGGATGCGACCGATGATGTCCTGTATATCAAAAATACTTGTAGGAGCACGAACTGCTAAATACGAAGGCGAGTCTTACCTTGGGTGCATTTGGTGTCATGATAATGAACTTCAGATTTAGGAATCGACACGCGTCGATAGCCTGACTCAGGAAGTATTCAATCACGACAGCGTGTGCGTTAAGATCCTGGATTATCTCGACACAGCTGTCGTAGAGTTCCATGTACTCTGGCCCAGACCATTCAGCGACGTAGTACGGCAAGCGTCTAAAACTCCGGAGAGCGCCAGCGAGACTGGGCGCATGGGTGGGAGTGTTGGTTCCGATCCTGCGTATCCGAGCCTCCTTTAGGGATATGCCCCTGAGAGGATGGAAGAATACCCGGGCAGAACTGTCTGTCACACGGATACGGTCCTGCAGGTCCTTGATACGGGGTGAAAGCACTTTCAAAATCATCATCAGCGGATAATGAGGATCGAACAAACGAAATCAAGTCACCAGGAAAAGACGCAATGTGTACTTCGACATTTGGGCGAAGGCAGAGCTCGTGCGCGACGGCGAGAACAATGTTGGCTTGCCCGTATTCACTATTCGTGAAGAACAAAACTTTTCTGGGAGTCGAGATCATAGTCACGGTCAATAGAGCAAGATGGTGGGGAATTGCTGCTGGCTCGCCATTTTCGGTCAGTGCAATTTATTGTGGACATTTCTGATAGATTGTATATGGGTCGAACGTCATTGAAGAGACTCGAGCCTGACCTCACCTGCGCAGGAGAAGCATCCAAATCAAGGACAAGGACAAGGCGCACAAAGTTCGCGTGATGCTCGTGAAGCGACAATGCGGGCGGGCGTCGGCGAATTCACGTCACTTTAAATGCATATTCCTCGCTCTGCGACCTTTTTCTTTGGTCGTCTACAACAACGGCTTCTCTACAATTCTCAGAGCGAATACGCTAATCTTTGAGTGGTGATGTACCCGCAAGAGCACTTTTACCGCGAAGTTGCAAACATAGACGCCGAGTAACTTTATGCCCGATTTAAATCTAAATGTAGGTGTCATATCGAGTCTGAGGATGGACAAAGAAGGCGAGATCACTGCATTTAGCGCCCTAAAAGTGTTTGGTGTCAGCCTCGACAGATCAGGAACCCGCTCGATGGGGAAAAAGAAAGTAGACCTAATGGTTGAAAGTATGGATGAGAATGTCGACCGCAGCAACACAAATGGACGGAATATAGAAGCCCGAGGAACATGCCATGGACGTTCAGTCTGACATTAGTCGTTTCCGTGTCCCGTTTGCGTGGCATGAGGACGAGATTCTACTCGCCAATTTTTCAACCACTTTAGTTGGTACGAAGAAATCTTGAAGAGATGTTCAGTCAAGATTTAAGGGACTGAGAACGTCGTGGGTCCGAAAGACGTGAAGTTTGTTCAAATCGCACCAGGGATATTTAATGACATGATATAACATGCAAAGCACAACCATATATGGTGAGATGGCCCGAGCGGTCTAGGGACCAACTCGGTCGCTGTGTTTCGAAAGGACAGTTGTTGTCGTCGTTGGGAGCTACTCTGACGTAGCAGATGGGCACAGAGGCGTGTGAGAAAGCGGCAGCGTCGTCGTGGAGGCGTGGAAGCCGGCGGCAGTGACGTTGCAGAGGCGTGTGTGGTCAAGCTATCGTGATCGCTGCAAAGGTGTGACTAAGCGTCGTCGTGCGCAGGGCAGCGTCGTTGTGGGGGTGTGGCTAAGCGTTGTTGCTGAAGTGGTCAAGGGTAGCATCGTTGGCGTCGTCGTGGTTTTGAAGGCGTGGTGTTGTCGAGGTCCTGTCAAAGCGGCAGCGTCGTTGGCGTCGTCGTCGCTGTGAAAGCGTGACGAGTGTTCGTCAGCGTCGCGCAAAGGGCGTCGGTGATGGCAAGTAACAGAGAGTGATTGTATGCGCCGCGTGACTGACGCGTCGTTTCACGTGCGAGACCGACATGCACATGTGGCGGACGAGCGAAAGTGACCCCCTAGGCATTCGAAAATGATCAAAACGGACCCCCTGTGGGATTCGGACCCATCACAGGGCGTGGGTTCGAATCCCACTCTCATCATACTTTTTTGGCTTTTTTTCAACAAACACTTAGGTTTTCCAATCCATCTTTGCAGTGTGCACTACTCTACTGCAGACGAGCCTCGATGAGGGCGAGATTCCTGGGCTTGGAAAATCCGCAATTATTAATGGAAATCTGGACTCCCTCCTCCATGGTTCACTCGCCAAGTTTAATTATTACCCAACTAGTAGGGCTTCATTGGTCGACCGTACCCTAGGACCTGATAGTATAGCGATGATAGCTTGTAGATGGTGGTCGGTCTCCGAGGACATGACTAAAACTACTAATAGCTACGGACAGATGCTCTTTACATTACTCGATGTTACATTAGTATACGGTCATAAACGGTGGCATAACGATTAACCCACACTAGGTGGATCCAAAATACGAAGGAAGGAATGACGGTAGCATAGCGTAGTAGAAATGTCAAAATCAACCAGAGTGCAGGCAGCATCATCGTCAAGGCTCTCCCTCGACTCCCTGCGAACACCCAAGCCCATCACCAGCGTCCACCTCCGCAGTCACGTACTCCGCTTGCTTCGCGTGCGCCCAATGCGCATAACACGGCTGTCTAGTGACCACCCTGCGCCGAGGACCGGAGTGGTAACGCAAGAAGTAGTCTCGGAATAACTCGAGGTTCAGCTGGATGGCGAGCTGTTTCCATCCGTCGTATCGGGAGCGTTCTTCTAAGATGTTATCGACATCCTCGGTGAGAGGGGAGAATTCGGATGGGGGGAGGTCGCGGTCGAACGTGTCGGGTGTGATGGGGAGAGAAGTGTCGGACTCGGACTCGGAATCATCGTCGTCATTCATGTGGAATGAACTCAGGATGGGGGATGTGTCGGGCGTGTAGTAGTATGTCGTGTCGTTGGAAGATATGGAGGAGCATGCATCGCTGTCTGCGACGTCGGTCGTGATTTCGTCGTGAAATGGTGTGAAGGGCTCTCCGGAGAGCGATAAAGAATCGGAAGAGGGAGGCGGGGTCATGAGATTGTCGCAATTAGCATTAAACCCCTCCATAGTCTTCTTCAGACGCTGTAGATTCAGCTCCAGAATCTGTAAAGTCCTATGTGAGGTAAGAGGTCGACGTTCCTTAGAATGTACGTACCATTATCTCCCGTACACGGGGAACACGAGAGATTTGTACGTCTTCTGGGAATTCGTAGCGGCTGTAGGTTGAGTTCATGATCACGGTCAACGCGATGATAAAAGAATAGTAAATGAGGAATCAAGCAAGCTTGGGATGGGAGGGGGAAGGAAGGGAAAGGAAAGGAAAGATGACATTCCCGTCGCGGTCCCCTGTATAAGTATCGCGAGGAATAAAGGAATAAAGGAACCGCATTAAGCAAAGTTTCTTTGTACTACCTTCCTTTGTGTTGCCGATTTAGGAACCAGTCTCCGCATCCGGATAGCAGAATTTGAAACTGCGCCGACCACACCTTGCCAAGAGTTGCCGAACAATGCCCTGCGTGGTCGTGATACAAAGGCGGGGCGGCGCACCCTGTCGATAGTTACAATCTAACATATACACATCGATTATACGCAGTAATACGTTCGCATATGGTAAGCGTGTCAAAACCTAAATGAACCTCAAAATTGGTGCCAGTGTACAGGATATTTTTTACCTTCTAATAAAACATGCATAAGAGATAAAAATCGGATTAAGGATGCCAAACGTCCATATAAGTAGTCCTGAAAGTTTTATGATGATTCCGAGTCCGAAGTCCCAGGAGTAAAGTGTGTGACGCAACATGGTACAAGGATGGTGACGATGAATGAACAGCATAGTGTTGTGGTCGGTATGTCAGGGAGTGGGTTCTGGGTCCGGATTAAACGGCATGGCATCATCTTCCTCTTCTTCCATGATTGGAGAATCGATTTCCTCATCGTCCGCATCCGCCTCCGCGTCTGGGTCGGCTTCATCGAAGATGGCGTGGAACTGTAATAGTATCAATCAGCGACGAAGAACGACAATCCACGAAAGAGTATTACATGTGTAATCAGCGCTTTAACGAGTTTATTCGTGTGTCCCATGTTAGCCAGAAGCATGGTGAAGTCGTTTTTGGGAGGGCGCAGCAGATTAGGGCTGAAAACGATCGACAATGCTTCTGCCGTCATTTGGTTATACTCCTCAAAATCTGTGACTCTGTTGCACGTATGAGTCAAAAATAAATCATACAGAAATGTAACACGTACTTGTCGAGGTGCTCTGAAACACGTTTTAGAAGGTCAAAATTTGCTTGTGGTAGGCTCTGGACGATGCGTTGTATCGCAGATAGTCGAGCGTCCAGATCGTCGAGCTCTGTGTTTGGTGATCAATCAGGTATCAACACAGAGAACGTAAGAAAACGCACTGGTGGCTTCAATGATCTCGAAGTAAGACGCAGCCGGAAAGACGGGCTCTGGTAGCAACCGGAACCACGACTTCACAAGATCACACACAGCATGGATATCCGTCGAACTTTTAATCGGACTTAGCCCTACATAAAAACGACTTCAGCGACGCTGTATTGTGAGAGCAGTTCTTCCTACCTCGATTATAAGCGTCACGAAGACTGGTGATCTCAGAGGTGGCACCAGCAATGCGATCTTGAGAATATTGTCAGTATCAAACCAGTCCTGCATCCACCTGGTGCTTACAGATGCCAACTTCAGTCAAACCGCGACTTTCGATCTCTGAGAGACATTGCTCAATGATTTTTGGCAGAGCGCCATAGGGAACGTCTCCTCCTTCAGCTTCTCGCTGCAGCAGGATTTGTGGGTCAACACCAAAGACTGTCATAAAGTGTAAGAGAAGGTGATAGCTTGGGCACGGATACCAACTCACCAGCGTTAGGGTCTCTTGACGGTGCTGAAGATCCTGCCCTGAGATCGGACAATTCAGGCTTGGGCGAACTGCCGATGTACGTAAGTCGACGTTTAGCCGCCATTTTCGCCACCCGGTTGATAGTCTCCAACCACTTGGTCATATCCCGCTTGTTCATCGCCTGCAGCAGATAATGGCCTCCGTCTTCAGTGTCGACCTTGAACATATACGAGCGCTCGTTATTGATGAACTCGACTACACGCGCGTCGACCAAGCTGAGCACCAAGACCGGCTTCCCAGTGGGGGTGAAGTCGAGTTCAGCGACTGTTCGTTTCAACTCGGGGCCGTGTGTAGGTTCACTGCCAAATGCACTGGAGATCGGCCGCATGAAGTGCAAAAACGCTGACATGCTTTTCTTGTTGCGATGCTGTTTCGTCGGAGTGCCGGGACGCTTTCGGGGTCGCATAGCTTTATTAAGCATGTCTTCCCGCTTCTCGTTCCTTGACTGCTCCAGAAGTTTCTCCTTTTGAAGCCTACTCCGCCAATTACGATCACGTCTAACTTTGTCCGTCTGGGTCTGTATTATGCGTTGAAATGGACGAGACAGTCTCCTAGTCGACGGCGGACCATTTGTGTTCCCATGTAGTCCTTCGCGCTGGCCTTCGTCCCGTATCCCCCGATGATCAAATTGCAGGGTCACGACTTCGCGTTCGATGTTGTTCAAACGTTCAAAGCCCCGGCGCGCTATATCGCCACGCTGCCGGGAAGAATGAAGTGGCGGTGTGTTGGCAATCAGATTGCACAAGTGCCTGGATGACGAAAATCAAGGTCCTGTCTCGCGGTGGGTAAAATGACTCACCTGCGTTTATCAAAGTTGACGAGGCTCTGACCATCTTGGCTTGGCTCTACTACATCAGGTGTCGATATAACGTCAAGAAGCCGTTCTATGACCCAACCCATATCAACTGTTAAAGCATCCTTTGACCCTAAAGACTGGCTAGATGACCGTGACAGTAGAGATGACAGAGAATCACATTGCGTGTTGCGGCTTGCCGCCACGTTTTGCCAGGCCCTATAATGCATTCGACTCTCAACGCTCATTACTGCAGATGACACAACGGCTTCAACAAACGAACGAACACAGGCTTGGTCAATCAGCCTCGATTTTGTACTCTTTTCTGTATTCCGTATACGGCTGATTTCAATGGTCCGGAGTAAGAGCTCCATCCGAGCTTGTCGAGCTTGTAGCCCTAATCGTGGTGCCACAATCTTGGATATCAGCCATTTGCGTAAGATGGCGTAGGCCCTGATACAACTGCGAACACCGGGGGGAAGAAGTCGGTAGAGAGAATCTTGGCCAAGTTCCGAGATCAGAAGTGAAGGTTCGACGTCTTGGATGTGAGAATAAATGGTCTGAATTTCGATACTATCTTCGGCGGTGGGGCCTTCTTTAGACGAAAACCAGCCGGTTCGGTCAGCGCTTTGAACTTCGAGCAAGTCAGACGTGATGTAAAGATCCTAATACGGACCCGTTTTCAGCGTCAGAAAAAAACATCAGAGAAATATATACCTCTTCCGTAACATTGCTAAACGTCGCACAGGCCATGCCGTCAAGAATCTCCACTAGCTCCTCAGCATTTACTCGATCAATGTCAGGGGATTCCCTAGCGCTCATGTTCCGCAACCGGACAATGTTTGGCGACGGTATGATGGCCGATGATGAGGAAGTTCGTGAAGAAGGGCGCATCGACTGACTTCGGAAGTTACGGCGAAGAGACTGCCTCATCTCACGTAATGACGACATGGACTGCTTTAGACTAGGCTCCCTTTCAAGGTCCGCGGGAACACGAAAAACGTGGTCATCAGGACTCTTCAAAAAAGACTGCAGGCTTTGCAGCAACTGCGGGTCATCCAAAATATCTTGGGCGCCACCTCCCCCAGTGACCCACTCCAACATTGTTTCTAGCACCTCAGCGCGAACATTCGCTTTGGACAAATATTCAGATAATCGTGGTGGTGAGCTTCGAGGCTGGGCCTTGATGTACATCTTTCGTAGCAGCTTGAGAAGGAAAGTTAGAATCGCCGAAAAAAAGAAGCAAAGTGCTTTCTAGACTCACTTCGAAGAACACCAAAGGAGTAACAAAGCTACGAAACACGTTCCACCATACTTTAGAAAACTCTTTTCGGTCAACTACAAGCTCCCGAGTGCCTTCGCGCAAAGACATCTCGCCATTGTCGTCGGCGACAGAAACACATATATTCTTGAGTCCATGGACCAAAATATCGACAAGATTGTTCAACGTTCCCGCTTGTACAAGAGCTCGCAATGGCCTATCCGTAGATGGTTCTGACGTCACATATGTCGGTCGGTTGGACAGGGCTGGGAGTGAACTGCGTCGCGCCATGCTGCTCTTACGGTCTAGAACCTGTGACGACCCGGGCTTGACTCGTATTGACGGTGTACGACCCGGGAGCTTCTCAGAGAGATCCGTGATACTAGAGCTCGGCGGACGTGAAGGTGCGCGAGAAGAGCGACGAGAGCTCGGTACGGAATCATTACCACCTTGGACAACAAGAAGGAGATCCCCGTTGTGCACCGGGATTATTGTACCCCCAAGGCTCAACGAAGCAAGCACGCCGGCTGTGGGATCAAACGGTGGCATCCGACGTTCCTCCTGCCGTATACGCCCATCGACAGCACGGACAGCGTGGATATCTGTCGCCGCATCACTATCTAGTCGTCCGCGTAAAGCAAGGCTCCTGTCGACAAGACATACCGTGGGAAGGGGTTCGGGGAAAACCAGGGGTAATAACGACACATTTGGAGGATAATTCGAAGGAGGTCGTGACCAAAAATGAGGCTCGAACAAGCCTTTCCGACGAGGTTCTGCCGCTAATGAAAGGGACATGAATTGGTCGATTCTGTCATGGGAAACAATAAGATCGAAATAGGATCGGAGCGAACATATATAACATACCGGGCGAACTTGAGGCCAATACCACCCCCACCCCCACCCTCCATGAACATCTCGCGCCAATATGTCACCAGCTTCTTGACATCTTCACTGACTTCGTCGTCTGATAGAACGATCTTCCTCGGACATAGCGAGAACGCAGTTCTATATGTCTCAAACCACTTTCGAATGGTCTCCATCGACTGCGCCTTCAATGTCTCGTCAGGCCCCTCATCCTTCACCTTGTCTATCTGCGCCTTCACCCGAGTCCTCAAATCACCTCCCCACGGCGTCGTTATTGGCTCTTGCACACCAATAAACGCCCCGTCGTCATCCGGATACACCCACGCTTCGACAGCAGCAACCGCCGAGGCTTCCACCCTCTTCCACACCTTCTCTAGCCGTGCGACAGGTGCACAGCACACCGCAGCCTTGATCGCTTCCCAAGTGCATGCATCACCGTTTGCCCTGCAGATCTCTGCTACCCGAACCCACACGGAGATTAACTCTGAACGAGAATGTGTCCGCGAGGTGCGCTCTTCTGACTTGCGATTAGGAGAAGATAAATGAGGAGAGCCAACGTAACCGCTGGACGTATCCGCCCCTAGAATCTGCATCAGCAACAGCTTTGTGAGCCAGTGTGGGCGGTCGTCGCTGCCGAACAGTGCGCCAAAATAAGCCTCTGATGTCTTCGGCGCCAAGGTTAGCCCATCGTGCCCGAGAATGTAACCTGCAGTCAAGTTCTGTGGAGCGCTCTGAAGGGCACTGCGATGAAACAGGGTGAGAGTACGTGCTATGAGTTGGGGGTCAAGAGATAACAAAACATCGCGTGATAGTCCTTCACGATCAAGAGCAGTAGCCCAAGACGCTTGTGGTGGCGTTTTTGGGGAAAAAGGTGGATGTAAGGTCTGATTTTCCAATGTTCTGATATCAGTCGATGTCCCTTTCCATGATGGGACGGGTGACGGGGGAGAGTCATATGTAGTCAATAGATCCATTAATGAAGGTAACTTCGATGGTTCATCAGGCCTCGGGGAGAAGGTGCCTAAATTTGGGGAAGCAACGTTCGGCATGCTGGGGGAAGGATTTGGGGATCCGACAGGAGAGGGGACGTAGAGGGCCTGCATTGAGGTCGAAGTGGTAAGAGATCCAGATGTCGGTTTTACTACAGCAAAAGATGCCCCTGGGATGGTTTCAGCCCTCCATTCTTCCCAAGCAGAAAAGTCTGCGGGCACTTCATGGAACCTCAAATACTCGCCAGCCAACCACACGACTCTCGAACGCAAATCTTCCTTCGCATCATCCTCCGCCCCAGAAATAAGGTACTCGGTGCAACGCAAGAACTCTGCTTCATACTTCGCTTGACCAGCGAGCGCTGGGAGACAGAGAAGATTGGCTGAAGCAAAATCCTTCCATTTCTCCTGCTCGGCGGAGGCGTCACTGGTGAAGAAGGTGGTACCAAAGACACATTCGTGGACTAGCGCCTCGAAGGTCCCCTTCTGAATGGTTCCACTGTCATCGAGCGAGAGGTCAGGATGCGTTCTCCTTCCCCAGTATGCCCTCTTCTTTCGGACCCCGCCGTCAGCTTTACGCAAACGATCCTTCCCACCGGTCTCTAGTCCACCTTCTTTGCCTTCGAGTTCTAACTCTGCAATCTCTTCTTGACTTGGCGGTACCAGCACCGTCGGGAAAAGATCCTTGATGGCGGCGCTTCTGTCACCCGGAGGCTTGTAAAAGTACAGCTTGGAGCCTTTCAGTTCGAGCTTGAATGGTTTCCATCCCTTGGACAATGCCACGTGTGAATTCTGGAGGTTGTGCGGTACATCCGCGAGGCGATTTATTAACCCCTTGTGGTACACAATCTGTGAAGCCCGTTTGGTAATATCAGCTTCGGCGTTGTCGTCGGTTTCAGATTCAACAGTGGTGTTAGGGGATAAGAGTGCATTCGAACGCGACCCAGTCGTACCAGGTGCCGAAGAAGGGCCGGGTTCTGGTTGTATTGACCTTGAGTGGGCGCCGAAACCAAAAGGAAATGCGCCCTTTCCATCAAGCTCGCCCGAACCTTTACGTTTCGGGCTGGGGGGAAATCTAGGGGAAGCCAATTTAGATGATAATTTAGGTGTGAAGGAATGAGAGCGTGTATGAACGTGTGAAGGAGGAGATTGTCTGGACGGAGCGGTGGGTTCTTCGCTATTAGGCGCGGAAACGGAAATGGTTACAGGCGACAGAATGGGGGCGCTAGAAGGCGATTGTTCCGGAGGAACACTGGTGATGATGGTAGGGAAAGGTTGACGTCCTGTCTGACTACTTGCGACGTGCTGCTGTGGCTGCTGTTGCTCGGTCTTGCCACCACCGCTGCTCCTGTTACGATACTGGGCGACCTTGTCCTGGAATACTGCGCTGACAGGAGACTCGACGACGGCGGACATGCTCCCCAGGTCGTCAGCAGACCGCGACCATGCCTTTCGGGACATACTCCGCAAGTCGCCGAGACCGGTCGAGGAGGCGATGGGGGTAGACGGCGAGCTTGGAGGGTGAAAGGGGGAAATGTCGAGTGAATTCGGCGGTCGTGTCGAAAGATCTAGCACAGACCTAAGGCGGCAAGAACGTGTTAACGGCGACTAAATGAATAGTGATAGGCAACTCACCTGGCGTTAGAATTGGCATACCCGTCCAATATCGGTCTCGGATCTGTTGGGTGCGAAATTTTGTGCTTCCTGGCCGACGAATTGCTCGCCCTGGGCTCCGTCGAGCTACCAGAGCTAGATTTTGGTGAAGAAACGCTACGGCCGAACCATTTAGAAGGCTTGGAAAGGAACTGAGTGATGCCTGCAGTAGGCGAATTGGAACGAAGGGAAGTAGGACCGTTCGGTGAGGACGAATCCTGGGGACTCAATGTATTGGAAGACGGAGCACCGCGTCGTGGCATTCGGCCGGTAAAAAAGAGAATTTTCTGTATCTGTAGGCGTCGTCTCTAGTCGTCGTTGTCGTCCTGCAGCCGGCAAATCAAAGTCAGGCCACGACATCGAGAAATAGCAAAAGTCGCGCACCAGCAGTGCCTGTTCGTACTCAGTATAGATATTTTCTGACTGCTGCGCTGTGGTTGAACGAAATGTGCATGGAAGTAATAAAGCAAGACGCGTACGACGTCGTCGACGGTGGAAGAGTTGGGTTTGTTTGCCTCCCCTTTGATGCCAAATTGAAATTATGCCTTTCTTGGCCTTCTACTCCCGCGATAAGTAACCGTTACTTATCTGCCATCTTAGAACGCCGTGAATGCTCGGATATAAAAATTCCAGGGGAATTCTAGTGAAAATCAACGAAGGATGCAAGTCCGGATGCTTTTTCTGATTAAACATTTTTTAGGTGTATTCAAGCGTAAGCTTGTGGCTCTGGAGAGCAATATTTTTCTGTTCAAATCTATGTATCTGTATTCCAGATGGCAGAAGCCATTCTTCTGTCTTCTCCGTCAGTTGATGGTGATTTTAGATTTAAGAGCATATGCAAATCTTAACGGCCTATTATCCCCTTCCTTGTTCCACCCCAAAACGCTCCTGCTCGGAATGGTAATATCCAAAGATACGCGTACTTTCGAAACTGGCTCTGTTAAAGGAAGTTGCATTTCCTCAGCTTCATTGAAATAAGTGGACGGAAGGGCTTCTCCCAGTCTAATTTAGTCAAAGTTTAGAGGGTAATGCAGTAGAAGGTCATCACGGTATACAATTCTCTATTTATACAAAGGTGGGTCAAAGGATAAATGTGGATCACCGCCGGAAGAAAAGTGTAAATATCGATTTGAGCTCTCCAAACACCCAATGATCTGAAGAAAATTTGATCGCAGAGAACGGAGAGCTCAAAAAGCGAAGCATCCGCGAAGTCAAGTAAGGCTCGGATGCCGCAGTCGAGTAAGGGCATGGAAACGTAAGAAAAAAGACATCGTGAGCACATGCCTTGCGAAAAGAACCGATAATACTCTTCCCGGTACCCGGAATTGAGACGATTGGAAGACGAATCATAGGAAAGGAATTTTCATTGGTCGGACATATGAACCCGCAAGAGACTTCGTTCGGTTTACACTTGCGAGAATTTTAATAGCCGGAGAGGCACCGTTCGGTATGCCTCCTCTTGTGTCGGCCCCGAATCGAAGCAGTGCGACCGTCCCTGAGGCCTGAGATCGTATGTCTGCACCTGTCTACTGACAAAATAAATTGCAATATGTCACTGGTACTTGACGGATACGTACCATCACTATTGAAACTCGATATATCAGCTTCTCGAGCGTCATGGAATTACAACGAACCTATTGACCTCGAAAGTAGGCATTATTTGGCGTGAAAGGTTTATGCGGATATCTGATAACGCAGCTAGGTATGTTCAGGGCCGCCAGGGTAAGCATTACTTATTCACCGGAGAACAGAACAAGAGTCCACAGATCTGAGATCATTACCGGACAAGTTTTATCAGGATATTGGAAACTAAGTTCACACTGCCTGGACTCTGGACCGTGGTCGGCGTTCGCCGCTGTCTTCGCGTAGGTTATGGGTCCATATGGGTGTAATGTTCCAAAGTTCGCAATGGCGTCTTTCTGGGCAAGTCCTATACAATTACAGCATATATCCGTCAATTTCCCGGTAAATATACCAAGACAAGCCTGACCTTTCATCAATTTCTTGAAGTCATACTTATACATAAAGTCAAGGGGGTAGACTGTCCTGTTATAAGGTATCAAGGTCATCCGCTGACCATTCAGGATACAATAATAGTTCAATTGAAAGTTGGCATGATAATATAGCGGCGATTTTCCATAACGTATCGCGATTGTAGACCACGATCACTGTAAGGCGAAGTAAGCTATAGTTCACTATTCTGATAGAAACTCGCCCATTTCGGCATCTTATTATAGTTTCGTGAAGCTAATCTATGGAATGCAGATGTTATGAATGGTGACAGTCGTGCACTGATGACTGAATAGTCAGTAAATTGCAATGTACCCCTTTGAAACGCAAATGGTGTGGGGAGTCCCGAGTGACGTTATACAATGTGGTCAGTAGTTTGGAAATGTGAGTATTCGTGGGCTCCTGGAACGAAGAGAACCCGAATGAGCATGGCTCTGGGATTATTACGCCTACCATGACTCACCATAATAGGGACCAAACGAAAAAAATAAAAATAAAGTTATATGAGCGGCCTGCATCAATAGATACATCATTCTTCCAGGCAATGCCTTTTCAGAGGCGACTGGGTACATGCCAGGCCGTGTCCTCTCGAGGGGACCATTGAATATCTTGGTTGTTGGTCCTCCAGGGTTATTATCGAGGTGTTCCTCACCAACCTGTCATGCCAGAACTACCGTCAAAGGTAGTGACTATTGGCTTTCGAACGCAGCATACGAGTCGATCCACACGGAGTCACGAGGATCGAAAATTCAACATGGTTTCGATCGGACGTTAAGGATCGGGGCTCCGCTCGAGTGTATTCTTCCGGTCATCCCGTACCTTTCACGGTCTTCGTGCGGGATTCATCGTCTGGTAAATAGTAAATGCCGTGGTAATGCTAAGCCTGATTCAAGTAGTGCGAATCAATGCGAACTGATATACGGAGTCGTATACAATAGCAACCACACTGCGCGATGGAAAAGCTTTGATTACGACCGTACAAGGGAGGACAAGATCCTGGAGAGACTTACGATAGGTTTAGTTCATGACTAGGACCGGCTTAAAAACAGGAAAGTTGGAGTGAACGATTGTGACCGTCCGTGCGTGGAAACGTGACTGTTATTTTAAGAAGAGATCGACGGAATTAAGGACGAGCAGCTTCAGAGGTATTCTGATAGTACTATACTTGTAACGTCATTTATGTCACGCCGATGGTGAAACGGTTATCATGCTTGCCTTCCAAGCAAGCGGTAGGGGTTCGACTCCCCTTCGGCGTATATGGCCTGTATTTTGTTTTTTCATCTCTGGCCCGTTCAAGATTCAAGAATCGACTGGGCAGTGCGGGCCGTTGAACGCCGGGGGCCTAGACTGTATGCAGTATGTAGTGTGCAGTCACGACTCAGTCAGATTCATCCTCGCCATTGCACCAGTGTGGCCAACTAGTGGATGCCTGTCAGTTCAAACTTGTTCCGAAATTCAGGGGCCCCAGCCTAGGCTGTTTTCAAACAATCCGAGAGTCGAAAAGGCGTATGGCAAGCTTGATGAGCAGCTGCTGCTTGAACTAACGCTGACGCGGCGTAAATATTAGAAAATTAGGTCGCCTAGTACTCATTAGTATCTGCCATCACGTGAAGTCTTCGCGTCCAACGGGTATCATTTTACTCGTCACGTAAAATACACCAACACCAAGGCATTCACCGGCGCCCCGATTAAATGCACAGAATCTGAAACGACAGATGTGGTGAGGCGTGCATTAAGAAATATCTCTACTTGTGATTAATCGCGAGACCGGGTTGTCCAACTCTCCGGCCATTCATAGGAACGACAACAGTCAGGCACAAGTGCCAGTAACAACATTCATGCTATATCTTTCCGAGTTTCTGCCTTGGATCCAAAGACAACCCACGCCGTGCGTAAAGTTCGTCCACCCAAGACATATTACACAGATACATTAATAGATTATTGGGATGTCCGGAAGATTCAACCGGAAATCCGGTTTGCGGGACAAGCTACGAACGTAAACCAACCTTTAGAAAGGAACGAAATCTGAGCCCAGGTCGCTGGTAAGTATCGGACTGGAACCTAACAAAAGACCATCACCGCCAACTAGATCCGGATTTTCTGAACCTGGATGGAGCATGGGGATAAATTATTACGTCCAAGACCAACAGTCCATTCATCTTGAGGGAAATTCTGTGGGTGGCAGATCAGCACAATGAGGGAACAATGGCGCGGTGGCAACATACAATAGTCTTGCGACACGTCCAAAATAGGTGCCAGAGCACAAAGGCAGCGCACCAAACTGGCGGAACTCCAGGGCTTTATAAACGGGTACTTTCACCTCTCTTCTTCCTTTCTCTTCACCATCTTCTGTGCGACTTGACGTCCTCAGAGCTCTCTACTTTGCCTCCCTCCACAGTACCCCTTCGCACAACAATGTCCATGGCATTCAACACCTCGTCCGAAGACCTCATTTTAGAAGAGGTGGATACGGTGAGCATGTCACTTCCGTTCATCTGCCACTAGTATTCAGCGGTGCCGCAGGTACTGGGAGACCTCCTCACACTGGCGCGCAAGTTGATAGACATTAGCGCGTCATTACCAGCTGACATGGTGAGGCATCTAACCTATTGCTCCCCCGTCGTCTCTAAACGTCTTTTAGAACGTCGACAAAGACGCTGCCGAAGTCGACTCTGCGGAACTGCCTATTGGCTCGACGAGGGCTCCAACAAGCAGCGAGGCGCGAATCCCAGCCCCGCCCCAGGTCAATGTGTGCGCCGACGCACGTGAGGCATTGGTGAGCTCGTCCGTACATATTGTCCGCTCCAATATTGATTCGCCACAGGTTTCGTTCACTAGAATCGAACAGGTTTGCAGCAAGTTTAGGCGAGGGGTCGTCGACCGCTCAGTCCGAGTACGAATTCCCCAAACCCAGACCCAGACCCCGTTCCCTGCCACCCGGACTTCTGAATATTCGAGCTCAACGGCAGCAACGGAGAACTTCTTTTCACCAGCGCCACCAATGTATGCTGACGCGACATTCCCATTCGCGTACGCCCAGTCGCAGACCTTCCCTTCGAATAGATCTTCGTCTGCTTATGGTCCTGCATCCACCTACAATCCGGCGTCTGCTTTTCGCTCAGCGCCGTTTGGAGGGTATATGCTCCCTGTCCCAAACACGTTCGCAGATGTGCCATTCAGGGGAGCCAACCCGCTCAACGGACCCCCTCCAAACTTCAGCATCTTCGAACGGCGTGGACCTCCAGCTCAGAGGCCTACCCAGGTGTATATGCTTCCGAAACCTGGCCAAATATCCCATTCCGGATTCACGAGGCCGTCGAACGACCGCAGGCTTTGGTCCATGACCAACCCTCAGATCAGCTCTCCGGGGAACCGAGTCTACAACTCTCCCCGTCCGCCTCATTTTATTGCTGCCCCTATCCCGGTGTTGCCCATCGATTTTTCCGCTACTTCATTCGGTGTCGACACAGTCGAAGGAACCCCTGCTGCGAGCTCCAGGTTCAATCCCCGCACTTCTGCGGCGCCGCCAGTTGCGAGGATGCCCCAGACGGAAACTTCGCATGAAACGAACGTCAATCGAGGCAGGCCCGTATTCACCAACCCTTTCGATAACAATAGGGTCATAGTCGAGGATATGAGGTCTGAGCTTGGTTCAACCACAGTTAGGCAGGATGTTGCCCCAGTCGAGAGCCCCAAAAGTAAGATGGCCAGCGATTCCATGCGCCCTGAAGAGGCTGCCAATCAGAATGGTAGTTTCGGGTTCCCTGCTAGTTCTTGTACCAAGATTGAAGGGCTCGACTACAACATCCCTTTCGAGGAAATCTACGACCTCGATCCAAATGACCCCAGAATTCCCTATTGGACTGGCTGCTTTAATCATATGCGCGCCCTTGGCACGATTTGATTCTGTACTTGTGTTTGTGTATCTACCTGTAAATGTAGTGTGAATACGGACAACATAAAAATTGCACTCTCACATCAAGGAGTAATATAGTGAGTCACTAGGGCGAGAATACTCGCGTATCACAGTGAGAAGGCAGATCTCAATGCTCGCCATTCAGAAGCAGAGGAAGACACATTGATAATTTGCCGAATCGATGACGAGCAAGATGATGGTTGAAGGAAACGAGACCTGAGAAAGGACTAATTTGCCGAAGACCGTCCGATCATTCCCAATTTGGGAACGTTCTACTAACTTCACTTCTTTTCGTTGCAAACTCTTTCCAAATCGGTAAATATTAGGGATGAGTGTACACTAAGGATACATAACGACGGGACTTGGGAATCAGGAAAATTCCCCTAAAAACTACATCAAATCATTGTTCGGATACCAACAAAGCCTCTCATTGCCTACTGTCCACCACCAGTCTTCGACCCAAGGAAGGACTCAAAGATCCCACCGCCGAACCCTCCAAGATTCGTCAAAGACGAGAGATTGCCAGCTGGGCCTCCAGCAAGAGGCGAAGCAGACGGCTCCTCAGGTGATTCCGAAGGACCTGACGATGACTCGTGGGTCTGCTGATGCGCAGGAGGAGAAGAGTTGGGAGAGAATGACGATGCTGGCGACATGCCAGGAAACGCGGTGAATGCCTTGGGATCAAGGCCCCCAAATCCGGATGCGCCGCCTCCGGACAACAGGCTGGAGAAACCACCCGGCCCTCCGAATCCGGATGCTTGAGCTCCTCCTCCTCCTCCTCCTCCTGCTCTGCGTCCCTGTGCACGGCGTTGCATGAGCGAAAACATATCGAAAGACATGACGATTGCTGTTCAAAAATATGAGCGACCGCGAAATCGGAAAAGAAACAAATAGCAATACCTAGATTAAGGAAAGTGGTATCAAAAGTAGAGGTGGGGGTATCACTTGCAAGTCGATGCTTGGATTGAGATGCCCGAGTGATGTTCAAGGGCGACTGAAGGAATGCAAGGCTGCTCGTCTCCCTTTTATACCTTTTCATGGCCGCTGCATCAGTACGGCACGATAACGACCATCTCCTCGCCCACGGCCGTCTCTATCTCTTCCTGCAATCCCAAATATAGGTTCCTGGGTATGTGGCGTACCATACAGTTGAAATACCAACGCCAGGTGACCACGAGCAGGGAACGTGTAACCAGTCATGCATGCGGGCTGGTAGGAAGAGTAACAGAACCGCAAGAGACGAAGACGGAAGCAAGGAATCGTTGCGGCAGTACGACTACTGGTTGAGGTAAACCTTTCACATTCGGATAAAGTTGTTGCAGATAACGAGATACTTCCAAAGAAATTAAATGAGAGCCGAAAACACGATTTCCAGAGGCGTGCTTGCCGCTGAGACCCGGAGTGCCCGAAAGGAGATTGCAACGCTGTGATGACTGTCCTAACAGTGATTGTCGAATCGAAGTTCAGATCGTGACAGTTCTGGGTGCGTGTCACAATGCACGTGCAGTGTTACCGTTCGTACTTTAAGTGGCAGGCCTAGGCGCGGGCTGTGGCGGCAATCTCTCCTTACAACGTATTTCTCAGTGCTAACATCTGAAAGCAATCTGCTCAGTGTGACTTAGACGGGTTTCCGAAATTCAAAAGTAATGTGGACAATTCTGATCCCTTATTTTTTCTTAATTGAATGTCTCTATCTAGTAGCATATCAGACTAGCAACACCGCGAGCCAGTGATCAGCCACTGAACCGGAATTCGACAGCGGAAACAACGCTATCCTCTCAGGACTTTCTACATTTTGCTCCGCATACCCTCAGTACGACGTCTGAATCCGGTTTTCGCACTAAGTTTACTTATCTTTACCCCTAGAATGAAACTCGAGTCTCCAAACCTTTCCAAGGTGCTCAAGGCACTTGCTGTCTTTTCCAGAGGCGCCGAAAACGACTCCATTACCTACAAAAACACTCTCGGGACCAACGGCTTGCTGTCGGAAAAGGACATCTCCGACCTCAGAACAAGCAACTCCTCCATCGACGATGACCTTGCCCTTTTGGACTGGTTCTCCTCGGTCGTAATACCGCACCGACGAGAGGAACTGCACGCGTCTATAGCATTTCAGACCGTTCTCCTCACACCCTTACCTCCGACGAACCCCGAAGAGCACCACTTTTTCTACACCGCGCCATACAACGACTCAGCCGTATCTTCCCTTCCCTCCGAGATCCTCGTCGAGATTTTCCACTGGATTGGTGGCCTCGGTTCGGAATACGACGACCTCAACGTCAAGCACGGTCCGAACTGGGTGATCACCCACGTCTGTCGTACTTGGCGGTCAATAGCTGTATCGACACCGAGCCTCTGGGCATCCATCTCCATCGAAGATGATTTTCTGATAGACGATCCCTTTACCGACGGCAAAGCCAAGCTTCTCCAGGAGTATCTTTCACGTTCCAGCCAGAAGCCACTCCGTGTAGCATTGTCGTCCTCATACGATATCGAGAAACACATAGAGATACTCTCGCCCCATCTCCCTCGCTGCACCGACCTTGACTTCACAGTAACCGCTGAAGCTATCCACCCGCATTTCACAATCGAAGGGGAATTTCCAAACCTCAAGAGATTGTCTCTCGTTGTCGAGGGCTGTATCTCTGATCTAAATGAACTGCCATTCATCAGTGGTGAGGCGCCCAATCTGCTAGATCTGCTGGTTCAAGGCATAGACATCTCGTATGTCGAGCTCCCTTTGACGAAGCTAAAGTCCTTCACCGGAGATATGTGTCAATATAACGGGTACACGCAACTCTTCTCATCTGCATCACAGCTGCATACAGCGAAGCTGGAAGTGCACTTTCGCCCTCCCTCCTTCGACGTTCTTCCTGAGCCAGCTCATCCACACCAAGCTTCGCACGCTTTCAGCTCTCCACCGTCCAGTCGAGTGTCTGCAAGGCCCTCCGTCTTCCGGCGCTGGAAGTCTTGCATATCGAGCAAATGTATCCAAGTGAACACCATAGTATCGCCGAGCTCTTGCGAGAATCGGGTTGTCCTTTGCGTTGTCTATATCTCGAACTCGCAGCGCTCCCGTGGTCAGAGCTCCGGCCGATCATCGAAGCATGCTCGAGCACCCTCGAATCGCTGTCCATCCGGGTAAACGAAGAATCAGCCTCGCAAGCGCACGACGCGCTCTCGTTCAACAAAGCTTCTCATCACCTAGACACTTTCCTCTTTCGCACCCCACTTGACCGAATTATGCATCCGCGACGACAGTTATTCATTGGATGCAGATTTTGTGGCTTCCTTCCATCAACTCAGTTTCGTGAGTATGGTGTGGTGGCGGCAGTTTTCGAGAAAGGTCGCACAGCTGAAATCGTTGACGATGTGTGCGCCTTACTCGCCCAGGCCGGAGAAAGCTCTGAGGGAGCTGGAGGAGCTCAGAGAAGGAGGTCTCGAGGTCGAATTCTATGGTTATGCTTGGACGAAGATGATATGAAAAGACGCGTAATTATTGGACGGAACTGTCTTGTCATATAGGCGACTATAAACATTATATGCCATCTTCCTTCGAACTATGTACTCCAAGATCTCGAATCTTGCTTGTAGCTTGGGCGGATTTAAGGACGCCTGATGGCGATAACGAGTACCTCTTCGAAAACTCCAGTTTCCCTCAATTGTACGAGATAATAAGAGAGCCAGACCTGTGTTTAATCAAGGTATCGATCCTCTCCGTGACGGGAACCTTTGCACTTATTGAAGGGCAGCTTTTTGTCCCTTCGTACCTTTTCATGGTCTCTATATCGCTATAGCACGATAAGGACCATTCGCTCGCCCGTGGCCATCTCTATCTATTCCCGTAACTCCAAATTTAGATTCTTGGTGAATGGTGTATCACACAGCTACAACAGCAGTGCCAAGGGACCGCTGACTATACAGGTGGGATGTTAGGAATAGCGTAAGGGACAAATACGAAGCAAGACGTCGTTGCGGCAGTTCTAAGAAGCTTCGGAGAAAGTCTTTCACATTCAGACGAAGTCACTAAAAATGACGAGAATCTTACAAAAAGGTTATATAACTGAGAGGAAAAGAACAATTTCTAGATGCACGATCAGTGTCACTGTTTAGCGGAGATTCCGCGTTGAAAACGCGGCGGTGATATCAATTCATCAACGAATCAGTTCCGGACCGGAATGCTTGTCACAGCACACGTGCAGCGTTACTGTTCGTATCCGATTCTCTCAGCTGCTGGCAGCAAACCGCCACTTGCTGGTCCTGCTCGATGCTCAGTGCGGTTTCACTGGTTATTGAAAGGTGACGTCCAGACTTGTATTTTATTATTTTTTTCTGCTCAATTGAATACAACCATCTAGTGGAATACGCTCACGAGATCTAGTGCTCACAGCAGGCCGGCAGCAATCGACGCCTGTATCTTCTGAATTCTCCAAGATTACGCACATATTTAGTACGATATACGAGTTCACATTCCACGGCTTTTGACTTATCCTTTCTCGCTAGGCTGGAATGGAAGTCCTCAATTTTTACATCGCACTTTCTACACCGTTACCTCCAGCCAGCTCTGAAGAGCACCAAATTCTTCATTGTGAACCATACAATGACTCGGTCGTGTCTTCCCTTCCTGTCGAGATGCTTGGCGAGATTTTCCAACTCGCCGTGGAAGAAGACCTCGGCTTGGCTGAATGCGACGTCCTGGACGTCAAGCACAGTCCGAACTGGGTGATCAGCCATGTCTGTCGCGCCTGGAGATCGGTAGCTTTATCAATGCCGAACCTCTGGACATCCGTCTGCATTGAAGACCAATCGGATCTTCTAATGTTAGATGATGTGCCTTTCACCGACAATAAAGCGACACTTCTCCAGGAATATCTCGCACACTCTGGCCAGTATCCACTCCGTGTCACATTGTCCTCCTCATACGATATCCGGAAACATCTTGAGATACTCCTTCCCCATTTCGACCGTTGCACCGACCTTAGCTTTACAATCGACAAAGAAGCTCTGGTAACTCTGTCTACCATTTCCGGCGAATTTCCTACCCTAGAAAGACTAACCATCACGCTTGACGATATCTCCCACTATCCCGGCCTTCCCATAAACTTCTCTTCCACTACGCCACAGATCGATGGTTTCTGCAAGGCACCCAATCTGCGAGTGGTATCACTTTACGGGATAAGCATCCTTTATCAGAAACTCCCCTTCTCCCAGTTACAGTCGTTCACCGGAGACATATCAAATTTTGTGGAATATTTAGAACTTTTCTTTCTGGCATCGCAACTCACTACAGCAACCTTAAATGTGCGCTGGAGCCATCCTCCCTTCACTCTCCCTGTGCCATTCTCCCATACTAGGCTACATACGCTGTCTCTCTACACCGACATCCGATGCATGCGAGACCTTCGTCTGCCGGCGTTAGAGGTTTTTCGTATCGAGCACATCAGTTCCAATGGCGGATATCATCATATCGCCCAAGTCTTTCAAGATTCACACTGTCCCCTTCGCTGCCTGTATCTTGAAATACCAGCTCTCCGATGGTCGAAACTCGAGCCCATTCTCAAAGCATGCTCGAGCACCCTCACATCATTATCCATTCGGATAGACACGAGCTCAGCTTGGTATGTTTTTAATGCATTTACACTGGACGGCCCCTCCCGCATTGTGCCTCGCTTGGAGGAATTATGCATTCGCGATGATATGCGTCCTCTCTGGCCGGAGGAATACGCTGAAGTTTCTTTTGCTGATGACGTGTTTTTGGATATGGTGTTCTGGCGGCGGGATTCTGATGGTGACGTCGCGGTATTGCAGTCCCTGACGATGTGTGCACCCTATGCGCCCAGGCCGGACGGCACTCTAAAGGAGTTGCAGGAGCTGGAAGAGAGTGGTCTGAAGGTCGAATTCCATGGTTATCCTTGGACGAAGGTGATATAAATACTGACGCGATGCCTTGTTTATACGTAAGCTCCTTCGTCAGAGTATCTGGGACCATTCTTGTTTGATGTAGATATACAATTTTTGATAGTTTTGAGTTCAGTTTCGCCAACCATCTACCTCCGAGAGACGGGACGACGACGATAGAGGCTGTAGAATCAGCTCTAACCATTGAATAAATCCTCCTCACAATTTGAGACTGTTCAATACTGGCGATTCAGCATCAAAGCCACCGACATCCCGTTATGCGCGGGCCCATTTTTTACGCTAAGAGCTCGGATGTCGATCGTAGCCACTAGAATAAACACATCATTCATGAGTCGCATGACTCTTGCCATTATATTGTACATGTTTACCCAGTGTTCAGATTCATAAATTTTCAGCAGAAGGAAATACAAAAGAAATCGGAGAATTCGAGGCACTGTCCGTTTCACTTTGAGTCCATCGCCACCTGGTCGAAATAATACAGCATACATAAACACTCAAATCACCCAGTAGAATCGCGACCTACAGTCATATTTCATGGATTTTTGACCTTCACTACACACAAAAGGCAATAGCACCCGATACCTCCGTGGGTCCAGGACAAAGAACAAAGGACCGTCGTTGACCGTTTAGCACAGCCCGACCCTGAAGACCTTCGTTCTTTCTCCCTCTCATATAAACCACCTCAACCCAAATCCCCGCCATCGTCAACAATGACCCCCTTCCCAAAATCGATCTGGCAGAGTCCCGCAGCCAAGTGGCACTTCATTCTTCCAACTCCTAATTCCCAAAGGGTGCCTGTGAGTCTCGACGTTCAACATTATTTATTTATTCCAATTTAAGACGCATTTCAGGCTGTTAACCCACCCTCCCATAACTCCAAATCCAAGTTCTATTCCATTCCCAACAAGGCATGGTCACCCGAATGGGACCTCTACGACGACGCGTTCAATGAGGAAGCCTACCGTGCAGCGCTACAACGGAATCCGGACATTCCCCCTCGTACCCAACCCCAGCCGGCCTGGCAGCAGAACACGGTGGTGCTCGCTAGTGCGAATAGTGATCTGGACAGCGATAGTGTATCAACGGACAGTGACAGCGATGAGCGAGAGACGGACGGCGTCAAGCATAGTGACCTTACTACAGAAAATGATAGTGACTCGGACGACCTACATACAATGGACGAGCTTCGGACTGTATATCCCGGAATGAACAGTAGTTGACGAAAATATTTTCTTTATTGTAATAGTATCAGACACTTGTTGGTAGAGATTACACGAACTCATACTTGCTAATGCGGAAATCTGACATCAACTTTCCCTCAAGGCATTTCTGCGTATTCCCAATCCAGCGACGCATCCACCTTCCGTAGTTCGCACAGGTACTCTAGCTCTCTTCGTGATTCCGCAGCCCAAGCTGCGTGCAATTCCCAAAGATGATTATAGGGATAACCAATACCCGGAGGATCGTTCTCGTCCTCGACCGTGGTGAGCTCCGACATACAAAGCGTCTTCAAATCCGGCCAATGTTTGCGGAAGTGACCTACGAACGTAGCTGAAATATCATGGCACTGCAGCATCTCCAGTGTTTTGAGGGGTGACTCAAAGAAGGGTGCCAGGAGTCTATAGAGCTCGCTATCAGCTTCAGGACCGAACTCGATGTCGAGAAGAGTGAGCGATTTCACTGCCGGGAGGGACACCGAGGCCGGGATGATGAGGGATATCGTCCCAATGTTGACGGTCTCCAATCTAGAGGAAGACTGTTCGAACAAGCTGGCGATACAGGCGTTCCATTGACAGGGCGAACCGCTGTGATCCTCATGCGTGTCGGCGTCTGCCGATAGCCGCGTGTCTTTGAACCCGACCTTGATGTGCTTGAAAGAACGTCCAGCAAACGCCCGCCTGAACCACGTCAAGGAAGGACACCACTGCACAGGAAGCTCGATGGATTCCAGTCGAGGCATCCCCTGCAAGAAGTGTGTATATTTGAAATGATCTGGCATTTCCGACCCATTGAGGTCGAGGGACAGGAAGCGCAGAGAAGGGAGTCTGGCGGCCTGTAAGCCTGGTATGGCATCCTCCAAGCAGAACCCGCTCAATGTCAGAGAATGGAGCTTCTCAGGAAGGCTGCGGAATACCCAAGTGAGGGAATGAAGAATCTCCGGTGACAAGGGCATTACATCTGCGGGGGCCCTTTCAAATGCTCTCATGCCACTGTCTTCCCAGTCCCTAGGGGTCGGACGGATGTCAAGGCGAAGAGATTCGAGGAGCGTGAAGTCCTGGATCGAACAATGGAGCAAATGGAGGAGGCTCAACAGGTCGTAACCGACTATGTAGCAGATAGGGTAAAGCACCAGGTCGAGGTGGACGACGTATTTCGCGCCCTGGAAGGGAAGCACTTCAAGGAATGGCCTCATGTCGCGTACATCATAGTAACGGATGGTTTGGATACAGACGCCAAAGGAAAAGATCGCGAAAACGTTTGCAAACGGAGCAGAGGATGACGATCGCTATCTTTCTGTTGTCGTAAAAGCGCCCCCGCCGTACTTTTGGCGATAATACTTCCTCGATGAGTTCGTTAGGAAGGTTCAATATGTGTGCGTTCTCTATACGTAGATTGTCAGCAAGACATGGTAAGGTCGCGCAAATGGTGGACTCTGACCTGGTTGAGGAGTAGTCATGTTTGATGAAGGAAAAGATGCAAGCCGACAACAAAGATCCCCCTTATAAGTAGCGTCAATAACAAATTTAGTACACAAAGGAAGCCACTTACATTGTCTTGCAACCTTTTTTGGAACACCGTAGCCTCTCCCCCTGGCGGTAGCTCGACCATGTCAGGGCAAGGGGCAGCCATCTGATGCAGCATTGCACTGCGCGGAATGATCCCTGAGCCGCTATCTTGTCATTATTGTAGCGTTTTATCAGAAATTATCCTGTTGAGATGGACCACGCCACGATGCTTCCCCGACCACCGTACCTTTCTTTGTTCTCACTAAATAGGCCTATCAGATTCGGGTACAAAAGCAATGACTTATTGTGTCGCACCTAGTTCCAGCCATGTGTATTTCTTCCCCATCTCGGCCCAAGCGTGATCGTTGTAGTCAGGCCGTAGTAGCTGGCTTTCAGTTGCGATGCTAGTCCTGAAAACGTTTGGTCAGTACAAAGAAAACGCAAGTAAAGCTGAGGAAGGTACCTGGTAACGTTGCCCCCATTCCTTCTGGCGTGCATGGACGTTTCCTCATATATGCGTCACGCTGTTATACAGACAGTAGCGAAAAGAAAGAGGATCTAGACACTGTTTTATAAAAAGGCAACAGAAGCAGGACAGAGAATATACCTGTCCTTTCCGAAAACATGTATCGCAATGCTAGGTATTAAAAAAAGCGCAGACGCTGTCTCTACGGTGGTATACGTGAGTCCGCTCCGGTGCCGGTCCTATCCAGGCTACATGTTATCGCCCTTCGCTGGTAGAGCAGCGAGCTCATCGTCGCATGCACAGGCGGCGTCGTTGGACCAGAATAAGGAAATCGCCCGAGAAAAACAGTCTGTACAATGATTCTCCTTAGTAAGAGAATGCGACAAGCGACAGAAAATGGTATACTTTTCCTTCCTCGAAGTGTCAGAATCTGAGCTCAAGACATGTTCGCTGCAAGGGTAGCAACAGGAAGAAAGCTGAGCAGAGGAAATATCGAGCCGTCGCGGATGTCGTGGTCGATGGTTAAGGTTAATAGATATATTGTGACGTGACGGACGGTCTTCCTGTCCTTCCCGAACCTTTCCTTCTATCATCATCACACCTGAGCTTGCTATTGACGGCGGTGTCCTCCGTCAACGTCAACGTTTCTGCGAAACTCTCTGTTTGTCTCTTCGGGATAGAGGGCAGCCAACGATGACAGGACTAGCCAGTTCATAGGCACCGTTGTTCGTCATCAACAGCTGTGATACGAAACATACCTCAAAGTTTTCTTCGAGTACTCATAAGCTTGCTAGCATTGAGAAGTGAGTTTTATATAGATATTTTCATTGTGAAAAGAAATTGAATGAGGCTTGTAGACAGCTTGACCTTGCTACACGACTAGAATGTGTGCGCACGGGACACGAACATGATGGATAGCTCGCCAGTTCTGAGCTAGCTAGGGACTGTCGTGGCGACGACGGGGCTCGGAATGCGGAGCAATGGAGGAAGGCCAAGAGGGACGATCCACCATGGCAGCCCTTGCAGAGGGTACGACGCGCCTGCCATTGTCGAAGCCAACCCCGATGGGCCTCTCGACAGTGTATCTAAGAATATTCTGTTCTGATGTTCATCGCGAACGGCGTCGCGATGGCGGGTTCTGTTGGCCTTGCTGCGGGTGAAGAAGGAGGTGATTCAAGCATCGAAGGCAGCAGGATCGGTAGGTGGAATATGGTGTGGAGCTCGTCGACGCGCATATAGCCACTGGGGGAGCTGGTATGTGGTGTCGATGTTCTGGAGGAAAAGAGCAACGATCCAGGCATCGAACGCGGCCGGGTCAGATGGTGGCGCCTCACGCTTCGCTCCACTCATCGCGGTCTGGCGCTCGATAAGATGAGGAAGAGAAACTCCCTCGGGTGGGCTATATCCTGTGGTGGCATGATTTTTCTGCCATGAATAGGTTATCTGTTTCTTGAATATCAATTCGACGTGCTCACCAGAGCTCTTCCGATGTAGCCGATGTCTAGATCTTCTACCGAACTCGCAGTCATACCACGCAAGATCTCTATTTCCCCTGCCACCCCAATGGTGTCGACCTGCGAGTCGGTTAGACTTGGCTATTGACATTACTCATGCAATGGCACTGACCATCTGGTAGATTCTCTTGGAGATGAGCATTTCGTCGCCTTCGATGTGATGCGAGTTCATGTTCATGTTGGATGTTCGAAGTTGAGTTCAAGTTGTGGTAGCCGTGACGGGTGACAAATTACGATTCCTGAATGCCTCTGTCTTTGTCTTTGTCTTCGGAGGGAAACGAGGCCCAAGGGTACGGTTTATTGCATAGGGAACTGTCACGCCCGGCTAGAGGCGAAAGCAGAGCAGAATACCTGTCTTTCTTTTCATTTTCGGACGTCGGGTACAAGAGTGAGTCTAAACACTCCCGCTTCCAGCATAGTGAACTGAGCATACTCCTCTCATACTGAAGTTTTTCCCGCCCATTAAGCTGTGAAGTCCCTCAACTCAAACCATCTGAGGTTTGCGTCGCGTATATTCATTCAAAGTACGAACATTATAGACAGCTCGTTATTGCCCCTCCAAATTGCAACAGGTATAATATATACTCTCACAAGCGTTCAAATTCGTTATGGTCAAAATAATGTGAGAAATGAAATCATCTTCCGGGACCCCCACTATAATCCGAGCTTCACGCCCCTTACCCAGGCCATCCTTGTGGCGGGGACGACGGGACTTGGGATGCGGAACGGTTCGTCATGAGAACTCGTCTTGAGATTGCTCCGGTCCCACCGCCGCTACCGTCGATCCCGATAGGCCGCTTGACACTGTATCTGCCGGTACTTACGTTGTTAAGCAGTGCATCACCAACGGTGTCGCGATGGCAGGCCTTGTCGGTCTAGGAGAATGAAAGAAGCGTTGAAGTCGATGATAAGCAGAAAGAAAACTTCTTAATTCAAAAGATCATCTAAAAGGTATGTATGCTATGCAATTGTCGCCACCCCACAGTTCCTGCTTTACGTGCCTTCCTCCAGTCCTTCCTCTAAATCTGAAATTGTACGCAACGATAAATCGCCTTCAGCATTCCTTCGAGTACTACTGTCTTGGCTGATTGAATGATTTCCGAACTCAAGCGACGACAACGTGCTTCTCGAATCGCTCCAATATTCATCGGGACATGTATGTCCTGCTGCAACACGTCCGACTAGAATTGTGGGCACGATTCCCTGAAAATAGCCTCTGAGTAAAGTCCACATTGAAACTGATGCGGGATGTATTTACCCTCATCTCGGTAGCTATGGTTGACAGATAATTCCCGACATCATCATTCCGAACCTCGAACACCAACAAAATGACAATTATTGTGGAGTAAAGAAAGGCGGAGTCCACAATGACCTCTGTTGCTCAACGGTAAGAGTGGATCGCTGTGGCTATGCTGCTGATTTTGAGGATGCGGTAGATGATAAGGATTGTGCACCATAGCACGTTAGCCAATACGAGTGAAGAATAAAGCACAGCCCAGTTGACTGACATCACGGCAAAAAAGGTCGGTACGAATATGAGACTGTCGTCAAGTCCATTTCAAGGAGTACGAGTACTTTGCTGACTTGAGTTTGTAATAATGAGTCCAAAGTATAATCACCCCAGCATATTGAGGAAGATTTTGAGACATACCAACTCCCAGAATAGTACAAATAATTGGAACGAGCACGACACGCCAAGAGCCCCCCCACACACTCCAACACCGCCAGATCTGGATTATCCTAAGAAAATGGATTATACACATAAAAAGGGGAAGGTCATGCCAAAGTTGTGTCGGCAAGAATAGTGCTTAAACAAGCGATGGATCCCTCGAGGAAGTATATTGGCGTAGATCGGTAGTTCATATATTCCGTCCAGAAGTTGTTCCCATTCGTGATGAATGATCGAATCGAAGACATCCACTCGCCGAAAACGTTGACCGTTGCGAACACGTATAGAAGTAGGATGACGACTATGAGGAAACGGGTTCCTCGGCCATGTAGACGACTCTTGCTTTGAACTGTGCATGATTGCAAATCAGAGGGGAAGAGACCCAAAGATGTGGAAGATATGCACCGATGGTCCACAAGCTTACCGCCATTACTCCGGTGTAGAATCCTAGGAAATGAACTGAGCTGCAAGGAATCCATCGTAAGCAGATGGTCCTTCTGACCGTGAAGTGACATGAAGAGTATCGTGGTATGTAGCCGTATGTCCAGTGCACGGAGTATGTCCTTGACCTGGCTTTTAGTAAGATTTGGGATAGCAATGTCTGTTTTAATTTGAGCGGCCATTGATGAGACTTCAAAGGAGACTGCACGGATGCGGCCGGCCAAGTCTTTAGCGTTTTATGCTGAGCGGGAATGGAAAAGGTGGTTTTCAAGGTGAGCGCTAAGGGTGACTCAATCAATCATTGTCAACGTGTTGCTGTGTTGTCGAAGGAGGCGATGCTAATGCAATCTGATGTCTGCAGTTTGAAATACCCCGAGCTGATGGATGGACGCCTTACAAGAATACATCGAACTAAGTGCCGGAATCAGTATTTGAACATGGATCTGATGTTGATTGTTTCCAGCTTAGGGTATCCGTTCTTCGACATACTACTGAGTCCTTGACCGGGTTGGTGGTTCGGAGAAAGTTACGACGACCCATTGCAACGCCATCCGTCTCGAAGACACCTTTCGCCGGTACGAATACCAATACTATCGAAAAACCACCGGGGTTTTTTTTTCTCATCGGCCCAGCTAGAAGCAGACGAGTACACTGCAATTCCATCTCGTGGACATACTGTAGAAGTCGCAGCCTCAGCCCCGTCAACAAGTATCCGTCGTCGACTAGTCCAAGGCGGATCATACACATACCGGAAGGATCGCTCTGCTTTACGCCCTAGATTGTGCGTAAAATGATCTCCGGGGTTGGCGGATGGGGCATAATCTGAAAATAGTGGATAGACTTGCCTAATCACAAAATCAAAGAACTTTTACTCGGGTAAGAGATAATGCCTTGAGGTCAAACAGCCGCAGATTCATTTAGAGCATTTTATAAACAATGTTTCATCGCACTTGTAATTTACTGAATGATATATCAACAATGTAAATCAGTACAGGGAACCATAGATTTACGGGCAGACTGACCGAGATAAGGTCGTAATCAAGGAAATTAGACCCGCATTTTTCTCTGCCATCCGTCATAAAATGAAAGTCGATTCTTGCAAAACTCCGGCAGCATGACTGGTCGCTATGTTACCGATGGCCGTCGATTTCGGTCAAAGCCAGTCGCCATCCTCTTTCCAAGCTCAAAATTGGAGCGAAGATCCTTTAAATTGCAGCAAGTACGGATTATACTGGAAATAAACAAGAGGAGGATGCGAGGAGGCTTTGCCAAAAATGACTACGCTAAAATGAGATTTTGAAAAAAAGAGACATGTTCACAAACGCACGATAGAAGCCCATTGAAGGAACACGGTTCCTGCTTCGTGGTAAACATGGTGAGGTCAAAATGTGTCTGTCGAGCTGTGATTATTCAGGTTTAAAAGCGAGCATGTCTAGGAGTTTTAGGGAGGACAGTCGCAGGGAAACTGTAAACGAGATGGCTGCATCGTTCTCGAGGTAAAGACTTCAGCGGTATGAGTTCCTAGATGTAGCAATGCTTTGAGATCCCAACCAGGTCAGGGTTCGACAGTAGGCCTATTTTCCAGTATATGGAATTGCAAGAACTTTTGTTCCCGGCAAAGCCAATGCGTCAGAGTTAGGCTAGCCGATTCCTCATGGTTGAGAAGGAGGCTCTAGTCACACCAATCGTCTCTGGGATCATAAGGGAGTACCTACGATACCGCGAGGAATACAACGATCATTGATAGGACGTAGCGTAGGCAGTGAAGGTTTACCAGTCGCACTTGCTATAGAGCCCGTCAGTCGCTTTCAACGAGAAACGCAGCAGAGGGGCAGGCGTAGAGCATCAAGAAGGGAATTAAGTTGGTATTGGTATTGGTGGTACCGATCTAAATGCACCTTCTTCAGGATGTCCCGATAATCGTACTCATACGCGTCCTAGCCAATTCCTTTCGGCTAGTCGCTGCAGGATCAATAATACGGTGAGCCAATGCTAGCTGGAAAATGAAGCGCTCAAGCAGAAGCAAGACCTAATGTTGGTATGCGCGAGTCGATGATCCAGTAAAGGTCCTGTCCAGACTATGTGGATATCGCCTTTCATCGCGCGAGCAGCTAGCTTATCGTTTCGTAGATATGCGGCGGTGTTGGGCCAGAATGAGGAAAATGGCACGAGAAAAAAGGAATTTGTACAACGATTTTCCTCCGTGGATAAAGTAACAGAAAGATAGAAAACGGTATACCTTTTCTTCCTCAAAATCCTATAATGTTAGCTCAAGCCATGCGAGCTATAAGTAGCAGAACAGAACGCTGAAGAGAGGAGATATGGAACCGTCGCAGACGTCGTGGATGGTCGAGGATAAGCCACAGATTGTGACGTGACGTACTGTTTTCTCGTCCTCCCCGATTCTTTCCTTCTACCACCACCACCACATCTGAGCCTGCTGCCGGCTACAACGCCCTCTGCTTCGTCACTGCTGGCATCATTCTCAGACGATTTCTCCTGGATGAGAAACAAAGGACCAGTCGGTGAATCGACACTGTCGTCTCTGCGTTTTGTCATCTCTGATACGAAACATACTTCAACAATGTTTCTTGAGTATTCAGCGTCCTGGGTCTTTCTTCAGCCAATGTTAGATGAGAAGTTGGATAATATTAACGAGGCACGAAACCACTCAAGAACCCACGACGAAGAAAGCAGCATGGAGGTCTTGTTCAGTACTCATAGGCTTGCCAGCATCGACAAGTGAGTTTTAGATAGATGTTTTCATCCTGAAAAGAAACTGAATGAAGCTTGTAGATACGGCTTGACCTTGCTATGCGACTAGAACGTGTGCGCACGGGATACGAACATCACGGATGGCTCGCCGTTACTGAGCCAGCCGGGGACTGTCGTGGCGACGACGGGGCTCGGAATACGGAACGAAGGAGGAAGGCCAGGGGGAACGATCCACCATGGCAACCCTTGCTGAGGGTATGACGCGCCTGCCATGGTTGTCGCCGACCCCGATGGGCCGTTCGACACGGTATCTACAAATATACTGTTGAAGGGTTCATCGCGAACGGCGCCGCGATGGCGGGTTCTGTTGGCCTTGCTGCGGGTAAAGAAGGAGGTGATCCAAGCACCGAAGGCAGCAGAATCGGTAGGTGGAATATGGCGTGGAGCTCGTCGACGCGCATATAGCCACTGGGGGAGCTGGTATGTGGTGTCGATGTTCTGGAGGAAAAGAGCAACAATCCATCGAACGTGGCTGGGTCAGATGGTGGCGCCTCACGCTTCGCTCCACTCATCGCGGTCTGGCGCTCGATAAGATGAGGAAGAGAAGCTCCCTCGGGTGGGCTATACCCTGTGGTGGCATGATTTTCCTGCAATGAATGGGTTATCTGTTTCTTTAATATCAATTTGACGTGCTCACCAGAGCTCTTCCGATGTAGCCGATGTCTAGATCTTCTACTGAACTCGCAGTCATACCGCACAAGATCTCTATTACCCCTGCCACTCCAATGGTGTCGACCTGCGAGTCGGTTAGATTTGGCTATTGACATTACTCATGCAATTGCATTGACCATCTTGTAGATTCTCCTGGAGATGAGCATTTCGTCCCCTTCGATATGCGAGTTCATGTTCATGCTGGATGTTCGAAGTTGAGTTCAAGTTATGGTGGCCATGACGGGTGACAAATTATGAACCCTGAGCGCCTTTGTTTTTGTCTTTGTTCCCAACGGTACGGTTTATTGCATACGGTACGTCACGCCTTAACTCAGCATTACTCTGTTTAGCCCATCTCCAGTCGAAGCACCCTCGATTCATAGTGGAAACGAATGCATTGGACGGCAGTAGCATTCCTTGTAAGTGCAAGCTCAGGTATGTTCCCGCTGAGTGCTCCTTATCTTCTCGTCGTCTAAACCCATGACACATGATATCTAGAGACAGAGCGTTATTTTGTTTCTTGGTCTTGCAAAGAACCGGTTGGCGTGCATGTCGACCATTTGAACCACGACAAATGCGGTGGTACCTCTGAGATCCCGCTCGCCACCGTTCCGCGGAGACATGGGTTCTTGAAGCTGGTGCGTTCCCTATGGCGTGGTCGTATCACAAACCTTACAAAGCTAGCAATTTTGACAGAAATGTCACCGATTTCGCGCCTAAACATGCTCTAGGCGGCAGGCGATCATAACAAAAATATATCAGTCGGAGCTGGCAGCCTTAAACTAAACTACAACTAGGTTGAGGTGATGGCAGAGCAGAATGCCTATGGTAGGCCGTGCTTTCCTGTCGGGGATTCTTGTGCTAATGGCGCTTCATATCAGGGGCGCCGGCACATCTCCCGTAATCGCTGAGAACAAATATCCGCATCTATTTTATTCTAATTGATTACAACTTCACCGCCTGTTGTTTGATTATCATGCCATCCATCACATTGTTCTCATCGTTTTTGTTGCGGTTGCGCGGATCCATGGTGTAATCCGTGATCTGCAAGATGGATCTTGAAATCGCTTTGACGTTCGGGTACTCGCGACCGAGCGGCTCCCTCAATGATACCGAGGGTTATAATGACCTAAGCATTGGATATCGATATCCGTGACCACTTGTTCTTCCTCAGGATCTGACAAATTCCTTTTCTTTCAATTTAATCTCCCGCGAAAACCACGGCACGTCAATACATTACAATCGTAATGTTGCGATGCTGTTTGAGCGCTGCTGTTACGCGTCTGTATGATGGGCTTCAGACTCTTTAGATGTTTCATAGCCCTCATTTCGCATCCCGCCAGGCGCTGATAAATTGTTGTCCCCATTTTTGGCAAGTCCCCTCAACTAAAACTTTTATCTCACCAAATCGGACTGACAATGTTAATGTTTTCAAAGCACCTGGGATTGACCAGCTACTAACCATCTAGTACACCGCCGATCAGTAAGTCTGTATTGTCGTATGCGTACGGAAGACTGCTAACTAGTATCAGACTGAGACTCAGATCCCCTCTGGTCGGAGCTTCTCTCCTGATCCCATCATTGCTAGCGTTTACACAGTAGAGACCAGTTCATTTTGGCTGGTAAAAAACGAAACCTTAAAGGGTTTTGATTTAGTGGAGCCTTTGTTGGTCCAAAGGGCCATCAGTAAAACGGTATGAAAAACTTTCCCCCCATAGAACAATGGATTTGAGGTACCTTTTGTTTTACGGTGGAAAAACCCTGGCGTCAAAACTGAAGCTGAAATCGAAACCATTTAAGGTCCCGTTTTGAGGCTATTTAAATATATCAGCCTCTGCAGTGTTATCATCTATGATGGTCATAGGGATGGGTTTATCTTAGCCGGCCAGTTGAGCTCTTTTTCCACTAGATATAAAGTCTTCATGATTCTAAACATATACTTTCATCGTCGCTTCTTGAAGCCTCAATGACTACCGCCATCACTAGACACGGCACTATTCTGCAAAAGCCAAATGACGACCTGGCAAAGGACATCTTCCAAGCTTTGGACGTGCAGCTCAATTCAATGATGGTCGAGGCATTATCACACGGTACGATGGCCTAAATTATGCTCATGCGCCTGCATGTGACACATTTCACCCAGGAATCTACACCGGACTCATAGTATTCGCCTTGTGGACTGTCGGTCCGTGGATTACTCCCATGTTAAGAATCCTATTCATACTGGTTATCTGACTTGTCTCAATAGTTTCGAGCAAAAGGCGGCATGACTACGGGGGGTCGCGCTCTATCCTTCTTACTCTTATGATTGTGCTAGTATATCTTTTGACGACATTCGGCTTTTGCGTTAATTGGATAGCTAATGCTAGAATTTTTATCGTTAACGGACAAAACTTCTCGACGGTTTTCAAGGCGTATAATAATCCTTTCCCGTCATGGGTTTATCTTGTCGTGGGGATCACAGCAGGTGTGAACACCATCCTTACCGAGGCAACTCTGGTAAGTCAATAACTTGTCTTGATGTAGCTTTTGCTCATTCCACTGTAGATCTGGCGCTGCTGGATTGTCTGTGGCCGGAATTCGCGTGTCATCGTCGTTCCGGTAATTTCCACCACCATGACAGTAGGTAAGTATTAATCGGAATCTCAGGTCGAGTCTACGGCTTACAACACTCAAACTGTGACAACAGTTAGCAAAGGTGTCCTCCTCTATCACCATTGCGCTGATGGTGACCTTGAGAACATGGACCTTTACAACCCGGACTCTTCCCACTGGGCTTTGATCTATTCCTCGGCCATATTGGTGACCTTGTTATGGTGCACGGTTCTTATTATCTACCGCATTATCAGTGTCGCCATTGATCCCTGTTGGTATATCTGTGCGCTAGAAATAACGGCGGAGTCCGCCTCTCTTTATTCAGTGTTCATAATCATTCTGTTGGTGCTTGAGGCTCACAATGACACAGTGGGAATGTATGTTGAGGCATTGGCAATTGCAATGAGAGTACGTTTCCCCCGACCAAGTAGGACCACGTTGTATCACCTAATTAGTCTGTTCTCTCTAGGGAATTGTACCTACAATGCAAGTAGGCCGCGTCGCATCGGGGTGCGCCCGTCCCGACGATTACTGGAGCGGGAGTTCGGTGTCGGAATCTCTTCGGTTCACGACTTCAAGTGCGGGTGAACAGAGTCAGGATGGGATGGATTTTGATGGGATCATGTCGGTTCGTTCAAGATCTGATTTAGAGGATGGGTTAGGTAACGGTGCGCAAAGCCTTTTATAATGCATTATCAGTATTTGGATCATACACCTCTTTGAGAGCCTATTACAATGTATATTGCAACTTTTATAGTGCTCTGGAGTAAAGCTTTACATTTAACGTTCGGACGTTGACCAGGAAAGAAACGTGTAACACCAACACGAAGTATTTAATTGTTGGACTGAGCCAGCCCATAGTTTAAATTGGCCAGACAGCCTTGAGTTCGAAGGATGGCACTCTTCAAATAACCATGAGCTCGATGCTAGAATCACAAGGCCGTTTTCAAACGAAGTCAGTGACGAAAATAGTTTACATCTTTGCAAACACAATGGGGACTAATTACGAAATATACCAGTCTATATACTACGAAAGTTCCGCGGAAAGAAGCAACTGCGTAAGTGACTCTTTACGAGAATCAAACAGCAACTAATTGTCTGCCATGAGAAGCTCGGACATGCAACCCTAAAGACATAGTATCCTCAGTCTACCGTACTAAATGCATGCAGTGCGGACGGCCCGTAACTTTTTTTCTCGGATATCAGAGAACAAAAGCAATTAGAGACGGTGTTCAGGACGCATAATTGTCATCAGGAGGACAATCGTGAGGCGGCCCAAGCGACCCCGAATATATCGATGATTTGTATCCCGTTCAACATTCCTGACTTCCAATTGGTATCAGAGTCGCTCGCTACAAAGTTCCTTAGGTGTGTTAGTACTTGGATCTTGCAAGATTCGGAGACTAATAATTTACGTTGTGAGGCGGAGCGACCCAAGAGCTACCATCTCGCTTTATATTTGGAAGTTGAAAGATAGACGTCTTGCTGAACTGATCCCCGAGCCTCTTCCTGTCACAAACATGGCTCAGGTCAAAGGACCTCAAGTGACAGAGTCTCAAGTAGAAGCCGCGAGACCTATGCCAGGTGGCGTTGGCTGCCTTCCGTCGCCCTAATACAGAGACGGACTGGAAGAAAGTGAGGGGCAGGATTTGAGGCTAGCGACCATGCTGGTGGTCCCAGGAGTCCCTTGACGGCGAACATTGAGCCTATGTTCATATCTAATGGTCCCAGCATGAAGTAACGTCTGAACAATATTAAGATGGGTCCTGCAGCACGGCCACTTCAAGTACTCGCAGGCGCTCCGTAACTGAAGTGGTTCACGTTCGAATAGCCACTGGATGCTGTACTACCTTCGTAATGATGACAAAATCGTGTGTCAGACGCAGAAAGTAGGGGTCCTTCTTAGTATATGGTGGACACGATCACAAAGAACGATGTCGCCTACCTTGAACATCCCGGTTTTTTGCTTGCTTGCCATCGTTTGATGATAGAGAGAAAATTCGAGGACCATCGGTCCATTCAGATATTATAAACATGGCGAGGTAGATGGAGGAAACAGCAGTGGCACAGTTGTTTTCCAATTAGCTGAAAACAAACAAAGACAGAGGCGTTCAGGGCTCGCAATTTGTCACCCGTCACAGCCATTACAACTTGAATTCTGACATCGAGTGTTCAACATGAACATGAATCCGCCTCTCATCGAAGACGACGAAATCCTCATCTCCAGAAGCATCTATCAAATGGTCAGTGTAATTGCATGGCGACACCGATAGCCACATCTCACCGACTTGCAGGTAGACACAATTGGAGTGGCGGGAGTGATCGAATTATTGCATACCAGGACGAGGAATGCAGCAGCGTCTGCAGAAGTAGACCTAAATTTCATAGGAACAACACTGGTGAGCACGTCAGCCTAAAATGCAAGACAACAGATGACTCATTCACAATAGGCGAATTATGCCGCCACAGGATATGGACCTCCCCAGCTCAACGAGCATCCGACTGGAATGACTCGTGGAGCTAGGACCCTTCGCAAGGTGCCACCTTCTGACCCGGCCGAGTTCGATGCCTGGATCGTGGCACTCTTTCTCCAGAACATCGACACCTCGCACCAGCGCCCTCAGTGGCTATATGCATGCCGACAAGCTCCACGCCACGTTCCACCCACCGATCCTGCTGCCTTCGATGCCTGGGTCTCCTCGTTCTTCACCCGAAGCGAGGCCAACAGAATCCGCCATCGCGACGCCGTTCGCGATGGACGTCACAACAGTATATTCTTAGATACGATGTCGAGAGGCCCATCGGGGTTAGCGTCAACGATCGGTACACAGTAAAATACTAGTCAGTTCCTGTTACGTAACGTACGTAATGTACCTATTTTTACTGGTGACGTCACTGTACGGTACCGTACATCTGCCCGAGATGCCGTTGTTCGGCATTAGCAAGCTGCAAGTAAATACTAGCAACGTCAGGCGGGTCACCCCGAGCGCCCTGCGCCTCGCGGCTTGTCACGTGATGCGCCAAATAAACTTTTCAACTATGCCCGCCCCTTGCAACCGATTCCGACGTTTCCCTCTCTTCCGCTATTTTTCTTCTTTTATAATCGTTGCCCTTTCGAACGACTTCTCCGTAGATTCTCATCCTCATCCCGCTGTTTCTTCTTTTCTAGCGCTTGGCCTTTCGCCCACAACCTAGAACCGACTTGAGCGGCAAGCCCCCCTCCTCCGCTTTTTTTCTTCTTTTCAAGTGCTCGCCCGCTGCCCTCGCAAAAGCCAATCGAGATCTATCTTTCAAGTTTTGCATTTTGCCTTCGTCCAAAAGTCCCTGACATAACGTCTACATGTCTCCCACCGTCATGCCACCTATAAGAGGAGCATTTTCCGACCTCTCGCCCATCCCCCTCCAGAATGTCTTCCACGACGTCCCCCCACAAGACCTCCTCCCAGACTCCCAACTCCCCCTTTGCGAACGTAAAACTACCACATCGGCTTCTCAACTCTGACGCAAATTACGACGCGGTCCGTCTCAAAGCTCAGAACATCCAACTGTTGTACTTCCGTACCCATCAAGCGGTGGTTTCCTTCAACCCGGATAACAAAAGCCTCGTGTTATACGAGTAGTAAGTCTTTACAATTGTCTTATTCACTTGACATTTACTGAAAACAATGTAGTCCTGCCTATAGTGATGCTAACGGAGTCTTGAGGCCCGTTCTTGCGGAGGACTTGGCCGAACTACGAGTAAGTAGTCATCCTGAGTATGCTACGTTGGTCTAATATACCTAGGCCTCGAACGCCAATGTCGTGCTTCCCTCGTGCTGGTGCCCGGCCGCATTTACTGGGAATTATTGCGAGACCATCATCTTCACGATGAGCCCCCTCGCCAACGCCGAATACGAGAACCCGGGCAAAATTGCTCTGCGTTGTGCCGCATCACAGCCAAAGCTCCGGCTCTTCGGGTGTGGATTCTGGGGTGAGTGACATCCACCTCCATTGGTCACGACACGAACAGTTGATGTCTTCTAGTCCCCATACAAGAGCTCACGAGCCAGGGGACTCTCGGAAATCGCCTCCGTATCCCTGCTCCAGCCGGTACTACCGCGGCGACCTCTCCTGCGGCATCCATCGCGTCAAGCTCCAGCTTATTGCACGCACTAGATGAAAGTTTTCTCGGCCGCTCCAAGCGCAAACTCGTGGTGCAACCAAATGGTTTGTATTTCTCTCATGTTCTACGTGACATGAATGCATACTGACTAGTATCGATGCTCAACAGGGTCTCCCAAAAAGAGTCGGGTGCTTGCGCCTGACTCTGACACCGACTTCTCCCCCCCCCCACCCATCTGTTCTCGCCTCGAAAAAAGCAGTTGGTGAGTCTTCGCTTTCACTGTTTGCTTTGCCACCACAGACTCAGTTTGTCTAAATAGCCCAGGACACGATGTTCAAGGCGGCTTTCCTCCAAAAAGGTATGTTATTCCGCCTTCTGTTCTTCACCCCATCCCGACTAATCACCAACTCCAGGCTCTTTACGTGGTACCAGTACCATGGAAGAGTTTTTCCAGGGTACGGCGACCTTCCCCGCACCAAGCCTTCTTGCTCTTGAAGAGGCTTATACGTCAGGATCCGGGATATCCCTACAAGAATTCCAGTATCTAACCGATTACTGTCTGGAATGCGGTAAACTCTTCAGAAGGCTTGCTCACGACAAGCATATTTGTTTCGAGGTCTCCCAGACCCAAACTCGCCGCAAGCGCATCCCCAAAGCGGAGAAGGGAAAGGGAAAGGCGAGGATGGAAAACTCTGATATTTTTACGAGTACTCCGCTTGACAGTGTTATTGTAATTCCCTCCGATTCAGAATGATTTCATAGTTTATTATGCAGTTATAGTAGGCTATCTAAGGTACAAACCAAATAACACAGAATTGATACCGGTGACACAGAGACACAAACGTAGATGCCCCATAGACATAAATGGAGACGCAAAGACATAAGTGAAGATGCGAAGACATAAACGGAGACACGAAGACATAAACGGAGACGCGAAGACACGAAGACATAAATGGAGACGCGAAGAGAGACATAAATGGAGATGCGCAGACATAAACGGAGACGCGAAGACCCATCCCAAGATGCCGAAATGCCGATGTCCCGATTCGATCTTAAATCACGTCAATTTAGTGCGACGCGCCGCGGGACGTGCGCGGTAAACATACGAACCTTAGAGGCTCAGTTTCTAATGAGAATGTGATAAATTTGTGCAAAATATGGGTATCTCCTGTCTCAGGTATCAAGATATAGCATGGACTTCAACTTCGCCCTCATCATCTCTCTCTCCGGCTCACTCGACAGCTTCATCCTCGTCTTCCTCGAAAATAGTGGCGAGTTCAGAGCGCAAAAACCCTGCCATTCCGACGTCCTCAAGGGGTGCATACTCGGCGTTGTACTGAGGAGCCGGTTCGACCGTATCGATCGTGTCTGTATACGGACGGATGTCAGAGGAAGCATCCTACTAGCAAGAATCGCTGAAGTGTACCGATGTCGTTTTGTGCCTGAGTATCAATAGCACTGTACGGTGGAGGGGTACGCGTAGCGACGTCGTATGACGGCGGGAAAGCGCTCGATTGCAGATCGGGGTTATCGACTAGTAGGAATATGTTGTTAATAGACGAAGAAATCACAGACGCTAGTCGACGCACCTAAGTTCCCAAACGAACGATGAATAACTCTGCGCACGCGCTCTAGGGTTCTACTAATGACAGAGAGGATAGAGGTCTTGAGAAGTACTTTTTGGCTTGAAATCGCAAGACTAACTGAAATTGGACCGCGACACGACGAATGTAAAACATCTACAAGTACAGTGTTAGTACAATCTCGTGCATCTAGTACTTAAACTGACCTTGGACCGAATTTTGAGGTGGAATGAGAGAGGAAAGAGACTTAAACTTTTGTGTGGGAAAGGATGTCAGGTGAATTTGCTATTAAGAGCCAATATAAAATGCAACGATACGATCACACTTTGGGTTCCTGCCGTCATGAACGCTCACTTCATATAAACTGGAATTAAGGTCTCGACATCTCTTTCTCTGCTGCGGAGTATCCCCCGTTGTTCCTCGTATCGTGGGCATTCACAAATGATGTGCTCGCGCGTCTGAAATTGCTCGCCACATGGGCAGTCAAAGAATGTTTGGCCCAACTTCGGGAGGGGGTCGAAGATGACATCAATAATCCACTTGCAAGGCGCAATCTGCAGGTTGACCGCATATCGGGTCGAAGTTCACCGATTTTCTTCCAGTGGCGAGTGTGGCACGGCCCGACCAAGGCTACGTATCTTTGGCGGCCCCTTTGTGTGTCGCCCATATGAGCCACGGAGGACTCAATATACATGTGGAGCGGTCATGATATTTCTGCGGAGAATCCTCGGTGCTCACAGAATCCAGTTTGTTCAACGTCGATGGACTCTGGAATGCGATATATACGGCCCGGGCGTTGTTCTGCGTGCTTCGACTCTCGTCCCCATGATTCATAATCGGTCATGGGGGGCCATCCAGGGCGAACGAAGTTCCTATGTTCGCACACGATTCGCCTTAAAGTGTCGACGATACTTTGGTGGTAAATAATACCGGGTGACCCTCCAATGAACATCTCTTCCGACTTTTGCAGTACACAAGCTGAACACTTTCGACGATGGACGGCCACGTTACTCCTTTGGTCATGGCTTTCCGCTCTACTTTACGGGAGCAGTATCGGGGCACTCGCTAAGTCTATTGTTCATGATGAGAATGGTGACACTTTGTACCGTCGCGGGGTGTCATTCACAGACCAAGTCTCTTTTGACAACTACAGTTTGTCGCTACGCAGTCAAAGGTTCTTCTTACAGTCAGTATCTTCTTCGGTTTAAATGCTTGATATTGATGATTATGCAGTTCCGGAGAATTCCACACATTTCGGCTACCTGTCCCGTCCTTATGGCCCGACATCCTGCCAAAGGTCAAGGCATCAGGTCTGAATGCTGTCAGTGTCTATGTTCACATGGGTCTACTCAACCCATCGCCAGAGTCGTGGACTTTGACGGCTTTCGAGCTCTGAAGCCGCTGTACGAGGCCGCTTTGGATGCGGGTATTTGGATCGTTCTACGTCCTGGTGTGTTTTAGTTCTTCCTGCCGATTTAGGGTGCTTAACTGTGAGATCACTAGGCCCAGTCAATTGCGTTAATATATTCTACGGTTGAGTTCTTACCCTTCTTAGTACATCAATGCAGAGACTTCGGCGGGCGGTATCGCACATTGGGCTACGTCAGAAGTTGCTGGAACGCTGCGAACAAGCGCCCCCGGATTGGAAGGAAGCATGGATGGATTATATTCTCGGGATCATCGAAGAAACAGGCCTGTATCAAATCACCGAAGGGGGGCCGGTTATTGGTGAGTGCATCGCTGTCTGATATGGCTGCTTCTGATCTCACATTCGGTCAGCTATACAAATTGGTGCGCTTCTTTTCCTAGTACGAAGACGATTGACATTGAATCACTACTGCAGACAACGAATTTACTCAGAGTGTTGGCGGAGAGTATTTCGCTGAACTTGAAGAAGTCTATCGCAATTCAAGCATTGTACTGCCCCTTACCTACAATGATCCAGGACAAGGCCGTAACTTCATCAACGGAACTGTGAGTTTGTTTGATGAGTTTCTAAGCCCTTCGTGCCAACACCGTTGCTTCTAATCAGGGCGCCGTCGATCTTTATGGGTCAGCCATCTTCGTGAGTTCTCCTTTCTACTTCTTATCGTCACCTTGTCAGACTGGATTTTTATCCGCAAGGGTTCGACTGTTCTCATCCCTTGGACTGGAACAGGGTCACCTTGAACTACCATCAATATCACGAAGCAGTCAATCCATCTCAGCCCTGGTACTTCCCCGGTCCGCGCGGCTGTTTTGTCTTCGCACTCTAAACTAATCTGAACTGAACAGAGTTTCAAGGAGGTTCGTTCGATGCATGGGGGCCAACCGCACCAGGTAACGCGCTAAGCTAATGTTCTACTGTCCGCTTCTTATTACTAGTCATATCAGGCTATGCTCCTTGCGCTGTCCGAACGGGTCCCGACTTCATGTCTGTTTTCTATCTTCAGCTATGGGCCAGCAATGCAAAGCTGCTCAGTTACTACATGATTTATGGGTTCGTCCTAGTACTAGCTCTCTCACTGTACTGTGTCTGATGACATACTCTAGCGGTACATCTTGGGGGGCAATACCGTTCCAGTAAGTTGACCGTTATGCTGCTCCTACTATATCTTGCTGACTTTTCAAACCAGTGGGGTAATTATTGATGATCTTTTTAAATCAAACCGGGACTGACTTCGAGAAGGTCTACACCTCGTACGACTACGGAGCTTCCGTAAGTCAAGTGTTTTCAACTTAGCGCACTAGGACTCAAACTGGTTCAGATTGATGAAGCACGACAATTTGATGACAAAATACGACGAGCTGAAGAGGCAAGGTTTATTCATCCGAAGCTCGCCAGAATTCTACAAGAAAAATTGGATTGCTGACAGCTCCACGGGTCTTTCAATATTGTCGTCTAATGCAGTCTTTGCGACTTACCTCCTCAATCCTGATACGCAAGCTGGGTTCTACACCATAAGACACAATGATTCTACGTCGACGTAAGGGTTTCATTCGAATGGCAAGTTTTCGTGCGCTCGCTCATCTCTTACGAACAGTGATATCACCGACTTCAAGATCAACGTTGCTACAGCTGAGGGCAACCTTCAGATCCCGATTATCGCTTCAGCAGTTACTCTTGGCGGACGACAGTCTAAAGTCATCGTGACTAATTACGCGTTTGGCTCTTCACGACTGTTATATTCCACAGCGTCGATCTTTTTTGTTGGTATCATCAATGGCAGAGATGTCCTCTTCATATATGGGGATGTCTCCCAAGAAAATGAGATTGCATTATCACTCACTGGCCGCCCTTTCTGAAAGGCTTACGATGCTTCATCATTCAGAGCCACGCTCACGCCGAATACCATCATCACAATCTTCTCCTTCCCTACTGGGACTGAAGGCCTAGTAACAGTCTATGACTCCGACTTGCAGTTGGTATTATTTGCCGACTCTGACACTGCCGCCACCTTCTGGGCACCTGTCATTCCTGGAGACGCCAGTGATTCACTGCACAACTTTTGGGGCCTGGGGAATAATCAGTCTGTCCTCGTGGGTGGACCATATCTCGTGCGGTCGGCTAGCATATCGGGAACGGAGCTTGCGTTGAAGGGTGACCTCAACGCCAGTACGCCGTTGATAATCATAGCTCCTGCTGCAATCACTTCCGTAAAAATGGAATGGTGCTGCATTGTCGGTCAATGCGTCCTCGTCCTTGACGGTTATCGGAGGTCTAGTAGGAGAACTTACATTGTCATCGGCATCCGTGGACATCACAGTGGCTCCGAGATTGGAGGGATGGAAATTCCGAGACAGCTTGCCGGAGATTCGACCAATGTTTGACGATGGTTCATTGGTCGTTGCGAACCACACCACGACCAACATCCCTCTCCAAACCGTATTATTCCGATGGGACAATTTTGTACGGATGCGATTACGGGTTGTATGTGTCATTTCTTGTCATTCCAGTTCATTCAATGAAATACGTCCAACTTGTAGCTGTGAGAATATCGTGCTCTGGAGGGGACATTTCAACGGTACGGGAACTGAGAAAAGCCTCAATCTCTCTGTAAATGGCGGCGAAGGTAATTACACGTTCTCAATTCACGATACCCGGACTGATACCGGCCCGGCCTTAGCATTTGCCGCAAACGTTTGGCTCAATGACGTCTTCTTGAATACATCTTACGGAAAGTAAGATATGCAGTGGATGTGTGCATGCTGCGGTACTGATGCTACATATTCAATTGTAGCTTCTACCAACAACAGAAACACTATAGAGGAAACGGATGACGTCTTTCTCTTCCCAAAAGGCGCCGTTTTACGGGGCGACAATGTCATCACAGTAGTCCAGGTATGCATATACACTTCTTACCCGATATCGCCCAAAGCTCATGAGTGTTCTATCAACTTTCCCGACAAGACCCATGGCGTGTTCAATGAGGGAGGATAAGCGGCTGCATTATCACACGTGAGAGTCACGTGACACTTACATATGCCGCCGGGCCGTCGGCTTGATCGATGCTTCAAGTTGATCAGCGTCGCGACTAAGTGTCCTTTACTAGCTTTACTTGTTTAATCGCCCTCTACTTCTAACATCTTCTGTACTTTCGATATGCCAATAAAATACTACTATATACGCGCCGGTTTGCAAGCCAAGGACGCTTTTTTTGGCGACATCAGACGTATCTACCCGCGTTCTTCAAGCCTGACGGACGACTTCCCTGCGAAGATACTTTTTGAGGCTGAGAGGAGATACGGCAAGAAGCTTCTGCACGAAAACGTCGACAAGATGTCAATTTTGTGAGTGTCGACGTGCTTTTTTTTACTTTAGTTTATGTCTTTAGTTCCGGATGGCATTCATCGTCGGCCAATCCTTGCTATCATTATACCTTGCGAGCATATAATCCGGCGGGATGGATGGCGGTTACTATCGAAATGGAGGCCGCAAATCAAGGAAAAGTGTACACGTACTATCCTCAGGATTGGAGTCGGTGGATGGTATGTTCGGGGGGAGTACGTGCGAAGCATTTCTTCGAGTTGGGGGATCATATTGAGGTAAGTCAATTTTATTCAAAACGTTTTTGACATATCTGATTTTTAATTCAGGTGATTTAGGTGTTATTACAATGCTTCGGTTTATGTACGATACTTCTAGGGGCGGGATCTTGCATGATTTCCAAGTGTTTAAACGGAAGAATTTTGTTGGATTGTAAGGCGTACTTCTGAAGTACTCTGTTTCATTCGTATTGACTACGTTCACGCAGATGCGTTTACGACACGTCTACTATATTTTAAAAGGTGAGTTTTTTTTCGCATTGCGGCACCGAACGTCTATTCTTGCAAGACGTCTATTTTTAGGTACCTTCAAGGAGACACGTTCGCGACGCTCTCCTTTATTTTAAAAGGTGATTTTTTTTTCTCGAATTGCAGCACAGAATATAAGGAAGTCTCCCAGTTCACGGGATGGGAAAATTGTGGTTTTAGATATGGGGAGGGCCCTTCTGGTGAACGAAAATGTTGAATTTTTGGATCAAGTTGTTACAGGCATGTCGGTAGATAGTCTTAGTAGCAGGTCAGGCGGATGGGTATGATATGTAAATTTATATGGTCACTCCCACAAGGTCTTCACTTGGTCCCATATCTTACTCGTGCCCTTTTCGACACTGACGGGGAGTCAGAGCTATTGTGACCGTGTGATAGCTCGTACTTTGAGTGAGATAGATACCTTGTTCAAAGACTTCCACATTCTAACCTTTTCTCGACTACGGGAGACTACACCGTAGAAGGAAACTCGTTCACCCTGCAGTCTCGTAAGGACAAGGAGCAGTACGACATCCTGTCCGGTATACACCGCACTCTAGTCTACAAAACCCTTTACGACGACACCACCCAAACGCGGAGCATCCGGACTGTCACTGCACCCTGTATGTTTTTCTGATGTGGGAAAGACACATATACGACATCGCGTCGTTTCCTCCTTATCTCGGAAAGAATCGTGGACCTTAGTAATGGATACGTCATCAATACATATCGAGCGCGCAACGCGTACAGGTCACACTGTGAGAAATATCACAAGACTCTAGAGGCTTTGTAAGCCAAAATTCGACCCTGTGAGACCTTGGCAATCGAGGTAATGTATAACGTTTTATGCAAGCTTTATTTTACATGTAAGATAATTCAGTTATAATAGTTTATGCCAAGCTTTACATGTAAAATAAGTGTATCATTGCATGCGCGATTCGCTTGCCCGTGGTATTTTTAGAACTCTTTCACTACCGAGAAAGGACCTTATCTGCCATCCCCCGAACGCCACCATCCATCCGTATGTATTTAAGGTGCCCGCCAGGTGAGAGTACCAGTCTTTACCCGCTCTCATTCATGTCGTCCCCATCGACTCAATACCTGTATGTACTCACCTCGTTTCGACTGTCGGGCTGTACGTACTCATGTCATCTTTTATAGGACCTTGCTCGGCGTGCTGCCAGTAATGGGCAGGCACGATTACGCTTGCCAGCACGACTATACCGCTGAGCAGCGCAAGTATATGTCCCAACAAGGGATTCTGTTTGAAAGAGCAGTACAGGACAACCATGTCCTCATTTTCTTCGCGCGGTTGTTCGAAGATTGGTTTGACCAATGGCCCATCACAGATGATCGGTCTGACGCTGCCGTGGAGCAGCTCAAAGTCGTAAGTCTCTGTCATTTCATTCACCACGTCCGCTGACATCGCCGTCGCCAGGAAATCTCGACTTTGTACATTATGGGCCTAAAAAACCAGTGGGTGGTACACGGCTTGCGTCCTGACGGATGGACGGAGGAATATGTCATCGACAAGTTGGATTACTTGGAAGATATGGTTGTGATCCTTTGGGAGCTCCGACGGGTGTTTGTAGTGGAGCTGCCGGATAGTACTGGGAATTAGCGGCTGCTGGCTGGTTTCAGTACAATTGTGTTATGACAGAGCCTTTAGACCACGTAGAAATGTGCTTGATAATACCGATCCGCCCCTTCTCACTTGACTTCCTGAATAACACGACGTTAACTCTTCACTTTATTTTGGAGCACGACGTTAAAGCCTAAGTTTATTTCGGTCTTGAGTGTCAACTTAGAATTTTAACTTTCTGTTTATTCGGGTTGGTTATTACTCTCGGTTTTGCCTAGATCTGCCAGTCAATTATCGGACCGTGACAAGGAACTCTTTCCTCATTAACCTTTCGTGATTAGCCTTTCGCTTTATTTTGGGAACACGACGTCGACGTTTCAACGCCTAAGTTTATTTCAATCTTGAGCGTAAACCCAAAATTTTAACTTTCTGTTTATTCGGGTTAGTTACTGCTCTCAGTTTGCCTAGATCCGTCAGTCAATTGTCGGACCATGAGACAAGGAACTCTTCGGTTGCTAGTTAGTAGTTACAACTCTAAGTCTAATTTTAATATTGGACCTTGACCTTGGAACGGAACAGGACAAGTGTGCGTCGAATCCCAGCAGGAAGTACGCGGACTTTTGGAACAGTATTCTCAGGGGGAAAAGAATTATTGATTGCTAGAAATATATCTCCGTACTGCCTTGTCCTTTGTAGGTAACATGGTCTACGACCTTCGGACTAGAAAGGTCCCATCTCTCGAAATCCCCCCTCCTCCTCGACTTATAGTGCACGTGCAGCCCGACAATCCCCCATCACAGTCTCAAATGTCCCGTTCAAAGTCGTCATCGAACGCCAGGGATGATGAGTTCACACCTCCTCCAGCACCGGATGCAGCTGCTGACTTGATCAGATGCATCGACGACGTGGAGGTGTCACTTGGATTCGTCAAGAAGAGGGCCATCCGCCACCTGGTGACCATCCAGGGCGCGATGATGAATACCTGGTCATAGTACGTTGTCCTGTTATATAACCTAGGAGTCGGTGTGGAGGCATGAACTCATTCCTTTATTATAGTCCAGCGTGGAAACAAAACAATGGAGAACTCGTACCCGTTAGCGTGGAGAACCTTCAGCAATACATGCTGGAATGGGAACTTGAAGGGCCCAACTGTTTCTGCCCTCTGGTGGACCCTTCTTCGTCACTGGTGCAGACCATCCTCCGCCAAGATGACGTTGACGGGCAGTGGTCCTTTGTCTGCGCCAGCGATTACTGCAAGTACCGTGGTACGTTTGCTTTATCTCCTTAAACTGGCATGATATTGATGAGGCCGTAGTCAATCTCACCAGAATTTTCGGCCCAGGTCTCCCTCAAAGCGCTCTGCAGAATCATGCAAGTGAGTCACAGAGCTGAGCTATCAGATCGAAATATGTTTAACAGGCTGCGATGAAGATGCACCACCTATTGAAGACCTTGATTACCGCAGTAAGTTCTACATGCACCCAGGTGAACTATATGACTGATCATGGTGCCAGCCTACGAGAAACGATGGGAGAAAAAACACGGAAAACGCTGGCATTCACTCGAGACAGTTCTTTCCGACATCGAAGAGGGCGTCGAGGCAGAGACGACGTCAGCCAAAGCACCAGACAGTGTCGTTCCAGAGTCTGATGGGGAGGCGGGACCGAAGAGCCCGCCGGTACCCAGTAAGTCTTGGTTCCATCTTGTCGTTGTTATAATTGCTAAACATATATCAAGGACTCGATCTAACCACGAAGAGGAGGAACAGCGAAAACACCATACTGACCCGCAAATATATGAAGGTAGGATTGACAGCCCTTCGATTGAAGGAGAGGAGGCAGAGCCCGCAGGCACAAGAAGCTGGAGATAACAGTGTCCAGCCTGTAGGAGAGGACGTCGCCCGTGAGTGCATCCCCCAGTTGATGCGACAAGAATTGACATGCACTTTTACATCCCCAGAAGCACCAACGGGTTTCCACGAAACCACTCTCTTCCGTCAAACCATTCCTGTCCCGCGACGGAGGGAACTCTGGATCCATCTCACCCAGAAAGCTGAGGGAGTGACCTCGGAGGAATTGGCAGGGTTGTTAGTAAGATGCGGTGGGTGTACTAAGTATTATAGAGACGGACTCATCCATTATTGCGTATAATAATTGATGGCCCATCTTTTTAATGTGATCGGTGTACCATTATCACATATGATAATTTACAGCCAGTATTGTTCAATGTAATCAACCGCCAGTCTCGTTTAGGTCGCGGTATCATTTTCGTCTTCTGTATCGTTTCTGTCCATTTCGTCTTCCGTATCATTTTTTGTCACAGTATCTTTTTCATCTTCCGTATCATTTTTCGTCCACAGTATCTTTTTCGTCTTCCGTATCATTTTCGTCTTCTGTATCGTTTCTGTCCATTTCGTCTTCCGTATCATTTTTCGTCCACAGTATCTTTTTCGTCTTCCGTACCATTTTCGTCTTCTGTATCGTTTCTGTCCATTTCGTCTTCCGTATCATTTTTCGTCCACAGTATCTTTTTCGTCTTCCGTATCATTTTCGTCTTCTGTATCGTTTCTGTCCATTTCGTCTTCCGTATCATTTTTCGTCACAGTATCTTTTTCGTCTTTCGTATCGTTTCTGTCTTTATCAGTTAAGTCTCTCGTCACTAGTTATCGTTTTCGGTCTTAGCGTCACCTTACATAGTGTCTCGTCCTCGTTTGTCTGTCACCCTATTCCTCAAGCTTGGGGTCACTCAGTTTTGGCAGGCACACACCATGATTAAGTTAAAATGATGGATGGAATTGAAACAGCTCGAATTATATCTACAAATGAACATTAACTAAATTTTTTTCCGCTTTTTGACGTTCGGTTTGTTGGCCTTGGGTCGGGCCCGTCGATTCGCATTGAGCTCCTGTCGTTCCGATGCCTCTCGCTCTACCTGCTGCGCCTTCAAGATCTCCCTCAAGACAGGGGCAATGGAGATTTTCTCGCCTGGATCGGAGAGCCCTGCACCTGTCTGCAAAAAACGCGCAATTTCTTTTGGACTGGGCAAACCGATTGCCTTGGCCACTTGCTTGGCGTACCGGACCGCTTCAGGGGCCCAGGGACACCTATTGACTCGCCCCAATGCCTGACTCTCCTGTTCTTCGATGGCATCCTGTTGCTCGGCGTTAGGTCCATCTATCCGAATCATAACCCCATATGCCCGGGCATGCGATGGTATATATGCAGCAGGATCTATAATCATGAGCAAGAATGCAGCAAGGCTGCGTTTATATCGAACTGGGAATCTCTTCAGGGGGGATCAAGGCAATATGTAGGCGGGACTTACGCTTCTCGGGATTGGTAGGGAGGGCGAGCATCATCCGCACTAATCCCTCGTACACTCGTTCCGGAGCGTGGTCTAGGTTCGTCGACCACATTCCTGACTCCCTGTCGTACCGTCGTGATAGTTCCACTTGATGCATCGTGTCCAGGGACCAAAAAGACGCTCCTCGCGTGAAGCTGGGTTCCGGGGTATATACGGCATGTATGGCCCCAGGCGGTTGAAAGCTATGGATGTGGTTGCATCAACACAAATATGGAAAGAGCGAGAGAAACGAGTGAAACTTACTAAAGATCTCCTGGCAGCAGAACCAGGGTGAAACTGACACAGAGGCGTTCGTCTTGTTGTGTGGGAAGGGCGAATTGAAGGGCCTGGTCGAAATAATCGGTGACGACATGGCGTTCAAGAGGTCTATTTGGGAATGTCACCGTCCATAGCTTACTTCCTTGTTCCCCGATTATCAAAGTCATCTTGCCATCCGCATCATGGTGCTCATCCGTGTACGTGCATGCGTGATGGAGAAGACCCCAATTCATGTCGCTCCACTGCTCTCGCGACAGTCCATGAGGCCAGTCATATTGCGATGAGGTGTTGTTCCATGCGTCATAGCCATCATCCATCATACTGGACCCATGTTAGCGCAAACTCAGGTATTAAAGTATTCAACTCACCCGAAAGGTGGAGGTGCTCCTCGATGTGTCATGGGGACATCAAGAATCTTTTCGTTTCGTATGGGGTCGGCCAGGCCATCTATGAAATCCGAGTGTAGCATCTTCTTGAAAGGCAGGAGTGCATGCTGCTTCTGGCGGACAGTGTCTGAATATTGGCTCAGTGACTGTAAAAAATGCTCCCAAGATGAGGGCATCACGTACCATGCACTTCTACCACTCTAGCAGGCTGTACGTTCCACTGTGTAGCCATGTATTCAGTCGTTAATTGCTCGACTATCTTTGGCGTATAAAATCCTTCCAACTTGACGCCCCGATGGTGAACCAAATGATCCATAATGACGTCGTTGAGCTCGGCATCTGGCGGGAAAGGTGCACGCATGAAGACGACGTGCTCATTGGTGTCTTCGAGGATGGGCGATTCCTGTGCATGCCTGCGGACTGCCTGGGCGTGCTACTCATGGTCGTGAGCTCCTGTGGGTGAGAAACGATGACGGAAACTCACATCCTGAACTATATTGATGTCGTCCTGAGGAACGAAAGGAAGAACGACTCGCGCTGGGGTCGGCGAAGACTCATTGGAAACGCGATCCCAGGTAATGGTGGGTGCATCAGGGTGAACGCCCAGTGCACCAACCCCGAAATCAGATATACGACGTGAAGGAGGGGCCGGAGGAGGCTCAGAAGCCAACAATACCGGGTCAATAGGGGGAGAAGGGGGGGCTCGTGTCGCATCAACTAGGATAGGTGCACTCCTAGTGTCTGGTTTCGGTGCAGCGGAAGATCGGGATTTCGGACGTTCCTTTTTAGATGGACCAGGAACTGGGGTCTGTGATCTATGAAAACGTGAGGATAATGAGGGAGATACACGAGAAAGAACACGTACTTCGCAGCGGCTCTTTGTTGTCGCTTTTTCTCGGCCCTCCGTAGGCGCTTTTCGTACTCATCCGTGGTTTCTCCGTCACGTTTTTGAGCGGCCTCTATCTGTCTCCTGGTCTTCTTCCTGGAGACAGCAATTGGCGGGTATTTCTCGTCAAGCTCTTCTGGGGTCGCACTAGAACTTGAAATCAGCCAAGGCAGATAATAAATGGACGGCCGTACTCTGGATGTCTACGTTTGTAACCATTGACCGCCATTCGACGACGCGCGGCGCGTTGACGTTCTTCCCCAGAATCCATGTCGTCGTTGTTGGGGGGCGGACTCGCCGCCGAACGTTCTCCTTCGTCGTCGGTTGGCATCTGGTGGGCGGGCGGGGGCGGGGGCGGTGACATTGTTGCTTGGGAGTACTGAGGGCGTGCGTTGTAAGACTGATTTATTCGAGGGCATCAATCTTACCTCTGACTGTTGTTCTATATTATAACTCTTTAAATCGCGCTAATGTAAAAATAAACTTTATTGGATGGGTACAAAGTTATCTATGTATACTAATTTAGATGGTCGTTGGTTGAAGTTAAGAGAGAAAAGATTACATAATTGCCTGTCGCACGGCAATCTGGCCCGAGATGAAAGTCCGCCGGGCACAACCGAATAGTCGGTTGTGCCCGGCGGACTTTCATCTCTGAGAATATCAAACATGTGCCAACATTATGTAAGCTTTCCCTTTCTCTTTTCCGTACCACGCGCATCGTGGCTAAGAGAGAAAGCAAAAGGTAAGCCCCGTTCCACTTGTATAGCTTTGTGGTAGTTAGTACAAAACAAAAATAAAATTGATTGCTTGAAATTGCATATCTAAGAGTCAAACATAACGAAACTGATGGAAATTACAGTTTCAAACGCGTCGCGGAAACAAACGCGTCAAGAGCCTAATGGTATGTTTTCCGTGATGCCCCTATATAACTCACGCGAACTCAATTATGCTCCAGTCAGCGTTCGTAGATCTAGAGGCCGGTGTCGACCGTGAAGAAGTGCTCGAAGCTAGTGAAGAAGAAATCACCGATTTTATCCAAGATGCACCGGATGAGGACGATATAAGCGACGTAGACGACGCTCCCACCGCAGGCCCTTCTACGGTGGCTCCTGTACTCGGCATTCCCGAGCAAGAAAAAATGTGGACAGATCTGTTGGAGAGGGCGTCATTGCGTGCCACTAGAGGTCAGACGGTCCCGGACACCAACAACAAAAACTCAATCCATGATGTCCCCCCCGAATTCTGGGCTCTGTCCGTCTTTGTGAGTTACTCATTGTTTTGACTTCTATTCTTTCGCTCATTGGGTGCTGAAGCCGGGCTGGGAAGATATTGTCGTCTTTCATATTGGTCGTTGTGCACGACCTGAACTCGGGATCAAGGCCGCTTTCATCATGCCACTCCTCGAGAAGCAAGTATGGCTGGAGGTGGAAATGTCCTACACGTTGAAAGCATGGCTACAAGACATACCTGGAGTCCGTCTCCGCAATCAGCAACCCATCCTTCACGCTCTTTCTCCTCTTGACGGGTTTGGGGCACCGCTCTCAACAAATTCCTCCAAACCGTTAGTCGTTGGTTCCTGGGTCCGAATTCGACGAGGAAAGTCCAAAGGCGACACAGGAATGGTCGGCAAGGTGTATCCTTGGGGGTGCAAGGTTCTGTTGATACCCAGGCTAGACCCAAGTGCCCGAGACAAGAAACATGGCAAACGACGAAGACTGGACGACAATCTCGCCCCAAAACTGTTCAACCGTGGAGCCATAGAGTTAGATGGCTCAGAGAAGCTCAAGGTCCTCAACAAAGGAGAGGAACGGTATCTCTGGCGCGATTTGGTATACGAGTACGATCTCCTGGTTCGCCGCATCAGCTTTTCCCAAGTTGAAATGGCTCGCGAGATTCCAGATAGTCTGGCGGGTCTTTTTGCCCAGTCGCGCCATCCTCTAGTTCGGCGATACCGCCAGAAGCTTCCCAGAATATCTGAGTGGTGTCTTGTCGTAGGTGACCCTATTATGGATACCAGCAGTGGGCGAGTAGGACTTGTCGGTAGTGTTGAGGACCATGGGTTAGAAATCGAATGTGATGAAGGGCTGTTTACGGTACCATGGGCCCACTGCAGAAAAACCTTCCAAGTGGGACAATACGTGGAGATAACGGAGGACTGCGTCGACCGATGGGCTGGATGGATACACGCCATTGAGGATGGTCTAGTTCATGTGGTGTCTCATAACGCCCAAATGAACGACAAAGTAGAGGTACGTCTCCTGCACGATCAATTTTGATATGTACATCTGATTTACATTAACAGATGCGCGAGGTCCATCCAAACCTAGTGATGGTCAGCACGCCTCCCTCGTCTCTACCCCTTCCTCCGAAAAAGGACCAGGATCCCATCCGTCGCACCAAGGAATGTCCCTGGAAGGGAACTCTCGTCCTCATTGTTCGACGTAATCATCGCTGGCGCGGCAAGACCGGTTATGTAGAGGATGCTATCGTCGTTAATAACCCATCTGGAAAACCAGTCCTGTCTCTGCTCGTCAGGTTGGCTTCTTACGATCCCAACACGCCTTACCCGACCCTCTGGTTTGAATACCTCGACGTTGTCGATGAGGAGTCGTATTTGCCTCTCAATGAGGCGTTACCATTGGCTGACAACGACGACAACTTGTATCATAAGCATGTGCCTACCACTTACGTTCTGGAGGAGAAAGGTAGACGTGTGTATCTGGAGCCGGAGCCGCAAGCTGAAGCCGATCCTGGCAACCGCACCCCCCTGCCCGACCCTGCCGAACGATGCTTATCGCCTGCCTGGGATCCATCCGCCCCGGAACCGGGATCTTCTTTAGCTGTCTCTTCACCGACATACTGGTGCACTGATCGGCGACTCCATGGATTCCAGTTTCGTGCAAAATATCAAGGGCTCAACATCGTCGCAGCAGTTCGTGCGAAGCTTAATGGTAGCGATGGATTGAAATGCGTTAGGGAGGATACGTCCCTACATGAAGAATTGGATCCCGCTGCGGTCCTCCCTATACATCCTACTGCCAGACACTATGACATGTTCCTAGTAATTTCTGGGGAACATTGTGGCAAATGGGTGAGAGGAATCCAGTACAAGAAAATATCGCCGAAAGATCGCTCGGACCTAGAATGGACGGTCGCAGTCGTTATACCTAGAACACCATTCATGCATGACGATCTTACGGATGAAAGGCTGGTGCTACATAGCTCCTGTATGACCCTTGCTAACGAAACGGCGATTTCACGAAATTTAAACGAGAATCTGAGAAGACAGCTACGGAAACCTGCTCGAGAGCGTTAATTTGGACTATAAATCATGTCGGACATATTATGGAGTAAAATGTTGTATGTAGCTTATTAGAAATTTCTGTAGTAAATTACACTTCTGTATTTATGGTAGCTCGATAAGTCTATAGATTCACTGTATATCAAGGATAACATTTCTTAGATACCTTAGACAATCCCAAAATTATAGATAGTCGGAATACCATACACATTTATTAACGCGAATCGTCATCTTGTGGGAACAAATGAGTGATATGAACGAGACACAACCGATACGGAAGACATCACGATACAGGTGACGGGAGACATGACCGATACGAGAGACTTGACCGATACGGGAGACATGACCGGTAACAATATGCGAGACAGAAACGATACATGAGACGGGAACGATACAGGAGACTTGACCGATAACGATGCGCGAGACAGAAACGATACATGAGACGGGAACGATACAGGAGACTTGACCGATACGGAGACTTGACCGATAACGATGCACGAGACAGAAACGATACATGAGACGGGAATGATACAGGAGACTTGACCGATACGGAGACTTGACCGATAACGATACGCGAGACAGAAACGATACGGGAGACTTGACCGATACAGGTGACAATGATACCGGTGACGGGAGACTTAAACGATACTCTGGTGACGATCCAATCTTGACGAACTATCTTGGCTGACATTGTATAAGTTTATACTCAGTAACCAATTGGGAACTAGGACAACTACGGCTACTCTAGTATCACTATTCTGACTTTTCCTGATGACTGCCCACGCAATCGCTTTTTCAGGTCCAAACTCTTCTGTTTGTGTTTCTCGTAGGCCTTCTTGTGCTTCTCTGCCGACTCGATAGCATTGAGATCAGTAGGTTTGATGGACAGTCTATGTAGAGCACTCTGATACCGTTCCCAGGACTTACGAAGCCGTTCGTTCTGATCTCCGATGCATTTGTCCGTGGAATTGAACTTCCGGGTACGATGTATAACTACCGCGAGCCCATGAATACGTTTTCACTCCGATGTGGCGACCACACTGACCTGTACGCTTGTATTTTCTAGCGACCGAGACCACGACGGTGGTAGGCCTGTAGCTGGCCTTGACTCCCATTTTCTGGGCGACCTAGGCAAGGCTCCATTCAAGTTAAACAGAAGTGCCAATTCAACTCACGCGATGGATATGGAGGCGCATCTTGTCATAGTGGCGGGCACGAGAGATACCCCCTACTAAGGAACACGGCATTCCTTCCCTGTATATGTCAATATGTGACATCTCTACTGCATTTGTCGTAGTATCTCCGGCTTGCCAAATACTCAATGGAATGAAACTTTTTTCCCAGCACATCCCTTGTAAAGCGAATTTAGAGTCCCTTTTGTTATTGAGCCAAGCTAAACGACAGAATGAGTCCCGTATCGAAGGACTGCAACGCCAAGCACTCACCTCGTCCCGCAGCTCCTCCTTCTCGTTCAATATACGCCATGGCTCCATCCCAGTCTGGATGCCGCACGCAAAGGAGACTGTGCATCTTCTCTTTCACCGTATAATCCGGAACTGCACAGCTGGCTATTCCCCGAGTAATGTGCGCCTCGCATATACGCAAGATTCGATGGAGGTGCTCATATACTCCTAAGCTGTATAGGGAGCGACCCGGCTCATGCAAATCTCTCCGCTCCTTTCCCATCTCTCTGGCGATATCCTGCAAATGAAGACCTAGCCCTAGCATAATAATAAGAATTCATCTAGAGCCAAGAACGATACCTTTTACCTTTAGCCTGTCCGCGATGTTGGTCAGCTGCCCAGTGCAGTATCCCTCGATGCTCCTCGAGAGAAGGAGAGTGCAGATGCCGGTACTCGATATCCTTACCCGTGTCCTGTCGCACTATGGACCTGATAGCGCGAAATAAAATTTGATGAGCGCGTGCGCATTCTGAATTTAAGAACGCTCGACATAGAACAAGTACTTGGGGTGGGTAAGCGTAATAAATTGAACCAACCATTGCAAGAAAACTCACCTTGGTTCGTCTCACGGTCTACGCTGACCAACTCAAATTCATTCCAGCCTGGGACACGCTTGAAAGATATGTCGCACTGGACCCACTTAGCCTGGAGGAAATCTTGACTACGCTCCGGCAGCATACATACGATGAGCCGGAAGCAATCATCATCGGATCCGCTCAGAGGACCTTCCTCGTCATCGCTTTCGTCGGCCTCATCCCACTCGTGTCTGAGTGAATGCCAGGACATTCGTTTGATAACTCGGATGTAGGGGGTACCTTCTTCTTCATCCTGAATCCTTTTCATGTGCGCCACACCTATGATTATCTCAGTCACCTGTTTATTACAGCCAATCCAGTTTCGTACCATCCCAGCCAGTCCCATGGGGCAACGCCGCCTTGACTTCATTATGGATGTATGAGGCTATATGGTCAAGATTGGCCAACGATGGGTGAAGATGCGCCACCGTAGGTTCTTCGACTGCAGGGCAAAGTTCTTTCACCCGGTTGATCACTGCAGGGTGTCGACAGAAACGCCGAGGGGTCATGTCCGCTAGTTCATGCTCGAGACTACGTATCAAGGCTTTAATCTCAGCCTTTATTTGAACAGGGGTGGTAGTGGGAAGAGGGATTGGGTGTGTATGAGGACTGTGGCATATCAGGAGTATTTTCGGACACTCTTCCCAATATCCATCCTCCGGTCGAACCACTGTGAAACGACTGGAGCAAGGCAGCCGCACCATTTCGGTCATTAGCATGTCGGCCTTACTTGAAGTTCGATGCCCGTTCTCTGTTGAAAGCGGTGAGAATCTGGTCGAAAATTATAAAATGCCATTCGACTGACCACAGTTAACCTTGACAGAGCTGATATTGCGAACGGTTGTGCAACTCATCAACGGGCCATACCCTTGCTGGTGAGCCTGCAGCTCGATTTTACTGATGACGGGCTCGTCATTGACAATCAGCGCACACAAATATTCAAAGTTGTATCCTCCTCCGCGAGCAGGATACAAGACAAAGTGTTTGCGTGAGAAGCTCCCGTAGTGTTCGCAGCTGACGCAAAATCATTGTTCTTAGTTCAAATGACGATGTTATCATAGAGATTTACCAGATATAGGACTGTTCCCTAATAATGATTCTTCCTTGGCATGTTTTCTTCGTCTTCTGACCCCGCTTGGCTTTGGTAGGTGTTAGCTGTATGTGATCTCTGACGGCTCGCTCCTGTTCATTATACTCCGTGGCCTCTTGAAGAGTGTACCCGCAACCGTTATCCGTAATAAATCTGAACCATGCGATAGTCTTGTTCAGTATCTCTTCTTCGGCAGTGAAGTAAGCTCTGCCCGCATTTCTCTGATCCAGCTGAAGTTGAAGGGCTACTCTCGAACCTTCAGTATGTGAGGTGATCTTGATATCATCGCTCACAAATGGGCATATTCGAACGCCCTGGCCTGCAATATACAAAGTTATCAGGTCACCGTCACTTCTATACCATAAGTTTCACTTACAGGTACTATAATCGACCAAACACGGCACGGGTTTTCCGTCTCGACCCAACATGACGCTGTACTTGTGTCCCTTGGATTGCCCTGAGGGTTTGCCCGCAGAGTACGCGATATTGCGAACAGGGTTGAACGGTTTGTCGGTGCGAGCCATGTGGAGCAAATATCCAACAGAGGTATCGCTATTTAGTGTCGTCTCGGGGTATTCAATAACTTCATCTCCCTTGTGGTGATATAAAATAGATATACGGGTTCTCTGGTTGATTCGGACATCGTTTTCTATCTTGAACGGCCTGCTACCGGCCAATAACAACTCGGGAGTGTCGGAACCAGTGGGTGTCGTCAATGCAGTCGCTTGAGCCGGATTGAGGAGGTCAGCAATGGCGAGAGGAGGCATAGTTCAAGGGAGCAAGCATTCACCAGGCTCCAAAGTGATATTATTGAGTGTTCTAACAGAGATTACTTGGCGCGTGTAACTATGCTACGACATTCATGAACCTAAAGCAGACTTCAGGTGTCGGATTTGATTGCCTTTTTTTTGGCGATCGTAATGGCTAATACCCGTTGCCTTCTGAAAGAAGCGACAACGTTAAGTTTAATGGACTCGCGGGAGACGTATAAAACAAGCTTTCAACGCTGAGCTTAATCAAGGCGCGGGAGAGCTATAAAACAAGCTTTTAGGTTCGACAGTGGATCACTTAATCAATTAGTACCGTGGCTCTCAGTAGAAGAAGTGTATGCGGGCCTGATTTTCGAGGGGGGCGAGTTTGGAACGTGTTGGAAAATGATACTTCCGTAGAGATAGATTGCGAACGGCGATGAGGTCCAACTGCACCAACTGCACCATAATACAGATACTATAAGACACAATTATTACATTTTAATGGTATGAAGCGACATTAAAACATGATACACCAAAAAAAATATGTATTACCCATGTTTTGACAGTCTTGGACTGTCGTGGTGGAGGGACGGATTACAGGGATGATGGTGGTTGGGGTGAGGGGAGGCGGAACGTGAACGACGAACGGAATGGGTATTATAAACCAGGCGTGGCGATCGATCTGGAAAATGTAATCTCGAAGAGGTTATATTGTAAAGTTTTTTTAACATTATGATTGCCAATGATACACGTTTTTTCGTTTATGTACCGAATACGCCCGTCTTCCCGATATGGAACAAATGCGCCATGTACCCGACGCAGTCACAAGTGGTCACCCTGTCGGTCACTCGGCAGGTTCGGCAGGACTCGTCTTTGCCGACAGCTGCCGAGCTGATCCGGGCTGATGTAAGGTACGGTACCGTACCGTGCTGTCACGTCTATTATTAGTACAGGAACTGACTAGTACTCTACTTACTACACGTCAACGATGGCAGACCCTTCGTACCTCGAGAACGAGCTGCCATGGTGGATCGTTCCTCCGGGGCTTCCTCCGTTGATCCGAATTCCGTGTCCAGTCGTCGTCACGACAGTTCCCGGCTGGCTCAGCAACGGCGAGCCTTCCATGATGTTCGTGTCCCGTGCGCATACATTTTAGTCGCGTTGCAAGGTCAAGGTGTATCTACAAGCTTCCTTCATTTTTTTTCAGAATGAAAATATCTATCGAAAACTCACTTGATGATGTCGGCAAGCCTATGAGTAAATGCTCAAAGAAAAATTTGAGGTATGATTCATATCAGAGATGTTGACAAAAGCAGAGACGACAGTATCAATTCACCGACTGGTCCTTCGTTCCTCAAGCAGGAGAAATCATCATAGAATACTACGAGTAGTGATGAGGCAGAGGGTGTTGTTGCCGGCAGCAGGCTCAGATGTGGTGGTGGTAGAAGGAAGGAATCGGGAAGGACGCGTCACGTCACAATCTCTCTTAGCCTCGACAATCGACGACAACGTCTGTGACGACTCGATATCTTATCTGCTCAGCTGTCTTTCTACCGCTATATTTGTAGTTCCCCTGGTTCAATCTAACATGCTGGTGTTTTGAAGAGGGAAAGGTATGCTGCTGTCTCTCCTTCTGTCGCTTTCTCTTACTGAGGAAAATCATTGTACAGATTCTTTTTCTGCAGCGATTTTCTCATTCTGGCTCAGCCACACTGCATGTGTATGCTAAGATGAGCTGACTGCTCTCCCAACGGAGGGCGATATCCACGTCACCTGGACAGGATATGCACCGGAGCGAAAGCTCGAACAATTAACATGGGGGTTTACTTCTGCTCGTCAAGCGCCTCGTTTTCCGGCCAACATCGACTCGCCGTATCAGTCATGGTGCAGAGATAGTATCCGGAAGAAAATGGCATGTTTTCCGTCTCCGGTTGTGTGCCTTTTCACGTAACAACATCAGATCCTCTCTTTTCCCGGTCATCAACACTTCAACGTAACGGCGTGCGGTATATCTAAAGAGGCGAAACGACACGTAAGAGTGTGCTGAAGAAGTTGATGCGCTTTATTCGGTACGTTCTTCCTGCATTTTTTCTTCCTCATGCCAACCGCGTTACACAGGCGGAATAATACTAAGTCGAAGATTATCGAGGGAAAGACACGTCTAAGTTATCGGCCCTGAAAATTGCGCTTATTCGGATGGCGACTAATGTGGCATACATTCTACCTCTGCAATCGAAACTAGTGCCTACGCGAGGGTTACAGGGCCTGGCTCGAATTTGAATGTTGATCAAGTAGACGCCCCCGTATCTAGGTGCGATACAACGAGCCTTGTTCTCCTGGACCTACTGGACCTACCGACGGTAATTCGACGTCCTCATGTATACACGTAAACTGATAAAATCACAAATATTCGCAAGCCTATATCTATTCTCAGATAATCATATTTCCGACCTCTTCGGAGAAGTATTTATTTTTGAATGATCCCAGTGCTAATCTTGTACGCATGGTTCTCCCGCGTTAATGTCAGAAGCGATGATCATGTTAACTAGCGGAAAGGTCTCCCTACACAGATGTAGAGAGGCCGACACTGCAGGTTTCTTGACCATTTTAACGATAGAGTGCCTTGTAGGTGCGCCTGATGAGCACCTCTCGACCGACACGAAGAATGCAACAGGATGCACCGTCATTCCCGCAACTAGGACGGTTTGGTGTCCTCAACTCAGGCTACGCCTCTAGGATCAGACTATATTACAATCATGATGCTATCTGATCACTGCTAAGATGAGTCTATATGGTGGACTAAAAGCATGGCAATCTTTACACATATCATAGCCCTCATTGCTTCAGGCGCTCCGCCGGGCACTGATTAATTGCCATGCCTATTTTTGACAAGTGCCCTTGACTAAAACTTCTGGCTGACAAAATTACTGCCGTCAAAGCACCGTCGACCTCGTCCCTCCCATCAATAGTCTGTATCGTCGTCTGCCTACGAAAGACTGCCAACTAGTATCAGATATACCCTCCGATCTCTTCTTACCAAAGCCTCTTTACTGAAACACGTCATTGCTTACTGTCCATGACGGCCCCAAGTACGTGTTTATCAGTTTCGGACTTATTTTTTCCAATAGATATAACAGCCTTCACGGTTTGCTAAAGCTATAAACTCACCATCGCTTCTCAATGACTACTACCACAGCGGAAGACGGCGTTGCGCTGCAAATGCTAAGCGACAGCCAGGCGAAGGACATCTTTCCATGCTCTGGACACACAACTCAATCCAGTGATGGTCGAGGCGTTCGCACACAGTATGATGTCTTGGATCATCCTCATGCACTACATGTGACGCCTGTCGCCCAAGAAGTTACACCGGAGTCATAATAGCCACCTTGTCGACTGTCGGTCTGTGGATTACTCTCACTTCAAAAAATTATTCATACTAGCTATCGGACTTGTGTCTGTAGTTTCAAGCAAAAGGCGGCATAACTATGCAGGGCCGCGCTCTATCCTTCTTATGATTATGCTCTTATATCTTCTGACAACGATCGGCCTTTCCGTCAACTGGGCGGCCAATGCTAGAATTTTCATCATTAACGGACAAAACTTTTCAATGTCAAGTCTCTGACTCCGACGCGGTTGATCGCTGCTGCTCATTTGATCAATGCATCACCCCTCGCCGGAAATTCTCGTGCACTCCACAAGATTCGGAAACGAAGAACCTTCTCTTGGGGCTAGAACTACCCCACTTCCAAGAGCCGCCGGCTTTCTACCCCGAAGTTCGAAGATCGTATGTCTTGCCGAACTTATCCCCGGGCATCTTCCTCTCACTACCATGACTCAAGCAGAAACTTGGATCCCTTCTTGTTCTGTGGACGAAGGTAAGTCTCAAGCATGGCATATACGACGACACTTTATATCTTAACTTCGATGTATCAGCACACGAGATCTTGACACGATCAGGCAATCTACTCGAAATCGAAGTTGGTGTGAGTTCGCTTGTCTCTTCTGTTGTGCGACGTCTAAGCAACACATGTCATAGGAATTCAACGGAAGGCAACTCAAAGTCTGGAAAAATGAACCACCATCAATGCGAGAGTTCTTTTTACATGTTACCAAAGAGTACAAGGATAAGACATACGTAGTCTATGAAGAAGAACGATGCAGCTTTCAAGAAATACTTCGTTCCTCGATTAAATGTGCAGTTTCGTTCAAGTATGTATATGGCATAAAGAAAGGCAAGCCTTTTCGCTCATGCGGGATTTTGCCTTTGGAATGACATACTTTGGGTAGGCGATCGAGTCACCATTTGCTCGCGAAACCGTCCGGCTTATCTGGCTGCTTTTTGGGCTTGCCGTACGTCGTCCTCCCCGGTGGCAGATGGATTCCATGACTCTTACTTTATAAACTAGATCTTCTAGGTGCAGTGTCCGTTCTCTTAGACCCGTGAGCCAATTCTTTACCTTACCGGATTGTTCATCTTGAGCCTTCCGAAAGCCTTTTGCCATTGGAACCCCTCAAGCACTGTCTGGCTCTGGCGAAATGCACGCTCCTCATTCTGGATCCCGACCGAGCTGATATGATCCAGCCCATTGCTTCTACATTGAAGCAGACTACCGGAATATCAGCGTATCTTGTCTTCAATGACCAAACGACCGAATTTTGTTGGGCAGAAATGGACTCCTGGACTACAGTATGCTCCGAAAACGGTGAAGGTTCTGTGGATATTCTGAACAACGATCCGAACGTCTTGCCTGATGACGATGCCGCAATATTCTTCACGTCCGGAACCACCGGGTTACCGAGTGGGCTTTCTCGATATCTTTGACGTAATATTCACCTGAGTCCTCCGTTCGTCTTAGAAGCTGTCCTGACCTCACACCGTGCATGCTTGACTGCGCCGTTCAATGTGAGCTCCCTTGCGTTTCCGGTGTTACGTGAGTTCAACGAAATAATTCGGAACACTTAGGCTAGCTTTTTGGAGAGTAGGACGCGCCTTAGACAAGGCGAGCCTGCCAGACTTGAGTTCTCTCAGAACTCGGATGTACAGGGAGGGATCTTACTCCCGAGGATAATGTGCCACATTGGGCCATTCGCGTCAATGGTACGTCGAGTGATTGCATGACAAAGGTATTAGTTATCGAGTCTTACACCTATCAGATAACCTGCACTTACCGAGGGTTGAAGCTCGTCATAACCCGTACATGGGATCCACTCGAAGGTCAGTGCTAGATCATTGTACGGTCGCGAGATAATATAAGTGCTCAAAATTGCCCATTTTTCACAGTAACCAGATAGTAATTTCTGGTTCGAAGATTGGGTAAACTCTGACATCTGATTACTCGCCCAAGGTTGTGCAGGGCTGAAAACATCACTAGAATCGCTGCGTCAGATATACTTTTCCCCCATACACTCGGTTACTGACAATCTGCAGTGTTGCGATAGTGATACGAGAGTTGGCAGATCATGGCTTGGCAGGTTACCCACTCGAGAGCATTGCATTCACCGGCGCCACTATTCCACGCTCATTCTTTCAGAGCGTCAGAAAAGCCTTTCCACAAACGACAGTGTATGTTGATGATCTGACTTTGTTCTATGATACTGAACCTGGTTCTGTAGACAACAAGTTTATGGTATGACTGAAACGACTGCCGCGGTTGGGGGTTTTGGTAAGCATGACGCTTCCCACACGACTTGACCGATGACCTTCCCCGGGTAGCTGGCCGAGATTACGAAGCGAGACCCGAAAGCTGGTACGTCTCTTCTAGTATGCTTAGCCACAGGTTAAATTTTCTCCCTTAGTGGCTTCATGTATCCAACTAATGATGTTCGGATAATGAAAGATGGTGATAATGAGGCCGTTCTAGGCGAAGAGGGAGAGATATGGGTTCGGGGTCCAAGTATAATGAAAGGATATTTTGGTGATCCCGGTACGCACACACGAACCATACCTTCTGGCAATATTTTAGGTTGACTGTGTCCTTTTTTAGTCGCGACAGATAAGGTGCAAGGAATTGTCGAGTTTGAACATACATGTCCTGAATCTTGTTAGGTCTGGACCAAGGACGGATGGTACAGAACAGGAGATCTAGGAAATTTGGACGCCCAAGGATATCTCTGTATCAAGGGCAGAATCAAGGACATTGTAATATGCGGTGGGTCGAATATTGTAAATATGTTTTCTAGAATTTTATTCTGTGGTGCTCATACATCGTGTATAGGATGCGGCGTGGGTAGAAAATGTACTCTACTCAGTCCCAGGCATCTCTGAGGCAGCGCTGGTCGGCATACCTGACGAGCTCATGGATGAGCTAGCAGCGGCACTGGTCACCGTTAGACCTGAGTACAAGGGCACTATTACTGAAGAGTACCTTCTAGTGAAAGCCGAGGAACTGTGAGTCCCCGTACCTGTATTACATTCCGACAGGACTGCTGAATTTCTGGAAAGATTGCCCAAGTATGCCGTCCCTGTTATGATTATCGTACATGACGGTAAATTTGGTGAGTTTCTGAACAGTCTTTGCTCGGAATATTCTCCCTGAAATATGTGCACACCATAGAACGCAACACTTCTGGGAAGATTTTGAAAAATAAGTTGCGTATTGTAGCTCAGAAAGAATGGGAACGCAGAAAGGGAAGGCTGTAAATTTTCTTAGTTCGGTAGGCTAAAGCAGTAGCGGGGTAATTACTCCAACAGAAGGTGGTAGATCATGAATTGGAGCGTACGCTCTTCCACGATGAAGGTACTCGCATAATTGCTTCGTAAGGGCCTATATCAGTGTAGCTCAAACTGCTGTGCAAAAACTACGGCCTGCGCCAATGCACTAACGAGGCTATCTTAAGCTCGCACACGCAGAGGCGCATGATATACCATCTGTCCGCAGCTCGTTTAGTCCAGCCGTTTCAAGTATAAGGAGTCTAGTTACTAAGGACGTGGCTGGCATTATGGCGACTCAATTCTGTCCCGGTAACAGAGACAAAAGTTGGCATAGAGGGAGTGAAGTAACATTCTTCGTAAGTAACGGACATGATCACAAAGAATAAGGTCGCCTACCTGATTCCAGCATTTCCCTCTTGATTACTTATTGTGAGGTGAACCGACATCCTATGACAGAAAGAAAAGTCATCAAATGACCATTATGTTCAGTACAAACGTGGTAAGGTGGACGGAAGAATGACAACCGTACACCTGTTTCCCAGTTAGTCGAAAACAAACAAAGACAGAGGTGTTCAGGGCTCGTAATTTGTCACTCGTCACAGGCCACCACAACTTGAACTCTAACTTCGAATATTCGACATGAACATGAACTCGCATCTCATCGAAGACGACGAAATATTCATCTCCAGAAAATCTATCAAACGGTCAGTGCGATTGCATGGCGACACCAATAGCCACATCTCACCGAGTTGCAGATAGACACAATTGGAGTGGCAAGGGCAATAGAAATATTGCGCAGTATGACTGGGAGTTCAGCAGAAGACTTGAACATTCCCTACATAGGAAGAACCCTGGTGAGTACGTCGACTTGATATTCAAGAAGCAGATAACTCATTCGCAACAGGAAAATTATGTCCCCACAGGATATGGCTCATCTGAGGCGACTCTTCCTCTTGTTATCGGACGGCAAACTGCGACGACTGGAGCGATGCGCGAGGTGCCACTGTCTGACCCAGTCGCATTCAATGACTGGATCATTGCTCTTTTCATCCAGAAGGTGAACACCCCATACCAGCGCCCTCAGTGGCTATATGCGCGTCAGCGAGCTCCACGCCACATTCCACCCACTGATCCCACTGCCTTCGATGCTTGGATCACCTCCTTCTTCACCCGCAGCAAGGCCAACAGGACCTACCATCATGGCACCGTTCGCGATGAACTACCAAAAAGCATATTCGTTGATACACAGTCGGGCAGCCCATCGGGGTCAGCGACTGCGATGGCAGGCCCCTCGCACCCTCAGCCAGGGCTCCCATGGTGGATTGTTCCTGCCAGTATTCCTCCATCGGTGCACATCCCGAAACCTGTCGTTGCTACTACGGCCCCCAGATGGCTCGGTAATGACGGGCTGTCCGTGATGTTCATGTCCCACGCGCATATGTCGTAGTCAGGGAGCGATGTCAAGGTGTATCTACGAGCCTCATTCAATTTCTTTTCAGAATGAAAATATTTTCTGCAGCTCACTTTCCGATGCTGGAAAGCCTATGAATAACTCCAAGAAAACTTTGAGGTATGTTTTACATCATAGCTGTTGACGACAAATAGAGGCGATGGTGCCAATGCTTCAAGTCTCGACTGGTCCTCTCATCATTGACTGATCATCAGGAAGACATCAGCACCGCACATCAGAGGTGAGGGCAGCAGTTATTACGAGATAGAGGGCATTGTTGCCGGCAGCAAGCTCAGATGTGGTGGTGGCAGTAGAAGGAAAGAATCGGGAAAGACGGTGAATGAATGGTACGTCACGTCACAATCCCTCTTACCCTCGACCATCGACCATGACGTCCACGACGGTTCGATATCCACTCTATTCAGCTCTCTTTCCGCTGCTCACATAGCTCGCGCTAGCATTCCAGGTATTGTGAGGAAGGAAAGGTATCCCCGTTTTCCTGTCTTTCTGTCGCCTTCTCGTACTGAGGAAAATCATTATAGAGACTCTTTTTTCTCGAGCGATTTCCATTATTCTGTCCCAGCTGCCTATGTGTGCGACGATAACCTCGCTGCTCTACCAGCAAGAGCGGTATCCACTTAGCCTGGACAAGACCTGCATCGGAGCGTCGGCTTGCATATAGCAACATGGAGGCTTGCTTCTGCTCGTCAAGCGCCTCGTTTTCCGGCCAACATCGACTCACCGTGTTCGTGATGGTGCAGAGATAGTAGCCGGAAGAAACTGGTATGTTTTCCGTCTCCGGTTCTGTGCCTTTTCATGTAACAACATCAGATCCTCTCTTTTCCAGGTCATCAACACTTCAACGTAACGGCGTGCGGTATATCTAAAGAGGCGAAACGACATGTAAGAGTGTGCTGAAGAAGTTGATGCGCTTTTATTCGGTGCGTTCTTCCTGCATTTTTTCCATTCTTCCTCATGCCTAACCTGCGTTACACAGGCGAAAGAATACTAAGTCGAAGAATCATTATCCGAGGGAAAGACACGTCTAAGTTATCCGCAATGAAATTTGCGCTTATTCGCCTCAGTCAATACGGTAAGATCTCAGGTCACGTAGCGAGCTATATAGGGGTTTCTTTCCTATTGTAAGAATAATCTTAAATTGTTGTTAAATCGTAAGAAAACTAATTATAAAGAGAGGATAGCATGTACCCCGCACTAGTTTAAAGCACCGGGAGTCTGATGCGGATAGGGAACAGCGTGTAGGCGGTGACTCTCGCTTGTAGCGCCAAGTGTCGACAGCTGGCACAGCGGCTCTTTCCGGATTCAAGATCGCCTTGGTCAACGATGACATACCCATGAAATCCTTGGAACACGACACCTGCCGAGCCAGCGTGACCATTGCCGATCGTCCCCTTTGAATCGGTGGTCCTTGACATCCTCGTATGCTGTACGAAACGCCCGCAGGTTATTGCCTTAATCGAAGACACGGACTAGGGGAGGCTCCGTCTCGTTCTTGTCGATCTTCCTCTCTCTAGGAAAGATCACATTGAACGGTGATCGACAAATTCACGAGATGTCCATCGCCGAGCCAAAGTGATTGAATCGGTTGTCCTTGGCTCGAAAACAAGCGGTGTATCATTTCTCACCGCAACACAAGTGGCGTTCGCGCTTTCCATCCAACCAGGATTTCACCACTCAACGCAGGATTCTTTCGAGGCTTGGCCTTTGAGATGAATGTTACGCTGCATTTTATTGCCGCACGCCTCCCGACCTCATGTCGGGTTTTGTCTTAGTCTGAATGCTTCGCCTTCTACCTGTGTATCGTAGCAGGGACGAGCGTAAAATGTATAAAGAGGATGCAAAAAGAGGGCTACATTCTTCAGATCGACTCTCCACTCTCGTCTATCTACTTCTGCACCAATCATTCTCACACCTAAATCGTTCATCATCATGCGCTTCTCAATTGCCGCGGCTTATCCCTCTCGCTGCTCTCAGTCGTTCCCGGCCTCTCTGGCACTATAACCGCCCGTCAGCCTGGTAGATGGAAACACTACCATCCAAGGGAGGAACTACGACGGTTCCTACGCTCCCTGGAAGCCTTCCTGGACTTGGCCAGGAACTGGACAAGCACTGTCCAACAGATGTCCCAGAATACTGTCCTTGCTTGGACGATGTACGTTACCTATGGTTGTTCCTCTTTTCTCCCGATTCTGATCAGCTTGGAACAGCCCGTATGTGGATTCAAGTGCCCTTCCTAATGGCCGTACAGCAAATGCCAATGGGAGCCTGTGTTCGTCGACAGGTATGACTGGAAAGGCTGGAAGCCCGGCAAGCGTGACCCCTTCTCCTGTGGGTATGTCGACAAAGTGACCTATGAGATTGGTACGCGCTCCTTCTTTCATTATCTAGGTTTTATCTTTACTTATTTTATCTCGCAGACTGCAAGGACCTTTGCTTGGCCCATGATAACTGCAATTCCTGCCAGGGTGTGTATCTGAAGTCCATTCTTTTCGATCGGTCGTTATTGACGGAGGCTTTTTATTCCAGTCTATACTCTCGAGGAAGCTGCGGAACAGTTCATCTGTGCGCTCTTCGAGGAGATCGTCGATATCACGATCCTGGGAGGATGATTGTGAGGATGACTGGGTCGACGATTGGGTGTATTATAGTACCTCGTATTGGAACGTCTATTACTAGGCAACAGCAATGAAGTTGACGACTTCTTCCTGCTCGGACAGTGTATTACTACTGGACTTCTCTCTTTGTTGGACCTATTTCTATACTGTGTATCTTTGTGGTCGCAGCAATGGATTTTGCCTTCGCTGTTCTCGAGGCCTGCCGGCACCTTGAAAGAAACACCGTAAAACACGATCACTCAAGTATTACCTCTTCCTGCTCTTATGACAGGGGCTTCTACTGAAAATTCTGCATTCCTCAGTAAAAGTTTCATCAGGGAATGATTAGAAATGGATGGGCGTATAAACATCATACTTATCCCGAAGGCTCCGAGTCTACTTGGCACAACTTCCTCATCAGCGCTCTAAGAGGAACCTTCACTAAGTATTTTGCCCCCGCCGCCTAGATGTTCGTTCTGTTTCGTCCCAGCGCTCCATGCTTCCCGGATATCCCTGAAAGCCTGGAACGCATCCCTTGACTCCTCTGAACAAAGTCTATGCATTATTTTGTGCACGCCTCTATTCGAATTCCAATCGACAGGCTTTTACACGCGATCCTAATAAGCAGATGAAGTGCCTAGTACTCGAAGTCTCTTATTGCTTACCAACGCCGTCGAAGAAGTGATCGGCCCATCAGATGCTATAGAACAAACCATTATCACACTGCCCCATCGTCTAATAATTGATTTAAATACATTAGCCCTGTGCTTGGCATCATCACGGTTTTTATCTAATCCCGTGAGCGGTGGCATGATCAACCTACTATATAACACAAGCTGACGGCTGGGCAATAGGAAGCAATATTCCCTCACCCTCCACGACTTACCATTGATCGGTCATGATGGCCACGGCATATCCCGGGGCTGTTACTACGCCAAACCTAAGCGACAGCCAGATCAAAGACATTTTTCTTTATCTAGACTCAGAATTTAACAGGGTAATGATACATGCATCATTACACGGTGAGAGGGGATCAAATTCATATGGAGAGGTGACCGATCAAACCTTTTCCCTGAAGGAATTTATACAGGTGTAATGGCTGTCACCTTGTGGGCTAGCATTGGTACTACATACTTTTCACTCCCTTTGACGCTCTTCTCTCTGACCTGTTAACCAGCCTCGGGGAAAAGAACCCAGAACAACAGACATCTTCTTGTTCTTATCCTTCTGCTGTATCTTCTGGCGACCGTGGGCCTCTACTACGACTGGACAATCGTTTGCTCAAAGTTTATACAACATAACACAACATTTTGGACGGCATATGATTTTAACATTGACGCTCCGATCACACTGACTGGGGGAATAGATGCAATTCTGAGCACGTTTCTTGCTGACGCTACCTTGGTAAGGGATTTACTGCTTTTTTTGTGGGAGTCTCTGCCTATAAAGTCCTATAGATATGGCGTTGTTGGATTATCTGGGGTCGATCGTGGCGTGTTGTGTTCATTCTGATTGTTTGTACTACCTCAGCAATAAGTACGACTTTTAATCCTTCGCCCAACTTTAATTTTGCGAGTTGTCAACACTAATTTCACCCAGTCAGCAGAGCAATTGTAACATTTTACGAGGCTGTCGGGCCTAACAATATGTCGCCCGGAGCCCTATATCTCGAGAATATTGTCAACTGGGCCGTCCTATATTCCTCGCTTGTATTGGCCACCTTTCTATGGTGCACAATTCTTATTGTGTATCGTATTCTAAGATTGGGTGGTGTCGCTGCAAGGATCCGGGTGTATCATCGCGTGATAGAGATGTTGGTGGAATCGGCGGCTCTCTATTCTGCTGTGGTAACCGTCTTATTGGTGTTCGAAGTTCGCAATGAGGTAGCCGGAGCTTATATCGAAGAATTTTCCATTGCAATAAGAGTACGTCCAATACGTTTCACCATTTTTGTTGTCACGACTATAACGTCTACTCGATGATTAGGGAATCGCGCCTACAGTCTTGGTAGGCCGCGTTGCAGCAGGGCATGCACGCCCGGATGATTCCTGGAGTGGAAGTAGCGCGACCGCGTCACTTCGATTCGGGGGTCTGTCAAGTTCGCAGAATAACCACGAATTGAGCGTCGTATCTGGACAAAACTCATCTTCACGCGTGCGACCAGATTTAGAAGAGGGTTCAGAGAGCAGTACACGAAGTTAAGGCGAGCATTCATGATTTTGGATTATCTGGCCCGATGTATATCAGGTATGCGTGTAGTAGATCATTTGTAACCTTGGAGACAGTCAGTGCGCGATAGATAGACCCAGAAAATGCCAAACGACAAGAAAAATCGAAACGCTTGATGGTCATTGACATAATTTTGTCAATACTGTTTTCTCTATCTATTTACTCGGCACTCTGATTCGCAAAACGTTCTCTGTTCCTTTGGAGGCTCATGGCCGTCTCGCTTGAGTGAAATGCGAGCGTATAATTAACCTCAAAGACAGCACTACTGACAAATTTTTTCTCGACAGGGAAGGACTGGAAGACAACCAGGTAGCTCGTAAATCTTGCATGCATGCAACGGGAGCCACAGGAGCTGCACTGGGTGCAATAACCGCGACGGGTGCTAAAGATGCAATGGGGGCATTCGGGCAATTGAAACAATGAGGGCAAAAAGATCTCTAAAAGATCTCTCAGATACGCATCAAAATAATCTAACAGACAGACCGCCTACCTTGGTCTATTGCGGTGCACACTGCACGTGTGAAGCGAGTGAGGTCGACGTTATGCCATAAAGTTAGGCTTGGATGTGAACATCTAATAACGGCAGCGAAGTCATCGGCTGTCAGAACTGATGTGAAGGAAGATCCAAGTACTGTCAGATATCTCCGTGGCCCGCAAATCGAGACCTGGTCGTGGGGAGATTTCGTTGTACATGCACAAGCAACGGTTGCCCTAAACTACGTGGGTGCGCGCAACCTGAGAGCCTCAAGGAAAGCGAAGAAGCGCGTGCTTTTGTCGTGGTTTGCCGCGCGTCCGAAAATAAAACAAAAGCTGAGGTATTTAAGGGCTCGTGTTTTGTAATTAGTACACCAGCCACAAAGACATGGACTTCCGCTTATTAGCTTCGCATATGCACTTGCTCCGCGACATGGTGGAGTGGGATGTACGAGACCTACAAACTCGTGAGTAAGCCGCAATTATGAAGGGATCATCACTGATAGCACATCGCAGATCAGTGTGTTTGACGTCGACAATGTCCGAATGATCAGGGATAGAGCATTGGAAACACCATTGGACCACAGAAGGGCGATGCTACTGGTCTACCAGGGAGAGGTGTTGGTGAGTGCATTGAACTTTATAAAAAAAACTGGAGAGCTCATTCGGAACAGGATGGTCATTTGGCTGTCACCGAGCGAGTGAATGCTTGGAAGAGCGAAATATCCGTCGAACAGAGTCATGAGCCACCTGTGCACCCCTTCGACTCGGAGCAACGCTTGCTGGCGACCCTGGAAGACAGGCCATATACTCCTGCCGGCACCCCAGACGATGCGCAGATTTTTGATGCTCGCGAATATGAATAGTGGCTCCGAGTGAGCGTCAACGAAGAACAACGTTGCAACGATAAGGAGGCGTCGAAAGAACGCAACGTTCGCTCGCACCAGATGCGCCAAGACCCGTGCCACGAACCTGAAGACTGGGACGACGTCCTACACAGGAAGAGGGACGACGAAGCCCAGCACCATCGCGCCAGTCACGACAGACAAACCAATAACATATACGGCAATATGCCATTAGCCGGCCCGTCGCGGTTGACGACGACGATGCCAAACCGGCCAAACCCTCCGCTTCAGCCCTACCACCAGCTCCAGAAATGCCCAGGGACCTCTCCCACTCGACGTCCTTCATGCCTTCCCTCCAGGACTAAGTACTACACGAGCTGATTTAGGCTCCACGCTGAAGTGTTTGCTGAGACTGTCGCCTACAGACAGAAGGGGAAGATTAAGCGAGCAACGGTGAAGCGGAATTCGTAGCTATTGTTTTTTGTTTGTTCCTTGGAATAATGATGATACTGTTGAACCAACCTTTGATAGCACTACAACCGTGAGCAAGATAATCTCCAACGATCGGTACGTTTCGGATTCTTGCTCCAAGGGCAGGGTTTTTATCGGCAACGTCGAGGTCGTTCTTGGCGTGGTAAGAGTTACTGATGGAGAGCCCCGTTGTCGTGGTGGAAGTAAGAGAAGAAGTGAGACGACTATTTGACGTCACGTCACGGCCTTCAACCTTGCTCCCGCGCCGTTAATAACTTCATTCGTCTCATCATTGCTATCTTTTTCTGCGACTTTATCCTTCCAGACAGTGGTCATTTTATACGGTGTTAATAAGACAGGAACTGCCCTTCTCTCCGTACAGACTGACATCACATAAGTAACCGGGTAGAATGTACTGACTCTGATTCGTCTCTTCCTCACAGGCCTTTTCTCGCGAGACAGAATACAAAGCGCGAGATTGCTACATGTACGACAACGATTTTTTCGCCAGCTCACAAAGAAGAAAATCGGTGCGTTGTTGTATAATCCTCATCTCTCAGTTATTCTTCAAGTCTTCTTAAATTAGCGCGATGTCTTTTACCAAAGGACGGCATATTCCTGCTGGGAAGGTCTATATCCAGACCTGATGATATCTGCAAAGGCACCGAACTGGAACGGAAATAAATGCATATGGATCAGCAGAGATACAACGTATCTGTCAAGACCTTGTATCTCCCAAGCCTCGATATATATGCTCGTAATCCCTTACGCAACGTTTTGGAAACAAAGAGCAACGATTGAGCTATCGTTGAGACTATTTCTTGCTGTCCTTCTCGTTCGAACCATTATTTACGGATACTCTTCACGCATTTATCTAGATATCGAGAAATATCTTCTTCAATTCGGATGGATTGTCTTCCTGGCAGAACAGAATCGACGATTGGTGACTGTTCAACCCATCTCGGGTGTTCAAAAACTCAGATACGCACGTTCTCATATCACTGTTACTCCGTCTAACTCAACGACACTGCGTGAGGTATATTATCCTCGCAAGAGACACAATATCCCTTCCAGGATATCACCGTACTCTGCTCGACGCTAATTGATGGTGCAGGATTGGATCAATGAAAGTATCCCTTTTGGTACGGGCATAAAATATCTGTATCTTGAAGGACGTGGCTGAGTAACACTTTTTTGGTACGCTCTCGTTGCCATCATAATGTTGCGACCTGAACTTTTGCGTTTCCAGACGTATCGAGCTTTGTGTTGATCTCTGTGAGGAATAACTCGATGAACGACGCGTGACGCACGATAGCTACGCAGTACTGGATTTTTTGGTCGTTCTCGTCGCAGTATTACCCTGTAGTATCACTGAATTTTTACGTTTTCAGAAAGCATAATCTCTGAGAGGACATACTCGGCGAATGACGTGTAATAGACCCGGGAAGATGGCTGCACTGTGACCGGATGTACCGGAGACAAGTGCGCTCTGTCGTCAGGCTTTGCTGTACTGCATTATTAACAATGTCTATATCCTCTTTTAATTTTGTCGTATGTGCTTGACATATATCGAAGTCCCTGATATCTTGTGTGCGCGTAATCTGATAAATTTTGTCCCAGGATTTTATACTGGACCATCTCGATTTCTTCGACTAAACAATCCTCTTCGTGTCGTCAAAATAGGGAAAGGTTCACTGTAATTACTTCCTCGGAAGTCAGAGAGTGGCCGGGAGACTTTCTTGAGCAATCGGTGTGAAGAGAACAGACCTGAAGTTTCCTTGACCATCTTTTACTGCGAAGAGGCACCTGACAGTACCCCTCGAGCGGTACGAAGAGCACAACGGTTGTCATTCCCCTTCACAGGGCTATATGATATGCAGTTGAAACATAGGTTTCGCTTGTACGTCAATCTTCTCTTGATTTTATTTTTTTGGCTATTCATGATACCACACTCTAGCGCCTCGACGTCTTGATGTTCGCCTAGGTACGGAGAAGGGCGTTCATGCTGCAGGGGAAAATGCATCGCTTCAACTCTATGCTCCCATAATGAATTGCTATCCTTCGTAAGAAACCCAATCAGAAGAACCCACTTCAGAAGGGAAGTTTACTCGCGAGAGCCAACATCTCTTCATGTGTTTCTGTATCCACTACATTTTATGAGGAACTGATTTCTTCTGGTCGCCGCTGACTCAGATATTCGGAGTCCAGCCAGTACATACGCAGTTTTCATTCTCTCCAGGGTAGAAAGAGCCAGTTAAGGAGAAGCTTGATACGAAATGAATAGGCTACGCAAACCGGGATGTCGTCACCGCTCAATAGAGAGAGATATTGCTATGTAGTGATGAACGTTCCATCCCATACGAGCAGTGTCCAAGGCATGAAGAAAAACGTAACGGAGATCACATATACATATCAACACCGAGCGGGATGGGTCATTGCTAGGAGGAAGCAAGGCCGTGACTGTGACGGCGGTGTTACTTTTTCTCTTCCTTCCACCGCGACGACTGAACTCACTGCTCAGTGCTGGAATTCTTACCGCCTCGAGAATGAATTCAACTAGTGTTGAAGTAAACATTCTGCATGGTAGTGATATCAAAAGTAAGTTCGGTGCCATTGAAATTGTTCCAATCAATTGAATAAATTGTAGCTATAACTCCTTCGCTCCTCGCTTATCCGACTCCGATGTTTCCTGCTTATTAGTGCATTGTGACTCGTGAGGTAGAGGCAGAGGGATGAATTGCCTGGCATAGTCGTTGTCAACCCCAATGGGCTGACCGATACCGTATCATTTGAATATGGAGGCTATACTGTCCATCAAATACAAAATATCCCAGTAACTGCCGTGGAACGTCAAGTACAAATTCTCCAGTAACTACCGAAGCTGTCAAATGCATACGTCATAGGTACCTGAAATACATTTTTCATATTTGACGTGTCTCCAAAGAAATTGTATTTTGTTTGTATTTTGTTTGTATTTTGACGTGCTTTCAGCCATTGTATCCCCCCTTGTATCCCGCCCCCATCCCGCCTCCTGCCCGACCGATGCGCCTTGTATTTCCCTTTTCATCGCATTTTGTATTTGTCACCGATCCAGTATTCTTCGTCCCAATTGATGGGATCTCCTTGTGCCTGTGCCCTGGTAGATCCTGGATGTAACCGATCTCGGCTACCCTGTTCTATCATTAATGCACGTGCGATGGTAATGGCGGTTTGATTTCTCCCTGTTTTAGCCTTTCCCATCGTCCGCAACGTTGGTAGCTATCCAGTGCTGTTTGCTTGACAAACATTGGGAATTTATCGACATGGCTTGCCTCATCATCTACTCCCTCCTATGATTCAACTGCAACCTTACTACTCGCTCACTCAGGTCATTTTCACGGGTTTTGAGTATGGACTGGAGTTCATTCATGTAAGTACATCTTTGACGCTGGTATTTTCCTGCTATTCCTAATGGGATATTTACATGTTCATATTGTAGCGTATGCCAAACTCCCTTCGCCAATCATGACGCTGTTGCTCTCCTCCTTCCAACGACGCGCTCTTGCGCGAGCCTTACACCATTCAATTCACAAATCTACGTCTCCGATTGTCAACCAATCCAAACTCGAAAGGACCATGACGTACATTCATTTACGTCGCCAAGATGGGAAGCGTACCAGATCCACGACATACCCTGTTCCGCATTAAAAGCTCCCACCGCGTTGTTAAATGTCCTGCGAACATCTGCTTAATAGAAGCGCTATTGTGTCAAAACGAATATTTGATCGAAATTGTACTTTGTCGAAACGTGTACGTTACATCAAATATTTAAAATGTACTTTGTCGAGACGTACGTACATTATTGCAAATATATAATGGATTCCCAGGTCTCACAAAAGAGCGCGCGTACACAGCGTACTAGCCATGTCCGACCCAGCTATCCACGAGAATCCATCCGACCCAGCCATCCATGGAAATCCATCTCCTGGCATTCCACCCGACGAAGAGGATCTTCGATTTGATTACTTCTTTGACTTTGCCTTTTTTGTCAACGAGGACTCGGATGGTGCATTCGAAATCTATGTCGAGAGTGACCCTTCTGCCCCAACCATCAGCGGGGGTCTCCACGGATGCCATCCCTACATGGATGTTGGCACTATTGAAGAGTAAGTCCCTTATCATGTCGATAGCTCAATCTAACGCTCATATACCTGTGGCAGGGCAATCATTGGTGTGCTGCATATTCCAAGGCTGTATCGTTATGCCATTCGGTTGGATTATTCCGCCGAACAGCTTCTTTGGCTGGCCGACAGAGGTCCACTCTTTGAGAGTGTTGTACTCGCTGATTGCTCAGTGACATTCTTCCAATGTCTGTACTTGCAATGGTTCAATAAGTGGCAGCCCGTCGACCAAGTTGAGCGAGAGCAACGAAAAATCGTACGTCCTTCGTGTTTAGATCTTTGATTATACTGTCACACCAACTTCATTAGGAAATCTTTACCCTTTTTATCATGGGTCTCAAATACAGATGGATCGACTATGGGCCGAAACCCCCGCAATGGACTACGGAGCAGGTTTTTGAGAGGTTGGACCGTTTGGAGGAGATCGTCACGGCTGAATATGGAAAAATCAGTCATGTATTTAGAACAAATTAGTGTGTAATCTGCTGATATATACTGATACATTGCAACAAAAATACGCAACACACTGAATCAAAATGATGATGCTGAGGTATGCCGAGGGGAATCGAGATTCAGTGTCGCGTCAGGCACCTCGTGAGAAAGCGGAGGAAGGGATATCAGGGTACTGCTCCATTGTTCCGCGGCGCTCTTCTCAAGCTCCTGCCAGAGAGCGGCCTGTTTCAATGCATATGCTCTTGCACCGAGTAAGTCTACCTTCTCTGCCCTATCTTTCCACACCTTCTCATGGAACTGGAATGTCACCTTAACACGACGGATCTCCTCTGCCAAAAGCTCACACTCTTCTTGCCAACGCTGCGCTCGAGCGCGTGACTTGCACCACTCGATACGTAAAGCTAATGAGTGCGTGTTAGTTACGGGGTAAGGCTTGGACTCAGAGAAGAGCCTAACCTTCTTGGAGCCCTTCCTCTCCTCCTTGAATGTTTGTCTTCCATATCCACGACAACGAACGGTGACCCTCTGATCTCAGGTCATCGTAAGAATTTAAACCAGAAATATCCTCTGGTTTCAGAGGGAATAGGCCTTTCTTCCATTCGTGTTGATGCAAATAGGTTGATACCGCATCTAGTGCGGCATACGCCCTTCGATATCGGGCCGCATCTGCTGAAATTTTCGTTTCCACCCTATGCATGAGGGTGTTGGCTTTCGTTCCGTATCGTTGGCCTCGTGAGAACCGCTGGCGCCATATCATGAGATACGACTTGAGGAGTAAATGATCGCGTAGCATGGCCAATGTGTCGTGTGCTTGTGCTAGCCGTAGCCGACGCTCGTCGTTGATGATAGTATTTTTAGGACCGGGATCCACCGCACCAAGTCGCAATGCCGTCGAAGGCAGATATAGCGGAATTCTGGTGGGATGAGTTTCAACACCTGGAGGGCGTCGGTCATCATCCCTGGCACGGAGAAGACTCGTCTTCGGCATGTACACCTTCTGGATCTCAATCCAGGCATCAACTTTGCGGGAGATGCGGTTGGCTTGTTGTTGAATCCTAGTTCGCTGCAGGTCGGTCGAATGGGCTCCAAGTTCCTTGATGTCATCGATTAAGCGCACTCTAAAAACACATTCTGTTCAGTGTAATGTTTGGAAGAGCTCCCGGTACATAGACGTACTGTGCTTCCTCAAGCTGCAAACCTTGAGCAATAAATTCACTTGGACTCACATCATGGCGAATTTCTATGCTGCTTTCTGTCTTTTCTTCTCGGGCCAACTCTAACCGTACAGCATTCTCGGTAACCGCTGGAAATTTGTCAGCATGCGTGCTGACTTTAGATTGCGTATAGACTCACGGCGTAATGTGGGAGAGAAAGGATTCGGTTTCGTGCGATCGCTTTCCCACGCAAGTACCATTGCTCTCCATTGATCGACAGCAGTCGAGTGCTCAACCCACAAAGCGTCCTCGTAGCTGATAAACTCGGCAACGTGTTGTGCTCAGGCAGCAACGGCATCCTTATATTTGTCACAGATAATTGATGCTATATTTTGTGGTGTCAGTTTACATTCTCCGGCAGTTTATATGCACATACGCACCTAAGATGATGACCTTGCGCCAATTATAATCACCAAAATGGTCATCTAAGGTGTCTCGACGAGAGCCTGGACCCATTTCCTTCGTACTGTTGGCCAAAGCATTCGTCGCAGCCCAACCCCGCTCGGGTGCCTCCCCATCCGTCCGTCCGACCTTAGCAGAGAAATTGAAGGAAAAGTCATTGCGACATTGCAAAATATGAGCTGGGAGATGGAACTTGGGGACGAGATACAGAATATTGCCTTCGATTTGGTGCAGCCTCAGTTGAGCAGGATACTTGCCCATGCGAACGAAAAAATTCTTATGCCACTGGCAGGCTATATCGTAAGAGATGACCAAGTCGGGAGGTGTGTCACAAGTGAGCGTGGACAGAATGAAGTAATCCATATTGAGGTATCTACAGAATCAACAGTCAAAAGCATGAATATGTGACAAAAGAGCCAACATACCTCTCTCCCTTCTGCAGATCCCCAACAGATAAAGGGCGTTTCATGTCGTGGCGTCCACAGACTACAGCACCTACACCTGTCGCTGCAGCACCCTTCCCTCCTCGGCTATTTGCAAGCTTCACTGCATCGTGGTTATTACATGTACTTTTCTCCTCCTCGGGAATGATATCACCGTATTCCTTCAAATGAGCTTTGAAACCTTCTTCCTCTACAAAGTACGCATATCCCTGGTTCAAACTGGGATCGTTGAGTTCGTCCGATACATTGAGGCGACGTAAGCGGAAGTTCGCATCGACAGCGACAAATAGGCGGTACAACCATCGCTTCTCCCTGAATCACCGTTCTTTAGTTACACGGAAAGAAGGACACAAAATTCCTTACCGATTTTGTAACCACCCGTCAGGTAAGTTAACGTGTGGGTGTGGACATGCCGGACAGCGAAGCGCCAGCTCACCTGGCTGAGTCCCTTCGATACGACCCGGCTCGTGTCCTCGTCCAAAGCGCTTTAGCGCTCGTAGGTGACGCCATTCACGCATTATTCGAAGAAACGCGTCGTAGCGATCCTAGAATAAAGTTAGAACTGCGCAGCGTCATCTTTACCAGTGATCATACCGGTGGTGGATGAAGTCCTGTATTATCCGATAGGCGTGCCAAAGTATGATAGAACTCATAAGCTGAAACTTTCGACATAAATGATAATACCTGGAATAGATTAAGAACGCGGAAGGTCGCTGCCGTCTGAGGAAAAATAGTCGTGGCCGGCCAGAGACGGCTTCGAAGAAGTTGCCGATATCGTGCCACTTCGACATTTCGCGTGCATTCACAAAAGCTTATTTGAACCGTGTGTATCCCATCAACATCAATCACAACAAAAGACCGAACAATAGCAGGAATTTGACATGTTTTCCCTAGTTTGTGGCCCAGCTGGATGACGAGGCCAAGATCCCCCAGTGAGATCTTCTTGAAATAGGACCCTGTCCAGCCCTGGGAAAGGTTTCTGAGGAAAGTGAATTAAAAAGGGATAAGGGCTCACCTCCACTCTATGAAAGGGCATGGCCTGATGAAGCTCGATGATACACGTACGACATAACATTTGTCCGTCAAAGCAAGATAAACAGCGGTGTTGTCCCCGTTCCAGACCACACTTATCGCAATCGCCATGAGTCGTCTGTTCATACGACTCTGAACGTAAAATCTCCTCGAGAAATTCGTCGCGCTGAGATTTCCAGACCATCAATGGGTGGTCCTATGAGGTGGATTACAAGGCAAGAAACATATCAGCAACGAGAGCAGCTCACACCCAATGGTCTGAGGAGACGCGTCCCCTCGTCGTCATTTGATGCCGATGCGAACTCGGCAGGAGCTTCATGGTCGGGATCGAGGAACGACATTGTGGACATGCTCATAGCAAGCGAGGTATCCTGTCTGGAAGAGGCCAAATGGCCTTGGAGTGATATCGTAGTGGGAAGAGAATCATTGCCAGTACGAGTGCCAGAGGATAATCCTAGAGGAAAATGGGTCGTTGTAGTGCGAACACTTTTGCCGGTATGTCGTATCGAGGTGGATGCCGAGGTTTGCGAGTAGTCGGTATGCCAGTGAAATTCTTGTGTCGGTGTAGTATCGATGTTAATCTGCACTGTGTCGTCACCGTCTGCGACGTCAATGATATCCATCGCTTGAAAACGACGACTCTTTTTGCGAGGATTGCTGGTCATGTTGGAAGGGAAAGCCTCAGCGCTTTCTGGGAGAAATGAGCGGGGTAAGTTGTGATTTATTTGAAAGACCCTCTCTCTTATACAAGTAGGGAACTACCGATGCACCATAAAGCTACCAACGGTAAAGAAACCGACACCCGGACAGGAATTCTGGGTATCATACCGCTAACGCAATGGTCGTTTGATACCAAATTGCCTTAATCTAGACATCGTAGGATAAAGTCACAGACTGACTTAAAGAGAGAGAGAGGTAACAACACAGAAGAGGGCGTAAGGAGCAGAATGAGAATGATCTCATGCGTCGTGTTTCAAGATGACAAACATACTAAATTATAGATAGGGGTCTATAGAAGGTCTCCTTCTGCGTTATCAACCAACTTGCGCGGCTTTGGCATCCTCTCACTCCTTCGGATCTGCTCGCCTGACACCACTTCTCGCCTACTATCACGTTTCTTTGCTGCTTTGGCTACCTTTGCCTTGACCCTTGCTCTTTGGGCTTATTTCGCGCACATGACCTGCGGTATAGAAGGGCTCCCACATCTCAAGAATACGAATAATCGCGGCAAGATCCTGCAATGAGAATGAATGATTCTGGCATAACAAAATAAAAATAGCTCTTGGACTTACCTTCTGGCGACAAGTGTACCAGTGCTCACGAGCACTCTTGTCTGCAAGATCAGGCGGTTGCAGCTGGGAACGAAAACGGTCCTTCCACAACAACCAGAGCCGTGATTGAAAGATGGAATATGGCTTAGGATGTTCGCGGGCTCTGTCTTTCAGGCGGCGATAGTAGGCAATGTTACGGTCGAAGGAACTCCCGTTGTTCTTTGGTGATGTTGCCGACATGCGGAGATTTGGACCTGGGACAGTTCAGCGGTCTGCAGAGCTAAACAGGAAGGGAAACGTACATTTTTCTTAATGCAAAAAGGGTGAGGGATCGTCTGACTTCATATCTTACTGAATTACTCTTTTATTAGCTCGAACAACTGGGAATCAAAACAAGTACAATTTAAATTCTATTCCACGTAGTCCAAACAAGTACAATTTAAATTCTATCCCACGTAGTCCATGCAAGTACAATTTAAATTCTATTCGACATAGACCAATCAGTATGTATCTTGACATTACAGCAAAGTATGTATCCTCGACGTTACGACCAATACATATTCTTGACATCCCACTACTAGATATGTATTTGTTTGTTTGGCTCGGAGGGTTGCCACGTTCGGCTTCCACCGGGTTTTCTTTCACCGTTTCAGATGGTCAGAGTGGAAAGTCCCGAGGGGCGTCGAGTAGCACACAACGCTAGTAGTCGTCGCAGCTACGCCAGGTATCTCAAGCATTCCTATATTGTCGGCTTGCTGATCATTTCTTCAGGCACCGCAACTCAATCAACCAGAAGCGACGGGACAATTATCGAAAGAAGAAAAGTCAAAGGCATGGGTGCAGGTGCCTGAGTTACCTTTCTCCATCCAAACATTTCTCACCAAAATGATAGGCTTGAGCCCTTGATACGACAGGCGACTGCGCCTCGTCGAAATTGAAGTGAACAGTTGTCATTCACATAACGAGTACGCATCCTTTTTCGATGCTGTTGTCTATACACGTACTTTGAAACTTCGCAGGCGCTGTTCATTACTTGCAGAAACGATGGACAAGATTGAACGCCTCTCTATCAAATTCGCACTTATTACGCACGGCTCGCTCAAACTTCATGCCAATGCTGTCTATCAGCTCTACCAGAAAAGCATAACCGCTAACCGCCCCAAAGGCTACCGCAGTGTTCTTGACAGCGCTGTTTTAGAGATATCGTCCATCGAGGACTCAATATTGCAGCACGAGCACATCATTTTGAATACGGCGGGTGTTGGGAAGGAGATGAGACGGCTTCGTGTGATACTGGATCCCGTTCACACCTTGGTAAGCTGGCTGGAAGAGATTCCTTATGGAGGCGATGATAAGTCCTGCTAGTTTAAAGGGAAAGTATCTTAAAGGGGAGCTTGCTTTTCAGATGTGACGAACAATTAGAATATATCTATCGTATCATTATTTAGATTTCTTCGCCTCTCTTTGCCATGCTAGCCTATTCCTGTTGTATGTGACACGTAAACCATAGGGACCATCAATTCCAGCACGCCATATATCCTCCAACCACGAAATAAGGGTTCCAATTCCATTTCCTGCACAATCCAATCTTTTCTGGCGTTTGCTGGGGCCATCCGCTTGAAGTGCCTGCATCGAAATAGACCTGTGTGCCTCCTGCATCTTGTAGAGGACATCTAAAGGCTCTACGAAGAGGCCTATCTCGCCCTGTCCGCCGAGAACTGTCCTTGAAATAGCAACGGAGGAGAGGACTTGACATAGTCGGAAGGCGTCTTGCCGACAAGGAAGTCTTCAAATTGCTGCAAGATCTTCAAGACTTCTGCATTGAACTTCGGGAAGGGGTCTGGGGGAGGGGGAACCTTAGGTGCCGTCCTCAGGTCTGGAAATATCATGCTCAGGTTAAAGTATCGGAAAGTAAGAATAGTGTTACACTGATATGACCTCGTATTGACTGGTGTTTTGTATTTTCTTCAGTCGAGTGATGAATTTACTTGTCGAATGTAGCCCTTTGTAGCTCGTCGACTGGCTTGTGTTTCGAACCTTGGGGGGTGCGACCTGTGGTGTGATCGGAAAAGTCTTCTCTCTTTCGTTGGTACACCACATGTTAGAATATCAAGCAGGACTAAATACTGTAGAACATACCCAACATGGTGACTAGATTTAGTTTGATAGGCAAGTTTTCGCCGAGCAGATATGTCATGTCTATGTCTACAGAAAAAATGAGTGAGCAGCTATTATTAAATGTATAGGGGATCGTGCTTACTTTGTATAGTAGCGGTTGCTATTTTCTCGAATAGCCTGCAGCCTAGCTTCCTGCGTGTGATATTTTTTTGGGCGACTCATGTGAGAGTAAGTCATGGAACAAGAATCGAGCCGAGTCTGTTAACTCTCTTTCGACCTTTTTGGGCATTTCGTCTGATCGTCTCATCAAAAACTCTTTATATTGCTTTTAAACTTCTTTCGACATCAACTGGATACATTTTGGGTGATATTATACATTTCTGATGCATGTATTCTTGTAGGACTCCAAGAATCTCCCACCAAACCAAACCAAGGTCTGATGTATTCTTTGCATCGGACAAGCTGTTTCAGCCATTCCCCATCACCAATACCACCATGATCTTTGCAATATATTGTCGTAATTCCCTAGGATGCAAGATCATATTCCGAACTGGTTTGAAATGTGTGTATCTAGTAATAATCTAGCGCAAACTGACGGAGTATTAACTGCTTCAAATTCCTTTTAGCTGTTCCTGACTGAATATTGAAGATCGCTGTCGAAAAACAGGGTATCATATCAGTATTCATGTACAAATATCATTGCGTAGCACGGTGGCTCGTTTTTACATCGCCGCAATATACTCAAGATTCTGAGTCAAGAAACAATCACTCGGGTAGCCAACAGCCAAATTTATCGTGGGAGGTGAGTTGATCAAGGAAAAATAAGCTGTTATCGATCACATTTACGAGTCCAATGCGTACTATGGATTTCTCGGGGGTTGACTCCAGCCAAACTCGAGAAAAGAAGGAAGGAAGCGAGGCAATGTGTCTATGTCAATATTTCTTTCATGGCGCCATTTCACGTTGACCCATTAAAGTTCAACAGTTCGTGCGGGCAACGTCCCGGTGTTTATATGCAGTATACTTTCTTTCACCTACACCTCTAAGCCTTTTCCTTTCGGGAATGAAATCCGCGAGTTACTCTTACTGTGACTTACTGATGCTGAGAGCTCACAATCTGACAGGCAACACATTTTCTCCCCGGCAATGACTCGGCCACGAGCCTCTCTCTCACAAATCAAGCGTACGGAAAATTGCTGGTGAGTATTCTTCTAGATCATTGTCGCTCTTACCATGCTTAATTAATGTTGAACCGCTCACATTCTGGCAGGCAACGCGTTCTCTCACTTATATTGGCAACGATTCAAACAACGTCTCACTCAGAACGCAAACACACCAGTGGAGTGTCCGGTCTTTACAAGAGGTTCGTTTCAGCTATCTTCTTGAGCCTCGACTTGACTCTGTTGTTAGCATTTCGAGGAGCGGACGGACCGCAACGGGAGTGCCCTGGCGAGCGAGCGGCAGGCGTTGGAATGCCGTCAAGATGGGCAGAGCGTGGGTACCGAACAGCTGACTCTGGAGGTTTCTGTTTCCGACGGATCTGATGGAACGGTCGATACTAGCACGACTGCCCAGATTAGGCGTTGGAGGGCGTCGATATCTGAGACTATGGATAGTGCAGTGGATCAAGGTTTGGAGAGCAAAATTGCTCTCATTGTAGAGCTCAGAGAGCGACGAAATGAAGCTCGTCGTGCTGCCATTGCACTCTGGGCTGCCAAGGTGTACGCGGAGCAAGACCAGCCTTTTAATCAGCCTGTATTCGTATCTACAAGAATCTGAATAATTCGCCAACGTCCATCCCCATTTTCTGAGAAGACACTCTTTCGACGACGTACATATTTCCGAGAAAATATATATTTTCTCCTGTCGCGCTGCATACTCTTGACGGGTCACGAGAATTCTGAATAGGTGCATGCTTCTTGACAATGCGCTGCTCCATGGGTATCCTCTCCCGACGGCGTACAAAATTTCTCTACAAATTATAAGATACTTCTTGACAACACGCAGCACCTCTCGGCAACGTAGAATTGACTTTTGTACGTAAGGAGAACAAAGACTTAGAAAATTTCGAGGTTGCCGTGCTCGAGAATCGTCCAGTATCTGTCAGGAGATGTCAGCAAATAGCATGAGGCAAAGAAGCCACGCGTATACCAGAACTCAAGACAGATGGAACAGGCGTCGGGACTTGAAAGCTCCCGAGATATTGAAATCAGATGAAACAGACGAGAATCACATCCCTGATACATCATTCCCTCGATCGAGTTTCCATTCTTATAGGCTATTCCAACGCGGAACGAGGACCGAAATGAACGCCACAGAGTGCAGATGAGAAAAGCGGAACATACTTAGGGATTCTTCCAGAAAGGAGAAATAGCGGACAGTGTGATAACATTCGATGCGGCAAGTATGGAAGGACAAGTGTAGGAGGTACGTAAACACTAAATACAAGAAAAATAAATAACAGACAATATATATCAAAAAACAAGTAACGACTGTGTTAGAAAGGAGGGTGAGTTCAATGATGCCAAGAAAAGTACGAATCCTGCTAGGAAGAGGAGCGCAATAAATACTAAAGTAGAAATTTTCGTCGAGATGGTAAGAGTCCAAGATGTTTCACGGCGTAAAGTGTTAAAACACCACCGGCGCCACTCACTACAAGATTTCGACAACTCCTGCTTGGACAGCCTCATTGAAGGCAGTGAGAGCGGCGGCATGAGTTGGGTAGCGAAAGTAGCAAGCTCTGCCGACGCCGGTAACGAGATGGGTGACATTTGACCTGAGATTTCTGTAAGAATACAGCGATATTGTGATAATTGAATGAGCATACATACCAACCACGATAAACCCCGACGGCACGGCCTTTCGTAATAGCATACCATGGACCATCTGGCCCAACGGTGGCCTGAAAGGAAGGGCCAGCAACAGGGGCAGTCGCCACGCTTTGAGTGTTCTGGATAGGAGTGTTGGTGTGTGGCGTATTGGCGGGGACAGCAGGACCAACGTTGACAGTGGTGGCCGGGGGTCCAGCAGAAGGGGCATTGACAGCCGCGGAAGTGACTGGAGGAGGACCGCTGCTGGTTCGTTGTGCAGGCGCGGGATTATTTTGACATTTGGGGACCGCGAAGAGAGTTGGAATCGCGTTGAGTGCGATCACATTAGGATAGGCACAGTTAAAACAGTAAAAGGAATGCAGCGGCCCCGCCACAACTCCGGAGGACTGGTTGTTGTGTGCATCCTGGACCGCGGAACCAGCTGCTGCAGACGACGAATCAGACCAAACCGTGTGGGATAAATAGCTACAAATACGTACAATTCGCACCGATTCCTAATACCGCCATGGCCGCCGCTAGTTGATCAGGGGTGAACGATGTCATGGCTGAAAGGAGTTTGTGTAGTTGGAGGATTTTTGGCAGGAGAGATTTTTGGTGATGGGCACTAGACATATTGTTACGGGGGTTATATACAATTTTTATGACAGGCAAATTGTACTTTTTTGGGTCCAACGAAGTACATTCTGAATATCCACCTTTTCTGCACAGTAGTACACAGCGCGGAGAAGTACACGATGAATACACCGCGAATATAAAATGTTACGTTGATCTTCTATTCATATTCCATCCCCGCTGTTCTATTCACTAGCTACATCTCTCAGTTCGTCTGTTTCTCGTCTGTTGCGCATTTCAATTATTCACACATCAGCTATTATCAGGCGCAACCGAGGGCGAGAATCAGACAAAATCAGACTAATAAGTAGGCTTCTAGGAATGTAAGTGCAGTTGTTCATCGTATTAATTTTCAGAGATTCAACTCAGTTTAGCTGCAATTATGCGTCTTCGGATCGAACATACCGCTACTATCCCACGGAAACAAACCAGCAATCGGAGCCAGGCGCTCGAAAATTGCCGCCGTGACCTTGCACACAGCCTTACCAATGGATCCTTCGACTCTTCCTCTTTCTCTTACAACTCTTTCTCTCTCGACTCTGGCGTTGACGCGTTATCGACTGTTCTGCCGGCCTCGACAGGTGATGCCGATATCATCTCCCACAAGAATCGTAAGACGAGCGAGTTACAGACGGCAATCCTTAAACATCTCTTGCCCGACTACCACCATCACTCGGCGAACGGCCACCTGCGCAAATTCAGAGCGCGCGTCAACTGCCAATGGGCAAAGCGGTTCCCAGAAAGATTTCGCCAGTACTTTTTGGACCGAGAGGAATGTATCCGCTTAATCCCGCAAGAACTTATAGGTATCGATAACTCGTTCCCTAACGATACTTACCCTAGGATGTCGGAGGGAGTCCTGGACTTTGGTCCAGACATCCCATGCTACGATACCTGTCCACTTGTTCAGCAAGAAGACATACCAGATTATAGAGAGACTCTGGCCTTACTGCTGAAATTTCTCCGCCAGCGCCGAACGGTGAGCTCGATCCTTCTTTCTTTTTTCTTCGCACTCATTACACGTTGCAGCAATTGAAAAATTGGTTCAACAACAACCGATGTACTCGCGTCATCCCCAAAACTGGCTCTTGCGCTAGAGGGCGCCAGATCAATGTCGTGCCACCGCGCCTCTCGCGCGCAATTGATTTATTCTCGAAAAAATACTACCGACAACGGGTTTACCCATATGTTGTTGAAGAGGCTGCTCAACGTGGTCTCCCAGTCAACGATATATCCTTAGTGCGAGGCGTGACTGCCCATATCTGGGACAACGAGACCCCAGAGGTCAAGGCCGAGATTACTGCGTGTATAGACAAGGAGAGAGAACTGATCACAGCGTTTAAGACGGGAACTCTGAAGAGGTCAGATCTTACTGATAATGGAAAAATTGCGTACGTGTCTCATACAACCTTGGTCGCCTCTCTTCTAACATTGTTACAGGCTTATCGATTCCCTGTATCAACAATTCGGAAACGCAGTCAAAGATTTGGTCGAATACCTCAACTGGGGTGTCGTAATCATCGTTGGGGGTGTCGATCCTCGCACGGGAAAAACCCGTACACTTGGGTAAGCAGAACCATAATATATTTTCAGACGTAGGCTGACTATCTCAAAGTTACGATTATGGCTGTACCACAGCCGACGGCAAGGATTTCATCAGCTCCTTCAACGACGCCGCTGAGGCTGGACATATCCCTGGCACGAACGAAGGCGAGAGCAGGGCCTTTAACGAGTATTACGGCCTCCCATTTATGCTTCATATGAAAAAAATCCACCGTAAGTGCTCTATCTGTTATTACTACTAGTTAAGTTCTCACTAGACGATACAGTGAGTCGCAATGGGCAACCGCCGACCGCCGAACAGAAAGCATACGTTGCGAGTCCGGCGGACATCGATCCGGCGATATTAGTTACCGACGATGCTTCGGATTCGATCCAGGGCCCAGCGGGAGCCAACGCTCCTGTTCCCCTGCCACCAGCATACCCCTCGGTTACCTCAAATGTACCCTCATATAACATATCGTCCCATCCCTTGCCGGTAACAGCATTCACTCCACCTTCGGTATCTAGTCCCTCGTCAGCCACGATTGCGCCTCACCCTCCGAGGACAGCATCCATCTCGCCTCAGCCCGATGCAATCGATAGCGCTGTCCAGAGCATTGAGCCGTTGCCATCTTTTCTATCGAGATCCTTGATGGATATTGGTAGCGACAACTTTCCTGGAGATTCGGTCACTTCTTCGACTTCATCAGGCATCGACAACAATCTTGCTCAATCTGGCGCCAATGTGGCAGGGTCACAAAACATGGACTACACTTCTGGAATGGACATTGACACAATTTCGCAATCGCTCGACTTCTCTCATATATCCTGGGATACAATGCCAGATAATCCCAAGGATAATGACTTGGCTCGCATTATGGAGGCCTTAGGTCTAAGTGACATATTTGTCTCTGATACCGCCACTGATCCGGGATCAACGCATGCCATTACCGAATCTCCTTCCGCCATACTTGCTTCGTCTGACTCGCAGTCCCCATCGTCTGACCAACCTATTCCGGACATAGTTATGGACGGTAGCGAGGCGGCCGCCGAAGGCCACATGATGCCAAAATCTGATTTTCCATCGGCTCCTGATCTTCCGATGTCACTTCCTGATATCGCACACCTACCGAGGCAGCAGAGGCAGCGTAGAGCGCCCCCTTCAAGGGAAGTGACTACCCTCTGTGGTGCTGCACAGGGACAGGGTCCGCCGCAGTGGCACCGAGATAGTTTGACGGCTCTGCAAGATTATTCTTTTGGCTCTGGTTGGATTAGCCTCGTAGAAAAGTGGTACGAACTCGAATCCGGCATGTGGAAGACCAAGGGGAATACAGAGGTACGTATCCCGTGTTTGAAAAGTATGATTTCAACTGATTGACATACAGGGCAAGTACCCCCTCGGGAAGCAACGACCTCAAGAGCTCAATGAGTGGCTAGACAGCAGTCGGCAGTTCGATGCCGGAATGTTCATCTCTGATCCATCTCGTTATGGTGTGCAGCTGATCGACTGGTGGAACAACCTCAACCCCACGTGGAGACGATCAAAATCTGGCTTACCGCAGCCGGATTACTCGAAGTCCTTGAAATGTCTTCGTAAAGGAGGGCGCCAAGGTATCGTTACCATCATTTTTGGGTTGTTTTGGTGGGGCCGCGCATGCAATGCGACGGAACAACTGTGGCAGCGCATGGTCGAGGATGTATCGAAGACGATTGATGTTCTCATCTAATGACTTGGAAGGAGCGGAACTTTCAGTGCTGGAGATGATGTTGTAAATGTAAGTCGGTGCTTTTGTACATGTCTTCTTGAACCCTGGTATCCCTCTAGCTTTTTGGGATATTGACCAGACATTCTATTTCTTGGACCTTTGACATCTTGCGTGCGGTGCACGATTACTACTGCCTCTGTTCCCCATGATACCGCTTTCTGCCTTTTTTCAACCTACTACGATACTGGGACCACTTAATATGCCATACGTATTTCGCATCTTGGCTTCTCACATTACTCATACTTGCTGTAGATATTCTCATCCCGTAGATAGTCTTATCCTGTTAATATTTTCTGTATTGTTAACAACACGTACACTGATTCCGCTGTAAAAAAAAAGTTCCTCTGCAAGGTTCAAAAAGGGGTTTCGCCCAAAGAGGTGTAAAGAGTCACCTGCAGGCTTACACAGCCACCCTGGTCACTCGAACCCGATGGCCTTGTCTCATACTTTATCTGCCAAGTCTTTGCAAAACAACTTAGGTTCTCGATATCAGTATTCGTAAGCTTCTCTCTATCGTCTTTTCTAATAATCAGCGTAGGCTTCAATGCCTGCTCCTTTCGCCACCTAGGAGCTACCTCTGTCCTGAATAATTTATTCCGATTGGATGCACGAAGATTCCCCTGCAGCATGGTCTTGGAAGACTGGAAGTGCAGGATGTTTGAGCATTCACCAATTACAGTGCGTGTTTCTCCTTACATTCTTGCTTGGCGCCTAACGACTTTGACCTCGCGTAGCGACTGCTTTGCGATTCTGTGGCAAGCTATGCCATACGAGGCATTAGGCTGTCTCTTAACATGAGACGAGGGATGAATGCCGTCTTACAGGTTGCTGGCCCCTGCATCGCCTTTGGAATTTTCAATGTCAGTGAAAGCGAAACTATCATAGTCGATGTTGACTACAATCGTGCCATGCCAGTTATTCACATCGCTGTTCCCGTCACTGCCAATTCTGCGCCAACCCCACATCCCGCTGCCCAAATCGTTGCAACTCAGGTGTCCCTACCGGAGCTTTCGCCATGGCCCACCGACTCCCTGCCTCTATATACTGCTACAGTCCTGCACAAAGGTCTACCAGCACTGATGCCATGCCAGCCCATATTCCATTGCTCGAAGGCCACAACTGGACTGGGATTCATTTGGGATCTAAAGCACAGCTTAGATGAGCTGGACATGGTCTGCGCTTGTTGGATGTGACTGCACCGCATCAGCTCTACTGTTCCTCCACCTCACCCTAACACTGCTCTTGCGCCGCTGTCGAGTTCTCGACTCAATCTTACCACCAGCAGTCACCTTTAGTTTTACTGCTATTATCCCATTCACCACCTCCTTCTCTTGTCTCTCAGCTCTCCTATCCCTCCCTCATCATCTCTCGTACCTCCACCCCATATCCTCTCATCGTCCCATATCTCAACGGCGTGTCTCCCGGCCTCTTACGCCTCGTCGTTAATATTGCGAAACTGGAGTTTGAAGACGGTAGAGAAAGAGCATCTTGCCTGCGCCGGGGCTCAGTCTGGTCGGAATGCTGAATACATTGTATCAGTTCTGGTAGCCCCCGAAATCTCTCTGGGATGACGGATCATCGTCCTGCTAGTGAGGTTGAGTGTCTCTCGACTTGATCTGCTTGTTCCCATTGCTGATGGCTCCCAGATTTGAGCCGAGATGACGGAAGTTCGTCCGCCTAGCAACGTGCTGAAGGGTGAGTACATCATTGTCTAATTTTAGTTTGCCCGTTGTCCTTGCCTTTCCTCATAGATAAATGCTGTATCGAGAGAATGTGGCCAGTGAACCTGATAAGTTGTCGTTATTTCTACTGGCAATTGCCTTCTGCCAAGGTTCGAAGAGAGAGATGCTGGAGTACAACCGCAGAATCATGAGGCTGAGTCCAACTAGAACACATCGGCTACGCTTTGACGAGTCGGAATCCAATCGATCGACGATGGATATCTTCTACAGTTTTTCCAGGCTTAAACAGATCCTCGGGTGGGGGTAAGGTGTGTAGAAGGCTTCCGTGTTATACGCATGTCATGACTTCATATCGCAAGGTTTCCATCCATCTCGTTGTACCCTTGATAGGTCGTCCTGGTTTTGTTACCAGCATCACCTTGGTTCAAAGCGGTAAGGACTTGAGCTTCCATAACATAAAACTTAAGTGCTGATGGTTTGAGAATCGCCAGACAGCCGAAACGACAGACGTCACGTATACGCCCAGCGAGGACGAGAGGATCACTTCTGTTATTAAATGTTGGATGTCGCTCGACGTGGTTAGGGACCCGGTGGGTTGAGCTTGCTTACAGGGTATGTATAGATATGCTCCTACTCGTACAGATTTTTTACTAAATCAAAACCAGGTAGACAAAGGTAGTAAAGTTCAAGAAATACACGTCAAAGATTGATAAAGACCAATGTGGATGATCCATACGTAGGATCGATATGAATAATCGGCCAATATAGTACAAGGTAAAGACGACTAATATGCAGTTAAATGTGAATCAAGACGACTGGTATGGATCATGATCTGGTGGGTTGGACGTGAATACGAAATCTAGTGACCACGGTCAGACCATGATGGGAGCAAGTGGGGCTCATCCTTACCTGCTCATTTGTTGCGCGCGCCCTGGAGCCATTTTTTGCACCTGCGGAAGAAGCAACAGACACGACCACCTGGAGCTTGTCCGCGAGTAGAGGCGACATGGCTGGTATTGGATGATGTGTCCAATGGAGAATCAACGCGAGTGCCTACATTGCGTGACGTTTGCGAGGATTGTCTATGGGTCGATCGACCCATCGGACGGTCCGAGAGGCACACGGAGGCGCGTTTGGATCTACGGCGGCGTATGGGGGAGGGAGCGATTGCCGGTTGCGCGATAAATCGGGAGGCTCAGCGTAGGTGTGATGAGAACGCAAGAATTTGCCGCCGCGTACGAGGTTCCGCTTGGTTTGAATGGTGAGCACGGGTCTCTGGAATGATGAATCAAGGGCACCAAGCTGGTGTTCTAGAGACACTTCATGAGCACGAGCATTGGAAGGGATCGACGGCAGCGCCCTGTCGCGTGCAAGGCAAGGAACGTCGGACCGGACTGTGGCGGCGTTGGAGGGTTCAGACTGTGTAGAGGACGACATAAAGGATGAGATGTGACTGGAGCGGCCTAGACAGATGTGAAGGGGAGTTGGAGGGTGGTCCCCGATGGCCGATGCTTCTCTTTAAAGGCAAGCCGACGGCTGAAACGGCTGGGGCTGTTCCGCTCTCAGCACCCCCTTTCCATCGTTGCATGCCGATAGTTGCCTCATTGATGCAGATACTTGCCTGACAGATGCCGAGCCAATATATGCTAATGCCCCAATTGATGCAGATACTTATCTGACAGATGCTGAGCAGAGTTACGGGACATCATCATCAGATATATGCTGTGAGAGAAGTCTGGTGACGAGATGGCGATTCAGATCCTCCTCCACGAGTCCTGACGTAATCACTCACTCATAGTTGAAGGCGTGCATGTGTCAGTTGCGTACTATGACAGTGGTCGTTCCTGCCTGAGTAGATCGCTAGGTGGATCTCGATGAGGCAGCAGATCTCGATGGAATGGCGACATATCAGGCAAGCGTCGGGATGACGCCATCGCAGTCGCTGAGTTTGAACAGGGCACGTGAAATACAAATGTGTCAAATATAATTTTGTATTTTGTACTCTACTGGGTTACGAACGCTGCTGGAGAATTTGTACTTGCGGATTTACGGCCATCATTGGAGAAAATACATTTTCTGGACAGGACAGGTTGCTCAGCAAGCTCCTTGTGCGTTGCAGCCATGAAACCGCAACTGGTAATTAAACAGGTAACGTTCTCCTCCTTCATCAGTCTCTTTCCCTCCTTGACGAACGCGTCCACCAAAGCCATTTGCCCTTCCCTCCCACCCAGTACTACTTTTTCGCGGGTAGCCGCTTCGACGATAGAGATGACCACTGGATACGAGTACGATTTGGGGTTACCACAATCTCCGGGCGGCCTGTAAAATTGGGTATTCAGCTGCAACACACCAAGCTTTTTGGTCGAGGCCATCGCTGGATGAATGACTTGAACGGTAGAAAGCGCAAGACTTTGTTCAACATCACGGGCTGCGGCTATCAAGCGACAAGAGCGCCCTATCTCGGCCGATCCTATCTCCTGAGGCAAGTTCAGCATGTTGCGAGATTAGCCAAATTTCATCATTTTGCACTCTTCTAGTATACTCATTGATACCATTTCCTCCGGGAGATGTACTTGGTCCTTCCTATCTCCTTCCATGTTTATCGCTTATCTCATTTTTGTGAGATAAATGTTTACCTTGGATCTTCCGGGTCACTGTTATCACTCAGACTGTACTTTTGCCTTGCTGCTTGCTTGCTTGAAAATCCAGAAATACTCTCGTCGAATCTGCCAAAAATGACATATGATTGCCTGTATGCTGTGGCTTGTAGTTTTTCCTGCTTCCTAAACTTTTCCGGTCCTATCATGGGCGTACCTGTCGCCTTGCATGCCTGGATTGTGTCATTATCATCAGCAATGGAGTCGCCAAGGGTCTCTTCCCCCCTTTTGGTGCTTTTTAGATAAGAAGGGAGTTTCTTTGCTATCCGTTCGTTCTTACCCATCCGTAATGCCGCCTTCCTTGGACTCGAAGCTGGGCCACAAAGACGACGTGGAATCAAACACCCCCGACGTAGCTTATGGACCTAATGGCAAGCCGAGTCACAACATCCAGGATTATTACAAGTTCGACCCCAAAGCGGAGCGGAGGCTCGTTAGGAAGCTTGATGCGAGACTCATGCCGCTCATCTTTTGTCTCTATATCTTCAACGCCATCAACCGGTCAAATTTAGGCGAGTATTTGATGAGTACGCAATGTTCGAATTTTCTGATATATGGATTCCACCAGGTAATGCAAAGACGGATGGCCTGGAGGACGACTTGCATTTCCGAGAGAATGACTATTCAATAATGCTCTCTGTTTTCTGTATGTGCCTCTTCTCAGGTCGTTTTTATCTTCTGGCTAACTGAATATTTTAGATGTTCCATTCTGTACTCTTACTGTCCCGGCGATAGCTTTGTCCAAGAAAATTGGGGCCAAAGCTGCACTCCCGCTATATATGTTAAGCTTTGGTTCAATGTGTATGATCAACGCCGCGTACGTCAGTCCTCACGACTTTTATTCAACAGGTCTCATTCATCGTTTAGGGTCAACAACTTTGCTGGCTGTCTGGTTGTGCGACTATTTATTGGTGCAGCAGAAGCCGGGTTTGCTGTGACCATTATTTGGTACCTGACTACTTTCTACACGTATGCTTTTCTTGTCATCTTTTC